>ML120396.1:364782-633555 GCA_003788595.2 Choiromyces venosus 120613-1
CTTTAATGACGTCCCATTTTAAAGTTTAACACTTAAAGTTTAAAGGTGCTCGGTTCGTCCATGTCTTAACACTCTTAATCTTTAACTGTTTTACTCCGAGTTGATTTAAATTAATACCTCTCCTTAATCCCGAATCTTCCTTTTTTATAAGAGATGGTTAAGTGGTTATTACTGTAACATGGTATGGGGTAGATGTTTCCATTAAGGATTGTTAATGCTCGTTATTGTTAACTGTTTTGTGGACATGTTGTTTTCGTTGTTGGTGTTTGAGTTGTTTTTCTCGGTGTTCTTAGAGGTTTTCGCGTGTAATGAGGTCGGTCCTTTGGTACCTACTACTTTATTTACTCTAGTTACTCTATCGCCTCTATGAGCTCGAACCATGATGACGTGATATTCGTTAACAACGTGAGAGTAGTGAAGTTTCTCTTTATATACTCGTCCGTGGATATGCTGTTGATGTTGGTTTCGTGTGTAGAGTCTACTCACCGGTCGTCATATGACGACTCGACGATCGGAGATGAGTACTCTCCGCATAAGACCTTACGGAAGTGTACGGTGACCTTCAAAAAGCTAGTAACCGCTCAAACAATTCTCTTTTCCCAGAAGAATTTCTGAGAGCCATATGATGATAACTCGTGGCCGAGGTGTAAAAACACAAGTAGTAGTGTAACCCAAGGACGGTCACCCATTGTGTCCTCACTAAGGTTGTGAGAGGGTTTTGATAATCAGTCGATAAATTTCTACAAAACCTACGTTATTTGATCGATCGTGGTCTCAAATAGGTCTAAGGTTGTCGGTCGTTATGTCTGGAACTACCACATGGTGGTCTCTAAAATTGATTAGGTTTTAAGAAGGGGAAAAAGGCCTTAACATAGCCTCGTTAACTACCCAGAAACTAAGGCAACTTACATAGACGTCGTCTACGAGGTCGATTATCTTGTTCCTTCCCGAAATGACGAGTTTTACGTAAACAACGGACGTCAAAACTGACGTTCTAAGATAAACAAAATAGCCCTACCCTCCCTAGTCGAGTACTGAGTGTTCAGGATCGACTACGGACACTATTTCCGAAAGTTTAAGGTTCACCTTTTAAGATGAATCGTCTACGGCCTATGCCTTATAGTGGACTTATGGAATGTGGGATGACCCCACAAGTGATAGTAAACTCTCTCGTTTATTAACCCTTAGTCCGCATTCAGAGGAAATATTACTAGTAGGATTAAAATGACAGGATTATGATTGAGATATAATTAAAGGTTTTCTGGAGTTTTACGATTTCTCAATAAATTAGAGGCAGTACGAAGGCGTTCCTTAACGTAACTCTCCTGAGAACCATAAGAGTTTTGTTCTAAATTCTATGAGTTCGTTCGTAGGTTAATACCACGTTAGTGATGTCGCCGTTAAAAATTACCCCACACAACGGACGTGTTATATTAACGGGAACTACGATAGGGTCGGAGGTTCGCCCCTGGATGAGAATGCCTTCGGTTCGTTCGTGCAGTTCTCCATCGACGTACTCATTACGGTAGTCAGGATTTAAGGTGAGTCGCTTTTTTTGTTCCTCTTCTCGACTCTCTATATTAACGACGTCTATACACCCTCTCAATAGTCTCTTAATACCTCCTCTCCTCTAAACTCGCTCTTATTAACGTTATTTTATATTTGCACTGATCATGATACATATGAAAATATTTATTATGTTTTTTTAGTATGGACTGAATATGGTCTTCAAACACTCAACTATCGTAGGAAATAGGTGAGCTGGAACTTTAGAAATCTTTCTTGGTACTTACATTGTGTGAGCTAACCTGAGAGGAGTTTATGTCTATAATGATGGAAACGGAGACGGTAACATTCAAGAGGACGATGTATGTAACTTAATTGATGAAGATTTGTGAGTCGTATCCCAGATTTAAGGTTTCCTTGTAAACAATCGAAACTCCTAAATTTAGGAAGAACTAAATATAATGGTAGAAAAAAACTACTAGATGACAGTGGGAATACCTATGAGGCTCGTGCGAATGGTACAGGGGAACGATTGTATAATAATTAATTAGGGTAGTAGGGGAGAAAATGGAGTGGTCGGTAAGGACATTAAAAGAGATTGAGGACTAAACGATTAACTCTCTTTCAATTGTGAAAAAAACTAGAGAAACCTCACCAACATCAAACCTCGACTAGATTTATTCGACTCAGTTCATGGACCGATAACAGAAGTTGGAGTATTCCACGTAGTCTAGGACTGGTGACTGATCGTATGAGACAAGGCAGGAGTAACCATAGGGTTACCAGAGGTGGTAGAGGTAGTGTAAGTGGTAAAGGTAGTCATGGTCGTGGTTGAGGTGGTTGAGGTGGTTAGGGTAGTGGTGGTTATGACTATCGTTGTGATGGTTGTGGTGGTTATGGTTATGGCAGTTATGACTATGGTGGTTATGGTTGTAGTGGAGATGATGGTTGTAGTATTGGTTGAGGTGGTTGAGGTGACTAAGATAGTTGGGATGGTGAAGATGATGGAGATGAGGATGATGGGGATGATAGAGATGGGTAAGGGAGGGAGGATAGTTGGGGTGTTAGGGGTGGTAGAGGTGGTAGAGGTGGTATAGATAGTAAAAGCTTTGAAAGGTGGGAAGGTGATAAGGAGGTTAAAGGAGGGGGTGACCCGACAGGTTATAGACTTATAGAAAGGGACATCATTCTATAAAGAGGAAGTTTGGTCAGTCCTAATCCAACGTTAGGGCTTAACGACCTGAGTAGGACTGATAGGACTCATCAAACTATCGGTTCGACTGTCGGAGAAGATCCGTTAACACTCCTACGACCTCAATAACGTAAGTGAGGACACCGTCAACATAACGTTTTATAAAGTAATTCGAGAAGTATCAACAGGTCACGAAAGACGGACTTGTAGCGACGTGGACCCACCAAGATGTATAAAAATTACCAATCAAGAACATTCCATCTTCGATATCAGAAAAAAAGAATAAAACAACCCACGAGTATGGAAATATATTAGTAAGGTATGTAATAGTCATCGTCAATGTTGAAGTGATGATAATAAGGTCGGTTTCGGTCTTCTCAAATCTTCCACCAACTTACAAAAGGTTAAAAAAAATACGATTATAGACATAATCATATGAACGAGGTATCGTAGTTTATAAATAAAGTATCTTACTTAGAATGTCATCGACTAGCCCTAAATTAGACGGGTTAACGGTCCGAGGGAAGAAATGAAAGAGATAACTTGAGTCTTTCATAGAGGTTGGTTTGTAGAAAGAACTTCGGTAATAGGTCAAAAGATGGGAACGCCGTAACCACTTCGTATCTACACTAATCTTAAAACAACCGACAACATCAGGTATTCGGAAAACGAACAGCACACCTATACAACCTTCGGTAACATTAAAAAAAATTTCAAACATTTCCATCAAACAACTTAAAACTGTTCGAGGAGCGTCTACATGCCCACTACATCATAAAAACAAATGAATTTTCCCCCCATACATGGCAAATTGCAATTTGAGATGCCCAAAATTTGAAATTGTGGTGAGCCAATCACCCCCTTAGTTGTTCGATGAGGGGGATAAAGGGGTATTTAAGAACCGAGAGATGTGGTAGAAAAAAAAAGAGAACCAACGATAATCCTCTTCTTCCCTTATTCTTTTTCCTTTACACAAACACATGACAAAATTACCACAGTGATCAAATGAATTTCCCTCTTCTCGTTCTTGCTTAAATCCTTCTTCATTTACCATAGAACTTGTGCTCAATCACAACAAAGCTCTTAAGAGCAAGATTCGGTGGTTTTCGGGACCTGTCATTACCCACTTCGAACGCCTCCCCAGGGGCAAAAACCCTCCTACAACACGGTACCGTAGTCTACCCCTGTAAACGACTAGCCAAGGAATACAGGAAAACAGCCAAGAAATACTGGAAAAAAAAAGGGTCAAGGGAGCCAAGAGTTACCCTGATGGAAGGGGAGCGAGCCCAACACCCCATTGGGGCCCCATGTAGGGACCACACATCATCTGCGGCAGGATGAGGTGTTACAGTATCATACCGTACTCATAATTCTCTGACGTTTGTGGACACCACTGCTATTGCATACCACCAAAATCTTGAAGCTCCGGCCCATTTTCTGCCCATATGCAATATCAGTTGTGTTCACAAATGTCAGAGAATTACGGGTACACCATTGCAACGGTAAATTAAAAAAGGAAGGGGGCATGTAACTGTAACACCGTATACGTTGTTGCTGTCTGTCCGACTAGATGTTGTTTGTAGGATATACAGCCCTGTTAAGAAAGTTCTCGTGCCCCCCTCATAGTGTGGCGGTTTCTTGGAGAGTGGATGTAATCTCAAGTACAGGTACTAAAGTAATCATTATCATGGTAATAGAAAGGAGACCAAAAAATAATGAGGAGAAATTATGGGAGGCTATGCAGGAGGAATGGGAGGCAATTGATCAATCTGTTCTCAGTGCTCTTCTAGATAGTCTCCCTGATCAGCTGTGAGCGATCATAGCTGGTAGAGGTGGGCATATTAAATGGTAGTTGATTTTATTATGATAATAAATGTATCGGTACACGAGAATACATCCACACTCGCCAAAGAAACCGCCACACTACACGGGGGGTATGAGAACTTTCTTAACAGCTGTAGAAGGGACAACCTCAAGTAAAAAAAAAGTAAAAAAGTAAAAAATTCAATAATTTACTGGGGAATAACCAGTGGGGTAAAAAAAAGTTTAGGCCCTGTTCGGTATGTACTGGCTCTTCCAGAAAATGGCTTATAAGGCAAAATAAAAAAACCATTATTTTTCAACAAATCCGTTTGGCAGTCCTACAGTTTTACATGTTACAGGAAAGAAATACCTGAACATTGAAGGTATAATTTTGTTTGCATGCACAGATAATTTGCCATATATCTTTCTAATCCCTGTGTTTGGGTACATCATGCCTGTAATGAGTACCGTGGCTCCTTCGGGGAGAAGTTGCGGTGTTTGTGACATGCCGAATACAGTGCGGTTTTTTTATATAAGTAAACTATGAAAGATAAGCCAAAGAATGGAAAAACTGCGATTTTCTGACATGCCAAGCAGGGCCTTGCTTTGCTTTGTCTCTACATGCCTATGTTTGTTTTTTCCTCTTTTCCTCTATTCTCATATTTCTACTCAGTCTGACCGTTGCGAATTTTTAACTATCATGTTACTTGCTTCTAAAATAACTTTCACTTTTCTATAATATACTGCTATCAAATGCTATTATCATATACTGTATACTTCTATTAACAATTGTCACAACTACGTGCAAAACCTAAGTGGCAGTCTGGTACACACGGGTGCCCATTCGTGGATGAGGAATTAGCTAACCCCACATCGCCAACCAACACGATAAGCACAACAGTGTAGAATACCCTTTCGGTATAAATTATATCAATCCAACCATCTAGTTACAGTATTCTCCCACCCAGCGTTGCAAAGCTATCTCATCCACATCAGTTCCGACATTTCGGTTCCGTCCACAACAATTTTCACTTCATCCTAACTGATGATGGTGGAACAGCACTTACAGTTCAAATTCTCATTCCCGAGTGCCCATTTTCGAGGTTCTGTGTAGTGAAACTGTCTAACGAGCCCTTGATACATCCCATCAGATCTCCTGGCCGCCAGTCTGTAGTGTTTTCGAATCAATCAATCCGGAGTTTCCTCGAAGTGCAAGTAGAAAGTTACCCGACTGCTATTGTAGCTACTCTCGCTTGAGCCGCACCTTAGCACTACTTCAGCCTCACACACAACAGAAGCCTGGGATTTAATTAATTTAGGCGATATGATGAAGCTTATTTTTAGTACTTACTATCATCATAAACAAATGAACAAGAAGTTGCTCGGACTGGGAGGGGGCTTTAGTAGAGGCGGTGGCCGGGACCGAAGGTTTGTCTGGGTGCCAAAACTTCAGGACATATCTTTCGGCAGTGTCGAGGGTATCACTGTGCACAGCCTTGCAGGATCCTCCAACGAATGCGATAGAACGTTATGGATGAGGGAAGAGACTTTGGGTACTTATTTGCATTGTTTTTGGTTTACAATTGGAATAGTCTTTTTTTTTTTAGTTGCCAGACCATCTACATCCCCAATACTTTATCACTAATCGCCGTAACTTGACAATCTCCTCTGATCGCACAATATCACCATCCTCGGCAGGTGATCCGGATCAGCAACAGCCCCCTACCCCTTATCTCTGACAATACTTCCCCCACACCTACTGTATCATACGAGTACTTCAGGGGTAGGCGAAAGTCTGGCAAAGTCTTAGCTACAAATCACATAGAAATTCTCCGAGCCACATTCGCTAGACTTTCCCCTACACCCAAAGTACAAAACAATTGACAAAACACTTTTTTTTGAGATTCATAAAAATAAAAATCTATACAGCGAAGGGGGGACACTCTTCAGGATAGCCTAATAATCTTCGAAGTGAATGTACGAGAAGAGAATTACCAAACCGTCGCACTGTAACCTAACTTAACTAGTGCTGTTTGCATGAGGCTCTAGATTAAAGTTAGCCGCATATTGCTCAGCAAGACTTCAGCCTCGCCAGGAGCAGGGGTTGCGTGAATTTAAGTAATAAAGCTTATTTCTACTCCAGACATAGAGATAAAAATAATTTACGCTAGGTTGATTTACTTGGTGCATACAGTACAGGTATGCGAGAAGTTAGATACGGTATGTCGTGGGAACAGAGAGACGGTATGGGAGTTGAATTGGTGGCACTGAAATTATGTTGAAGGCGGCCTCGCGGTAGAGTACTCGAGTACAAGAGGACGTGGTAAACGACAACTATGGTAGGGAGGTTAAAATTGTATTGGCATGGTATTGGCTGTGAAATGATGGTGAATATACTCGTGGTGGGCTGGACAGTCTTCCGTATATGATACGGTGAGATGTTTACTTTTTTGGTTAGTTACATGTCTGGACGACTTCTGTTTTCAATTGCCCTTGAAAATAAAAGGTAAAGGGGGGGGAAAAAAGTTTCAACTCGTGATCGTTAGGGTTAGGGGCAGTTTATTAATGTCTTCTCCGGCAGTGATAGAGATGAATCAGGGCCACGGAGTGAGAGTCTGAAAACGAAAGAGATGATCTCTTGGTCTTATTTGGAGAAAATTAAGGGGAAAAGAAAAACGAGCTACTTATGAACAAATGCACAAGATGATTTATCCTAAGATTGTAACTGAGAGCCATTTTACTCTAGTCGGACCTATTGGACCACTCACGACAAATCACAAGACTAAGATAAGGAAGCACAGGAATGAAGAACAAAAAAAAAGGCAGCATATGCACCATGTCTAACCAGAACTGCAACCAGAAAAAATATGAAAAGAAAATGAAAAAAATGTGAAAAAAAAGATTTAAAGGTAGAAAAATGCCCGGAATCAAACTCTATTTACATCTGAACGAACAGAAGCCACGTCGACACCAACCGCATCGCGGGTGAATCATTTGTTGAGGGAGGATATGCTAGGTAATAATGAAGGAAAGGTATAAATGAGAAAAGCAATAAGGCAAATGATGGAGGAGATGATCAAATACCACTGGACCGCAATGGGAGGGGTTGATTCAGAGTTGTGAGGTTGGGTGTCAGTTGTACTTGGAGAAACGAGCAAAGGAAACTCCAGAGAGGGTGGAGGCGGGCTGAAGTGCTTGATTGAGGTGAGGTGGTTCTCACTAGATGAAGGGTCAGAGTCCTTGTAATCCAAGATTTGTTCCCGCTTATCGAGGTAGGTTGATGAATGTGTTTTTTGACCGTTAAGGTCAGTGATGTCGGGACCAAGATCACCACCTCCAAACTGCGTCTCCGCACCACACTCTTCCCCATGTCCCACAGACTGCGAGATTATTGCTTGGTCTCTGTTATCAGTTATGGCGGTGCTGCTATTGATCGCTTCGTGCAGTATCGTCGCAATCTCATTGTGTCCTTTTGAGAAAGCCATTGATAGTGGTGTTTTGTTCTTGTTATCGGGCGAGTCGATGCAGACATTTTCTTGTTCTAAAAATATCATAACTACTTTTGCATGCCCACCCTTAACTGCCCACAACAGTGGTGCCCGGCCATGTTTGGTTTCTGGAGTGTTGGGATTGACGTCCTCTCGTGCCAAAAGCGTTTTTACGACTGCATCATGGCCGTTCTTGGCCGCCCAAGAGAGTGGCGTCTGGCCATATGTGTCCGGCGTAGTGGGATTGACGTCCTCTCGTGCCAAAAGCGTTTTTATGGCTGCATCATGACCGTTCTCAGCTGCCCAACAGAGCGGTGTCTGGCCATATGTGTCCGGCGTAGTGGGATTGACGTCCTCTCGTGCCAAAAGCGTTTTTACGACTGCATCATGGCCGTTCTTGGCCGCGCAACTGAGTGATGTCTGGCCATATGTGTCCGGCGTAGTGGGATTGACGTCCTCTCGTGCCAAAAGCGTTTTTACTACTGCATCATGACCGTTCTCAGCCGCCCAACAGAGCGGTGTCTGGCCATATTTGGTGTCTGCCGTGTTGGGATTGACGTCCTCTCGTGCCAAAAGCGTTTTTACTACTGCATCATGGCCGTTCTCAGCCGCCCAACAGAGCGGTGTCTGGCCATATGTGTCCGGCGTAGTGGGATTGACGTCCTCTCGTGCCAAAAGCGTTTTTACGACTGCATCATAACCCTTCTTAGCCGCCCAACAGAGTGGTGTCTGGCCATATTTGGTGTCTGCCGTGTTGGGATTGACGTCCTCTCGTGCCAACAGCAGCTTTAAAGCCCCTTCACACCCTCTGTTGGAATATGCTGCTCGGCATGCTCGAGCATGATGGTTTGCTCTTGGGGTTCGTGATCGTTCATTTGTTCGCCGGGAGCACACTTTGGCTTCGGGCGCAAGCGGCAGTTTAGCTTTCCGGGAAAGCATTAAGGCACCGGGAATGCACCAGGAATGTGTGCGAGTTTGTGCGAGCGGAATGGCCGTAAGGGCGAGCGGGAAAGGTGGACGTACGGAGGCAATATAGAGCCGGAGTTTGTCTTTCCTTTGTGTTTCCTTTTGTGTTAGCTTTTGTGTTTGCGAAAGGAAGGGGGACACACCTGAGAGAGAAAGTGTTCAGGAAGAACTGGAGGACATTGTTGTTTTCCTATATCTATCCTGTCATTACCGTTAGTTAGAGGAGTTAGTTGTCGTTGAGTTGAAGAAGAGTTTTCCCCCCCCCTTTTCTTGTGATCGCTTATAGTGTGAATCTTGGCATTTTTCGTTTTGGATCGTTGTCGCTGTTCGATCGTTGCCGTGTAAAACCCTCTTCTAACTGCCCAACAGAGTGGTGTCCGGCCATGTTTGGTGTCTGCCGTGTTGGGATTGACGTCCTCTCGTGCCAACAGCAGCTTTATAACCCCTTCACACCCTCTTCTAGCTGCCCATAAGAGCGCCGTACTGCCCGCTCCATCTAATGCATTGACATCCCATTCCTTTATCCCCAATACAGAAAAGAAAATTTGGACGACTCCAAAGAATGCTGCCCCATGGAGCCCTGTAAATTCCATAACTCGTTCAACCTCGATGTAGTCCATCTTCCAACCCCCTCTTTCTTGCTCAGCACGCCATAGAAGAATCTGAGCAGATATGTGCTCCTCAAATCCATCCAGCAGTCTCACCGCAAGTGCATTCACATTCTTCGTCACCTCCTTTCCGGCGTGCTTCGCCCAATGACAGGAAGCATAATCTAGAAAAGGAATGGTTGATGGATCTGAGCAATGAATTGGCGAAAGCTCCCGGATACATTGAGAATTGAGGTATGTCAAGCAAACCTCCGCAATTGAGGAGTGAGGACCACGGAACAGGGTCGGATCACTGGAGAGATACTCTTGAAGAGTAAAATGGATAAGTCGGATGGTAGAAGAAGATGCCTCGACAGTAACAAGTCCTAAAGAAGATCTTAGGAGGGTTTGCAATGCTGGAACATTTTCCAGATCCAAATCGGTAGACCCAATCTCCACTCCCATTGCCCGACAAAGCTCGTCGGCCCGTAAAGGTCGCTCCGAATGCGACACCCACATCAGGACCTTCATTCCGAGTGTTGATTTATATCCCTTCTGCGCCTTGACTCGGTTTACAGTGGCGGTGTACGCGTCACTCAGTCCGTTGCCTTGTGTCATCTCTTCAAGCTTCTTTCTTCTTTGACGAACTGTGACCTCTCCTAGAATAGCGTCGATATTTAGTGATACAAGGAGGAATCTACACACAGCTTTTGGTCAGTATATCATCATTAATAGAGTCGGGAAGTAAAATATTTCTACTTACATGTCTGATATCTTTTCCGAGATAATCTTTAGGATATCCGCTCGTAAATCATCACTCATCGCTTCTGGTTCCGGGTCCCTGGCTAATCTCATCTCCAGATAGCTCTTGATGTCGTCGATGTTAGGACTGATCGGTAGCGTAACCGCTTTGGTGAAACATCTCCGGATATCTTCCCCTTTTACACGGCAACGGTCGAATAGCTACAACGATCCAAAACGAAAAATGCCAAGATTCACACTATAAGCGATCACAAGAAAAGGGGGGGGAAAACTCTTCTTCAACTCAACGACGACTAACTCAAACTAAACTAACGGTAATGACAGGATAGATATAGGAAAACAACAATGTCCTCCAGTCCTTCCTGAACACTTTCTCTCTCAGGTGTGTCCCCCTTCCTTTCGCAAACACAAAAGCTAACACAAAAGGAAACACAAAGGAAAGACAAACTCCGGCTCTATATTGCCTCCGTACGTCCACCTTTCCCGCTCGCCCTTACGGCCATTCCGCTCGCACAAACTCGCACACATTCCTGGTGCATTCCCGGTGCATTCCCGGTGCCTTAATGCTTTCCCGGAAAGCTAAACTGCCGCTTGCGCCCGAAGCCAAAGTGTGCTCCCGGCGAACAAACGAACGATCACGAACCCCAAGAGCAAACCATCATGCTCGAGCATGCCGAGCAGCATATTCCAACATCCCTGACGTGTGGCCTTCCGGTGAGGAATATTCTCGTCGTAGGTGATTCCCGAACGATACCTCTCAGAGACGCAAGAAGCTCCGGCAGGTGCTTTGGTAAGCATTCATCAAGGGCATCTATGCAGATGAAAACCTGTGGTAGCAACGCAATAGTAGTTTTCAGCATCCCCACCAGGTCTGGAAGTCGTAGTCCTCGACCACCAATCTCCGTTTTACCCTTGTGATACGCCTCCCGTACATCGTCCGGAATACCCCCTCTCCCCAGCAGCTGCTTCAGTATTGCTCCCATCATGTTCGTGATTGTTTGTTCTTGTTGAGCAAGAAAGTCGCAGTACAAACACGCGACGGTGATATCGTCCGTCCCTGCCTGATCGCAGAGGCTGTCAATCACTAGGGAGCTAGATTTTCGAGTTGTTAGTGATATTCGATTCTTTCAAGGGTTCTCTCTCTGCATACCTTATATACGTCTTCCCCACTCCAGGATTCCCGAAACAAAACAATACAGCCTCATCGGTTTCTCCATCGCTTCTCCGAGTCCTCCACTCCCGAAACTCCGGTGTTTCCAAAAGCCAATCCCCGACACCATCAAACCGATCAATGCGCACGCCTTGATGTCGGTTCCGAGGCTCCAGTGGGGAGAGCCACCGCATGATCTGTGCATCCTCGTCCGAAATGTTGATTGTTTTGTTGAAATTCGTTGTTATGTTGTTGCAGTTGGTGTTGTTGTCCCCCATAGTGACTGATCGTGTATAAGTAGTCTCTGCCATGATTTTCTGTCCAGAATATTGGCTGAACGTAGATATGGTACCGCGAGACGTAGGGAAACTGAGAGAGTTTATGAGCTTTCTACGTGTATGTGTATGTGCCGAGCTGAAGAAGAAGAGGGCCCTCGGTGATGATGCCTGCTGTGTGACAATCACTGTCCAATCAGTTCCACGCCAAGGAAATACCAATGAATTGAGTGTCATGAGGAATTACTACCGTAGTACGGTAGCGGACCATAGCGCGATTATCAACACAATCAGCACAATAGTGTAGAATACCCTTTTGGTATAAGTTATATTAATCCAACCATCTACGGTAGTCACAATATTCTCCCAACCAGCGTCTGAAAGCTATCTCGTCTACGTCAGCTCTGACATTTCGGTTCCGTCCACAACGATTTTCACTTCATCCTAACTGGTGATGGTGGAACAGCACTTCCGGTTCAAATTTTCATGCACCAGTGCCTATCTTTGAGGTTCTATGTATTGAAACTGTCTAATAAATCCTCAATACATCCCATCAGATCTCCACGCCGCGAGCTTGGAGTGTTTTCAACTTCTCTCTGTAATCAATCAATTCGGATGACCCTCGAAGTGCAAGTAGAAAGTAGAAAGTTACCCAACTGCTATTGCAGCCGCTCTGGTTTGAGCCGCATCTTAGCGCTACTTCAGCCTCACGCACAACAAAGGTCTGGGATTTAATTAATTTAGGCGACATGATAAAGCTTATTTTCCTACTTACTATCATCAGAAACAAATGAACGAGAAGTTGTTTGGACTGGATGGGGGTTGGTACTACGTAGAGGATGTAGCAGGCGAGGGCTGAAGGCTTGCGTGGGTTCCAAGGGCAAATCGTCTGGCTCTACGTGCGCGGAAAAGTTGAAGAATTCTTGTGTGTACCAACACAACTTAGGGTAAATTCAAACATACATAATTTCAATTTCGTCGGGAAAGCACGATAAAGTACTGTACTACAAGGGAGTGAAACTCCGATCATCTATTTCGCGAAACTGCTACGTGTAGTGTTCGTCCAACATGGCGAAATTCCGAAGCATTTTACGCCAACTTAAGTCACACCGGGATGTCATGCTGGGTCCCGAAGTTCTTGGGGTTCTCAGTTCGACAAGCAATTCCGTGCAAGGAACCCGGACAAATCCGACCTCTGTTCTTTTTTCTTTTCCCGCAAGGTTTTATGCGACCTAGAAATATCATACGGTAAAACACGGAGTGCATTTGTTGGTTGAAAGCTTTTTCAGTGACTTAACCGAAAGCGTGACGGGAGTTCATTTACAAGGATGAACTAACGTCCTTAGACTACACCCCTGACGAGATTGCACGATTCGGTTCGTGAAACGGGGCATAACCCCGGGCTAGATAAGAATGAAAATTAGGTTACAGATTGCACCCATCGCGAGATTCCTGACTAATGAGTCGCTGATCACTCTGAGAAAATTGCCTTGAGAGGAAGAAATCTCGCGAGGGGTGCAATCCCGTGAGGGGTGTAAGGAGTAACCTGATTTTCATTTTTTTTTTTTTTAAGGACGTTATGAGTTTTAAGTTGCGGGATGTTTGCCTGCTAGATTCATGTTGAGCTATTAATTTCTGTTTAACTTAATCAGTGAACGGTTGCCCTCTTGGCAATTAAGGGAAAAAGTGCTCTAGAAGGTAGATGGAGCATTGGCCGGACTTCACAAACCAGTCGTTAAATGAATACAGCTCGTATAGAGGCCCCCTCCGTGATCGGATGCTTTTGGGCGTATATCTGTTACTACTCAAATTTCTCACATGGCTATATCGAAGGTTTCCTGAAGCTTTGAAATGACGGGCGTCGACTCAATATTTGTCTCCCCTTTGCGTTCTACTGTACACCTGCTGGTATGGGGCTTCTGTGTGACGTTCAAGTGCATAGCCCTGCCAATTTCCGATGATAACTGATTGGAGTTTTCCACCACTCATGATCAGCGCCGAGAGTCCACTCCGCTCCTCTTGCGCAATTGAATCAGGCTGAGTGATCTCTACCCGAAGTCAGAAGGCCTTGTACTCATATGAGCAAATGACAGCTCTATTAAATCTGTTATCAACCTTAGAAGTCCTATTCCTAACATGTAAAGTATCATATCTGGGCAGAAGGGAACGCAACAAAGTTTCTCGTAGATTCTAATGTACAGGTATCTGGCAAGAAGTGTCAGAAAACTGAGGCGAAAACAGAAACAAGTGACCAGGGGAAATACAGGGGTAAACAGGTATTGCACGGACATCTTGGCTTCCCCCCGTTGTGCCAGGTACCGTAAGCCCCTGTGTTCTGACACTTCTTGCTAGTTTCCCGCAGCACCAAAGCTACTAGCCGGGGCCAAATCCCACCTCAACCAACGCAGAAATGACTAGCGGATGATTTCTCTTAGGGGCGGGTCCATTCCCTTCCCGATAGGGGCTGCGCTTCGGTTTCTTAAATTCAGTGCATGACCCATGAACTGTGGATGCTTGATACTTTTGCTCCTTTTGCGACTGTTTCCATCAGTGCTATAATAATATTGACGGTAGACAGCTAGCTAGTTAACGCCAACGAGCATTTACGAAGCGAGATGGAGACACTTCTAGCAGCAGACCTTGCCCCGGCTACTCTCAGCTCCCAAGGAGGAACTCAAGGACTGCCGTTGGGATCACAGCGAAACGTACAACGCAAAGACAGTACTTTAGAATTAGTCTCTGACATTAATCCTCTAGAGGGAGAGGATTTATCAGGCGACTGGTGGAAAGTGCAAGGGCCACCAGAGGAACTCTACATCAGCGGTGATAATCCATCATCCGAAAAATTAAAAAATGAGGTCAAAAAATGGGTACAAGAGGTTCGAAACACATGCCCTCTGATAATGGATGGATGTGATGCGCCAGAGGTGGTGGTGGTGGACCCTCCTGCCTACGAACAAACCGGCCCCAGCAGTCCTTGTTTACCAACAATGTATGAAGAGAATCCCGCGGAATTGCACAATATTTTTCCAACAACAGTGATATTTGGGGATGAAAAATACCCTGTGCCGCCTTCTGGTCCGATAAGTGTAAACAGAACGAGTACTACCCAATCACACACACATGCCCGTCGGATATCGACTAGTTCTAGCGTTGCTCGGAGCTCAACCTTCAGCGGTAGTCATGTTGCGGGAATGGATAATCGCACCATCGGATCTCTGGAAGCTATATCAGTCAATTCACGTGGATCTGTGAAGAAGAAGCCAAAGCCTCCTCCGCCGAAACAGGAATTTACGAGTGATGGGTCGCTGGCATACAATGCGTATTTTTCACCCTTACCGGCGAATAATAAGGTGGTTACGAGCCAGGCACCACAGGTGTCGGCTAGAGCGGAGGCTTTGAAGAAGTTCTTTGGGAAAAAGAAGGCTCCCGGAAGGTAATTTCGGCTTACCCTTCAGGGTTGCTTTTTGAATCTAATAATGTGTCTGTCTGCATCCAGTGAGTGCGCGTCTTGCAAAGAAGATCAGAAGAAAGGCAAGATGATCCAACTAGATTGCCTGCACCAATTCTGCACCCGATGCATGGAAGAATCTATAAAGTAAGGCCTGCCGCATTGCAAAACCATCCGTTCTAACACCGACTAGAAACTCTATGCGAGACGAGACTCTATTCCCCCCAAGCTGCTGCCAGGCAGAAATTCCGCAGAAAGTGATCAAATCCACCCTCACCAAACAGGATCAGGAGCTCTACATGTCGAAAACCCAGGAGTTCAGAATTCCACGCTCTGAGCGTTTCTATTGCCCAGAAGAAACCTGCAAGTCGTGGATCCCGCCAAGCGCGATTGGCGAGGGCGCCGTCATTAATTGCGCCACTTGCCGCACATACATTTGCCGAACGCGGCAAGGGAAAGCACATCCGCCGCACAAACCATGCCCACAAGTGCCAAATCAAAAGAATACAGGTACTCAAGCGATAAATGGATGGAGAGAGTGTTTCAAATGTCGGAGCATGGTAGAGGCGGTGGAAGGATATAATATCATGATATGGTAATTTTCTCATCCTACAAAAACTTCGAGGTCCCATACTGAGACGTACCTTCTCTCATTTAGCGGCTGCGGGGCCGAATTCTGCTATTCCTGCGGCAACGTCTGGAAAACCTGCAATTGTCAAGATCACAATCACCGACTATCACCCCATCTAAGCATATTTGACCCGCAATCCATCCTAATGCCACGAATCGCCGAACAACGGCAACAGCAAACACGGCAATCTCAAGAAGAAGACAAGCGCACAGCACAACGCCAAGCACAGGGAGAAAACCAAAGACAAGCAGAGGCAGCCGCGGCAGCAGAAGAAAAATCCCGCCAGTTAAGTGCCAAATACACCGCATTGGAGCAGAAACTCGAAACCCTACACTCCCGCCAACGCTCACTCGTGCACTCCCGGCACGAGAGGGAGACACAAGCGCTGCAGCGAACACTCTCCGCCGGTAAAACATCACACCTACTCTCCCTCCAGGAAGAAAAAACAAACTTACTCACCCGCCAGGCCAGCGAGAAAGCAACCCTGGAAGCAACATTCCAGAAGGAACGCACAGAGCTCTCGGAAAAGCACTCAGCAGACGAAGACGACTACTGGTTCAGCCTGCAAACATATCTCCGCGACCGCCCTAACAAGGAAGCGCGGCAGAAGGCACTCATGGATAAACTGACCGTCGCACAGAAGGAGGAAATGACCGGGTTGGCGATGCAGCAAGAGGAGAGACTCGCCGCCTCGTTGGCGGATATAGACCGCCGATTGCATGAAGTAGAAGACGAGATCCGTAGGGGGGCGCAGGATAATGGTGAGAGGAGGAAAGATTTGGCGAGACGACAATGGGCGGAGTGGAAGTGGTTTAAGGTCATACTGGAGCGGAGGGTGGCGGTGTTAGTTGAGGAGAGAGAAGTGGAGGAGAAGAGGGAGAGGGAAAGGGGGTATTCAGTGCATATGCTGGGCGGGTATTTACAGGCTAAGGAGGTTGAGGGGTAGAGTAGTGAATGAGCTGGGGAGGGAGGAGCAGAGTTGATGTTGGTGGTGTTGTAGAATTTTGTTTCTCAGCGTTGTTTTGGCCTTCGGCGTTGGTCTTTGTATTAGTGGGGGGATAAGTTAATCTTTACCATAGTCCGCTAATTGACATCTTTGAGACTGTAGGAATATTGGGTTGATTTAATATCGAACAGTAGATTTGTAATTGTAATTATGGATATAACTAACATGAGCTACTTGGCTAAGATATACTTGTTCCTCCAGAAATAGGTTTTGTACCGTCGACTAACTTATTTGTGATATCCTAATACAACTATTCTACAGTAATTCTAGGACCTCCGAAACGTCTTGGCACAGCGATAGCCTTTTTAAAGTCATCTAATGTCACTACGGCGGTGTTTGCATCGATCGACGCCTCGGCAGGGCCATCAGCGACTTTTCTGCTTTCCGTATCCTCTGGGGAGCAGCTGTCATAATTCATCACTCGATTCCCCATCGTCGCCAGGAGGGTGAAAAGAACCCATATCTTCCGCGCGGCCCGGTTGTGCAAACTCGGGAACAAGCACGATTTCTGGACTGACTTTTTCGAAATAAAAAAATTATCAGTCCAAGTTACTGTACCACCTTTCTCCTGTTTTTTTCTTTTTCTTTTTGTTTAATTATCCTTTTGGCTGGGGCGTTATCCGGGGTAAGTTAGTTGGTTCTAAGTGTTGGCCTTGCATACCTTTGATATAAGGATGCTAGGTTGTGAGGTTTGTGTTGAGTTTAATTGTTCGGCGGGGAGGTTTTGTAGTGACTAGTGTGGGTATTATAACAGTATCAGCTGCGTTGATGGGTATGGACATGCGCTGTAGGAAGTTGTCTTTGCTCCGGTTTTACTGTTTTCTACGTAACTTAGGGGCTGTTTTGCGCGACCTGGGTAGGCTTTCAAACCGTGGTTGCAGACCAGACCATGGTTTTGCAGAAACTAGGCCTTAACCCTTTGCAATTCACCATCGAATCGACATTCATCGAAGGGCACCAGGGAGTGATAAGACTACTCGTGGCGGACAAGAGAGCCCACCCTGACGAGCCTGGTCAATATAGCCGTACCCCACTCGCGTGGGCTGACACTACCGGACATGAGGGAATAGTAAAAATGTTCTTGGAGTGTCAAGATGTCAACCCCGAGTCCAAAACCCGTTCAGGCCAAACGCCATTTTCATTGGCTGCAGGACATGGGCAAGAGGGAGTAGTGAACCTCCTGTTGCAAAGGGACGATATCAAACCCGACCTGCCGGACAACTTGGGCGGAACACCACTGTCCTATGCTGCTAGGGAGGGACATGAGCGAATAGCACAGCTGCTGAAGGAACGACAAGATATTAACCCCGAGAAGATATTAACCCCGAAAGCCTGGACAAATGGAACAAAACCCCACTATTGTCAGCTCTTGATAATAGACAAAAAGGTGTAGTAGCGATGCTCGAGGCACGGATAGCCATTGGC
The DNA here is from genome assembly GCA_003788595.2 of Choiromyces venosus 120613-1. Taxonomy (NCBI): domain Eukaryota; kingdom Fungi; phylum Ascomycota; class Pezizomycetes; order Pezizales; family Tuberaceae; genus Choiromyces; species Choiromyces venosus. The sequence goes on from ML120396.1 coordinate 383,025, forward strand.
ACCACAAGCGATCAAGGCCTAGGAGGCAATCTCTCGCCCGCCTTCTCGGGATCTAATCTTACCCTGCTCTCGCACATCTACACCCCTTAAAGTGCTAGAGTCGCCACACTCTCCGCTAAGTTTATGTCGACATTCTTAGCCTTGCGATACCCTCTCGTGGGTATTTTTACCCTTCTTCCTGTCTTATTCCCAGAGCCCCATCCCGGAAATTAGCACAGATTTATTGGCTCCAGGTAAATCCCATTTCAATGTTCGGACACCCGCGCTGGAACATCCCCGAGTATGATATTCTCTAATATTGTCGAGTGAGGATGTATGATTTCTGTCTATAGGGTTTGTTTAAGAGGGGTCTGACTTTATTCTTCAGTGCATTTCCTTTAACCCTTGTTTTCGTGCATCATTTTGTATTTTTTTTTTATCGGATGGTTCATATGATATCTTTCTTTGGCTTTCATCTTAATGAATAAATTACACTAAAATAACGGCCTTTTCTCGTTTACCCCCCACAAACAAAAGGCCCACTTAAGCATGATGTGCGAATATGTGCTAAGATATAAACTAGAATATAACGGGCTTTAGATTCCTCGAGGTAGCGCTTTTGACAGGAAAATTACTCTGACCCGGACCCCCCAGATGATTGGAGCTGTGTGATATACTCGAGTAGGTGTCCCCGTCTATTAACTCGGAGGTCTCTGGGAAGTTGCTTATCCAAACACATACTGTACAATTCCTTCCCGGCTTCATCTTCAAAAATGCAAATCATTTCCGATGATCAAGTATACTGTATAGCCATCTTGACCTCTTGCGGAGATACTCCAACAATGCTCACCGCATTTCTCCAAAAAAAAAAAAAAAATACCGACCCGTGGCCGGAAGTGCCAAGAGAATTACAAGCGTGGTGTTAAAATGTCAACACTTCCCCATGGCTCCGGGCCTAAGCAGAGCCAGGCTCAGCGTATCTCTATAACTCGTTTGTCCGCCTCTCTTCATCTATCTTAATATCTGCTCTTCGATTCCTCTCACCCGATGACCTTCCAACAGCGAATGCCGCCATGAGTTATAATTCATGAAGCTACCCTCACCGAACAACGTCTGGGCTGCTACTAACCGCCACACAACAACCACAGCAAGAACAGTAAGCACGCATACCCCATGCTGACTACCCTCCTCTTCTGCAAATATCGCCAACCAAGTAATCCAGCATTCCAGCCCATACCTGTTCCCCGACAAGGCATACCCCGCATCCGTATTTTACCCCATACCACCATCTGACACCAAACCAAACAACTCTACCGAACATCATTTATCCCCAAAGGCTAAACACCGTATAATTCCTTCCCACCCCATCCGTACCAGACCAGTCCAGTGAGACCAGTCCACACCCTTGTTAACAAATAAGGTTTATGCATCGTACCAGAATATATTACTGATCCAAGCGGATCCACTTCATTCCTCCACACCCACCCACCCACCCACCTACCTCTTTTCATGAGCCGTTTTGGAGAGCTGATGTTTCCGAAAGCTTGGTAATCTAAGCCTTACTTTCGGGTGAGAGCTTACTTACCTTCCGGAAAGCATTGGCGCGCGTGATGATGGGATGGGATGGGTACGTCACTGTGTTGGGAGAGGTAGGTAAGTATGGCTTGAAGGGGGGATGCGCTACTTTAAGCTTACCTGCCTGCTAAAGTGATTTTCGGCTGCGGGGCCGAAACTGGCGGATCCTTACTTGGTTTTGGAGACAGTTGATCTGGAGGGTTGACTGTGGGGGATGTGCTGTGCGGTATTGTCCAGGTTTGGTCAAAAAGTGGTTTTTAGAAATGCTTAATGTGGATGATGAGTTTCAACTATGTGAACTTAAAGATATTATGGGATGATGTAGTTGATAAATTTGGCCAAGTTCAAACCATAAAGGTTAATGCCTCCGGTGAATAATTCTGCCCTATTGAAAAGACAGGAGAAAAGTATAATTTTTCATCTACTATTTTAATTGTACCTGATATGCATCCCTCAACTTAGACTGGGATATCATATTTCCGATATAGAGATTTCTTCCTGCATGTTGAAGTCTTCGGGTAGAAGGAGTGGTTTCTTTGATATTTGTGATGTTTAAAGAATTTCGGAGCACCGGATAGGTTCCTGCTGGAGGCGTGGAGGTGTCTGCATTTTACTCCCGATACAAGTAGGAGCTTTTAATTTGTTTCTTTCAGTACCTCGCTGTCAAGAGATGTTCAAACCGGGGATGTGAAGTTTTGACATGCTATAAAACCTCGTATATAAAATCCTGGTTCCTGGTTCGTTAATTTATGTCCTCCAGCACTAGTATTGGCAATGAAGTCAATCACATTTTGACATCAGCTCTCCTCATGTCTACGGCGACAGCGCATTCGGCGCTGGACTTTACCTGGACTAAAGCCGGGGATATTAGTGCCAAAGATGGCTCGTATGCATAAATCTCCCTTGCAAACCTCCCCCGCCACCTGCTGACGTGTAAAATAGCTGTGTTCGAAAACCCATCTACAGCGAATGGAGGCGGAACTACCCCATTGGAGTAGAGCTTTACAACCCTACCGAGCACCTTGTGAGATAATACCCACCAAGGTGCTTTTCTGGATAGGTGCCGAACAGCGCTGATATAAAAGCAGGACCTCGCCTGCGGTCCCAACGGGGCAACACCTGCAGAATCAACCTACGCCGTGACCGCCGGTTGGGAGATCGCAGTGGAGTGGCATCAGGGTAATTGCGATAATAGTCCATATGATCCATACGATAAGCCGAGATGACCGACGGATGATAATCATGGTGTGGAACTCCCGACTTCAGCATCTGCCAGGAAAAGCATTGGAGAAGGAGAAGGAGATCACTAACGCAAAGATATTTACCCTCGTTAGGCCCCGTATTACACTACCTCGCCCGCGTCCCCAGCACAGCAACAGCAACAAACGTGAATGATCTGGACTGGTTCAAAATAGACGAATACGGCTACGTCGAGAAAATCATTTGGCACAACGGTCTTTAGAAGTACCCAGAGTCTGAGCGTGCCATATATTAATTCCTGGAACTTTACTATCCGGCCGGATTTACCTAATGGAGAGTACCTCCTCAGATCGGAACTTCTAACAATGCATTAACTTATGCACATACGCGTGGAGTCCAGCCGTTGTGCGATGCGCGCAGTCGAGTGTTACGGGCGGTAGGGCTGAGGGCGCGATGTCGCCGGTTACGAAGTTTCCCGGGGCGTGTCACAGGGGGGACCCGGGATTTTTGTATATACCGGGCCGTGAGTGCGCCTTTGAGGGGTCTGCCGGTGGTGGTTGCGGAAGAGTTGAGATGCTGATTGTGGGAGGGGGATAGGGATTATACTGCGAAGCCGGATTTTAGCTATGTTATCCCTGGACGTGAGTATCTTTAATTTTTCTGTTCCTATTGTCACTCCCAGTTCCATTCGGTACTGATCGGTATTTTGGATACTCTAGCTCCTGTGGCGACAACAGTTGAGGGCACGCCGGAGGTGTACTTCCGGAAACCGACGGAGGGACTTAAAGTGCTCGGAAGGACATGCCCAGCAAGTTAGTAATTTCTGGGTACTGTATAGATTATTCCCACCAAATACAGAGAATAAAAACAAGTTACTACTTGACTATCAAAGGTGACCTGTGAGTCGTGAGCCATTCTCTCTCTATTGTATCCCCGAGTGACCTTACGTGAACCACCATCCCCCCCAAGTTCGTGACCTAGGATACCTTAAAACATGCAGACAAGAACGTCACTCACAACCAGAAGAGAAAACAAGTATCTTCTCCCGCTCCCGCCAGATCTAACTTAACCCAGATTTCAAAACTTCCATCACACAGACCACCCCAATCTAAACGAAGTGGCATTGAGGGAAACTCCCCTCCTTGCCTTACAGTCGCACCTCGCTGTCCCGGAACTCACAGAACCGGATTCCTTGCTGAACCGTAGAAATTCTGTGGCAGCTCTGAATTTGTATATAAAAGTACCCGTTGAACCGGAGAACAAGGATATTCGGATTCGTATGACATGTGAAGCCCAGTCACCCCTGCTCCCATATAATTTAATTCTGCTGAACCGAATATCTGTGGTAAACTTAGAAGAGCTATCCCTAAAAAGGGATAATAGCAATCGAAGAAGTCATTCTACTTGGCAAACTACGCTCACCCAATTTTTTAAGCCCGACTGTGTCAACCTAGAACCGCTGGGCATGGATGAGAAGGGGGTACAAGGGGGAAGTACCTTTGTTGATCTTGAGGTTGAACGTTGGTATAATCGGATTAGCAGTGAGGAGGATGATGATGATGCTGGAGACGAGGAACAGGATGATACTACCTGTGTCCCAACTAAATGGACAACTCGGAATGTCAATACTGCCTATGAACGATTGTTAAGATACACGTTGTACAACTTTTATAACGAGAAATTATCACATGAATAAATTAGGTATCTCTCCACTATGCCGGATTTCCCGCTGATCCGGACAAAATTCCTGGATTTTGGGGATCCGGGATAGCGAGGTGCGACTGTACTTGGAAATTAACACTTGGTTACAACACCGTATTCATCAGCAGCGCTTAAAATACCATAAGCACCGTATACCGTATATTGATCAAATTCGCCAACTCCGTCCCAGGATGTGTTAAGTCCAAGCCAGTGGGACAGTGGCTTGGCGCAGGGCTTGGCTGAATGATGTTTCATGTAGATACTGGCAAGCGATATATCTCGACAACATTCAAGGTATTTTTTTCACTCTCCCACATTGCGGTTGCTGGACAATGGTGGTCAGTAAACCGTTACCACTTACCACAGAGCGCAGTACTTTCAACACTTGTAGCTGTCCCTTTTCACCAATCACATACTGTAGTATTGCCAGAGTCCCACTGGTTCAAACTTAACACATCCTGGGACGGAGTTAGCCAATTTGATCAGTAGATACAGCACTATCTCCCGCTCAGAAGTGTAAAAAGTGCAGTATTACTATTCAGGCCGGTACCGCAACTCATAAAAATCTCACATATACATTCTTCAACCTTCCATTTTAGTAGCAACTGTGGTACAGATTTGTTCAAGTTTAGTAATTTTGATAGGGTAGGTACGGTACACCCCCGTTCGCAAACTCTTTGCGGAAAGAGAGGTACTGTGGCAGGGTCTTGGCGGTAACAAAAGTACTGCAAGGCATTGCCAGATAAAGATAGTCCATCAAGTTTGACAATGGTGCCTTCACATACTCAAGCTTATAGTTCACGATATGAACCAAACCGCGATATTGCTCCGATGTCCGATCTGGGAATGAGGTATGAGCAGATAGCTCGTGAGCGCGGTCTTCCACCATCAACAATTCGAAGTGTTGTCTAGAGAAACAGAACTCGAGGCCACGTACATGATGCACCACGATCAGGACGACCTTCCAAGAGGTCATATTAAATGGTAGCCTCAAAATATATTAGTATTTGGGCTTCTCATATAGTAGACCTCCGGCAAGTCGCTAGCAATGAGGGTGTTATTGTAAAATAGTCTATAAAATTCAGTCATTCCATACCCGGCAATCTCTCGTATTGCTACTTTCGTTACCTCTCTTTCCGCGAAGACTTTGCGAACGGGGGGTGCACCAGCGAGTGCGATAGTATGATACCGTAATAAGTCAACAACGACTTCATACCGAACCAGTGCTTCAAAAGTCCCTCCATAACCCCGTCGGGAAACTCATCATCACCACTTCTTCCACCCCGCCGCGAGAACTGACAATTCGGCAGCCCCATCCGCCAAATCCGCTACCCGCCACATATCAAGAAACCCAGGACTGAATACTACAGTCGCACCTCGTTATAATGGACCTCTTTGTACTAAAAAATTCGCTGTTATGAAACTCACCTTTGGGAGCTCAAATTCCCCATACAAATTTCCTTGCTATAATGAAATACATAGTGGAGAACACTTTATAACGAATCTGTAAAGAATTTTTAGATTTTACCCCCTGCCCACATACAAATTGGTCTTGCTATAAGGGAAAAGATGCTGACTAAAGGTGTAATTTTGTACATATTTGGCTGAGCCCACCTCCATCACCTCCCTTGATTTGCAGGTCTTGTGTTATATGGGTGTGGATGTACAAGTAGAAGATTTCTTCAAGTTCTTGACCAGACTTCTCAGAGGTCATAAAAATCTTATGTTCCACCACCTCTCTTAAACATCTACTAGTCTATGATACCTCTTTGGTGAGAGTTTGTACACTTCAAAGCTGTGAAATTCATGAGTAAACAACAGATCCAGTTCCCTCTTTCCTCCATCACTATTTGCTTACTAACATTCACAAACCCCCCATTATTTGCTGTAATGGAATCTCATTATAACGAAAAGAAAAATCTGTCCTCTTGGCTTTCATTATAATGAGGTGCAACTATATATCACAAAGCAAATAATAAGAAAAAAAAAAAAATACAACTATAGGGCAATTCCCTACCTATGAGTACAAGTTACCAGTATGAAGAACCTGAATACAGGGATTAAAAATTTGTATGTCAAATTGTTGGTACGTATCTGGGCACCCATATTAGATTCAAACTCAAATGTTCTAGTTGTTCATACCAGTATTTTTTTCATTAAATCATAGAATTTATCTGTTTAAGGTACAGACCTTGCATGCAACTAAAAAGTTATGGTGTCAAAAACCTCCACCACTGGCCAACAGGAAAAACAAGCTGCTCCATGTTCCTCTGGTATGGAACTAACCATACATCCTTCCCCATGACAAGCCACAGGACCGGCAGGAAGCAACAAGAAAACCCACTCCATAAATCTACCAAAAGAATGCATCCCACTCCCTATCCAATGCCCTTAGGCACAATCCAGTATACAACCCAAATAAAACAAAGGGGGCAAACTAAAAAATACAAATATGCTGGTTTTTCAATCAGTCAGGCCTAATTGAGATAGTGAAGAGGGTACACCAAGCAATTCCTAATCCTTGCTTGAGGTTCAAGGTACCTTTATAACAGTTGAGAAGGCACAGTCCCAGCAAGCCATCCTCTTGAAATCTTTGTAACCAGCTGACAGTAATGCCAGCTAGGTTCTGGTAATATTTAACTGGTCAGGAGAGGAGATGTGGACCAGAGGTGGAAAGTTTTTAACTTCACACAGCTGAGGAGGCAAGAGTGCCACTATGGAAGGTAGAAGGTTTTTTACTTCACATAGCTGAGGAGGCAAAAGTGCTACTATGGAAGGGAGGAGGTGTTTTTATCCCATGATAAGGGTTGATGCCCAAGCCTATGAAGCCTCAATGTTCAGCATTAGGAGATCATGAGAGTGCATCTGGTGTTTTACCCTGCAACCACCTTCCTAAAAAGGAAGGTGAAAAGTAGGGTCTGGAAAATTGAGGAGAAGGAGCTTGGTTCTTCATACCAGTAACTTGTACAGTATAATACCTTACCAAATCTACGGAAATTCCCTTCGCACGTGCTTGCTCCTAACTTACTTTGTAAAACACCATTATCATCTTACCAATACCAAACCTAATAAATTATAAATCCCACAAAAAAAAAAAAAAAAAAAAAAAAAAAACAAGACAACATTTGAAAATCCAAAGGGGCAGGAGTTAGAGTAACACTAAACTTCATTCCTGTCCCAAAAAAAAAAAAAAAAACACAGGCTCATGCCGATTCCGAGTGATACCCCATGAACTTAACGATCGGCAGCAGCTAATCTCCGCACGCGTCCATGCCACCCCTGATTCTCATTCTCCAAAACGGACTGGAAAAAAAAAAAAAAGGCAGCGAACCCTGGGACTCGGCAAAAGACAGAACAGACCAACTTCCCGGCAGTCAGGAGTAGCCAAGTAAGTATGGTTCCGGTCGCGATAAAGCCTGCTAATCCTAGGAAGAAATTATGCCCCAGTTTTAAGTTGAATGATCACTACTACAGTAGCAAGAAAGTTTTTTTTTGATTTTAAGATCATAGAAATGTAGCTAGACACCTACTGCATCGATCTCTGATTTCAATTTGTGGAAATATGAACTGGAGAACTGTGATCTTTAGGTTTCAAGTTGGGGCATTTTGTGTGAAAACCTCAAGTAATGGCCGCCTGCAAAATGTAAGCAAAAATAGGTGAAGGCACAGATTTTCGGGGGTGAGACACTGCACTAGTCCCAATTTGGCGAAATTATTTTTGCTTTTTAGGTGCGGTTTGTGGATTTTTGTCATTCCGGATGAATTTTTTTGGGATTCTAAACTCCCTGCAGGAGAAATCCCGAAAAAAAACCCCCCCCCAGAATGCCCATAAAATTAGTAAAAAATGGGTAAAAATGCAAAGATCCTGCTTAATAATCAGGCTCAACAATGGCCGCATGTACAGGTTTATAGCGACCGGAACCATAAGGCAAGTTGTCACTGTCAGGATCAAGATGGTAAGTAAAAAAAAAATAAACCAGACAAGACTTGTCAAAATGCACATCAAGGATCCCAAGAAACTAAAGATGTTTCTTGGATGAACTATCTTTTGACTTCATGGTAAGTCTTTGCTGTGCGATACGGTAAGTTGCGTTGAAGCGGACTATGTTAGATTAGTTAGTGAAGAGAGGGAAAGTCGGTGAGGATGGATGGATGGATGGAGGACTGAATAATTGTACGGTACTGTACCGGTTGGTAGCGTATTCGGTTCACGGGTGTAGGCTGGCTTTTGCTTTCCTCGGGGTATGATATCGTATCAGTATCGCTTGGCGGTTTCGCTAAGTTAGCGGGGGACCTTGGGTCTAAGTGTTTATACTTCTAAGCAGAGTGATATCGGTTTGTGTGCTTTGAAGATATTTTGCCAACGAGGAGAATGTGGGCCCGGATGCGAAATCGCAAAATTCCCTAACAATCCCTGAGACCAACGGCAGGTCGTGCGTGATTCAAAGATCTGATGGTACTTGGGATTTGGGGAATGTTCTGCTGGGAAGTCTTTATTGTTTCAATTTTGTTTTTGCCTGGATATGGTGCATGGAACAAATACCGGGGAGCTCGGGATGGGATTTCATGATAGAATAAACGTGGGATAGCTATATCGGTACCAAAATATTTCTCCTCCTCGTCTGCAGACATCACCATCGTGCAAAATGGAGCAGAAACATTCGGCGAGGCGTGATAGTGCTGTACATGATTCTCTCCTGGACAAATATCTTTCAACACCAACCACAGAAGAGAATCCCATCGAGAAAACCTTTCCCATACCCTCCGGAACGTTGCATACCTTTCCAATACCCTCCTTGGCCAAAACATACCCTTCGGAAACAAAACTATGACCTCCAAAGTACGGACCTCCATAGACTAAGTATTTCCAAGGTTCACAAAGTCCAAACGCTGAAGTCTAAATAAAAACACGTGCAAAAGTTGGACGGTCAAAGCTTGCTCGTGCAATGCGCGAGAGTTACTCGACGCGTATTGCACATACCCGAACTGAAATGGCTTTTATTGATGGAGTTGAGGTACTGAAAAAACCAAATCTCGACGGGTCAGCACCAAATGAAAACAAGAATCACGGGTCAGGTCTGGCTTCTCGATCACTAACAACAACCAAACAAAAATGCCCACGGTAAACAGGTTCGCTCAATGTAAAGGAAAACAGCCAAGCCTCAATCAATTCTGTAGAAAATAATCTCCTAACGACAAGTCCAAAAACCACAATGACCACTCCGAAAAGAAAAATCAATCCAAACAAAAGAAAGTCCAACTGATCCCAGTTGTCCGACTATCTATGCTGAACTCCTCTAAGTACAACTTTCCCGTTGTCTTCCTATGATCTTTCCGGCAATTTTCCCGTAGTTTTCCTTAACTCCAAATTCCATCGTTGTTTCTTCCTTCTCTCGTCCTTTTCCCCAGTTGTTTTTCTTAGGGAGGCGTGGGGATAAGCCCCTTATATAGGCTTGTCCTCATAGGCCGCGTAAGCTAAAAAACAAACTAGCAAACAAACCATGACGCATCCCCAGTCTATATACATAAGCCGCGTAATCCCCCAATTTCTAGCTAAATCAAGCTCCTTCACAAATAATGATTCGGTTCCATCAAACTAACTACCCCGTGATTAAAAATACAAAATCAGATTTTTCTCCTCACAGTACCTATTGGGAAACAAACATGTCAGAACTCAGGCGAACCTAGCCACAATTGCCGTACTTGTCAACTGGAACTTTTGCTTTAGCCCTATTTCTTTCATTTCGGATTTTTCTCTTTTTTCCTCTCATCTTTGACATAATACTTGAGTTTATTGGTGTATATACTAGAAAGTTTAGAATACTGGGGATGAGAGGACTGGGTTGCGCCCGTTTTTTCTTTTTCTTCCCTTGTCTTGTCTACTAGGCTTGAGTGTGCGGACTTTGTGAACCTCGGAAATACTTAGTCTATTGAGGTCCGTACTTTGGAGGTCATAGTTTTGTTTCCGAAGGGTATGTTTTGGCCAAGGAGGGTATTGGAAAGGTATGCAATGTGCCGGAGGGTATGGGAAAGGTTTTCCCGAATCCCATCACAAGCAAATCCACGAAGTATACCAAGTCCTGGAGATACTCTCTTAACTTATATTGTACTCTATAACATCAAACCCCGAGCACCATCTTATTCTACAGCATTACGACGCCCGCTACTGAATGGAAGATGCTGACATGTGATACTGCGGATTAGATTCCAAGACAGATCTTGGGGAATTCAAGCTGAGTAGTGTACTGCGCACAGTAACCGCAGTGCCCAGTGATAAGTTATATAATAAGATCTTGGAAGGGGGTGTCGTCTTCTTTGGGACAATCGATCTCGCTCGGGGCCTTGATCTAAGCGGGAGTGCAGGGTTTTTTAAGACTTTTCTAGATGGATGGGTGGTTGGAAGTTTTTGGCGGGAGAGGGTATTGGGTTCTGAGGAGTTGAGGTTAGTTTATTATTCTAAGTATTCAGCATGACACTTACCGGGTGGCTTACTGCTATGAGCACTGTAAGGTATAGTCTTCTACTGTTCTAAGTTTAGTCTCTAGTCCCTGTCTGAGTATGATATCAAGTATAGTAGACTCTCACAGCACAGTAGAGCTTACAAACCACAATTCCTTACTTTTCCATACATCTGATATGAAAAAACTTACTCTTAGAGTATAATACAAGTAACTCTAAATTAATTTCTAGTAGAGCACCGTGGCAGACCTGCTTGCAAGGAGGACATTCAAGGCACATCTCCTCCCACATTGGACTAAGTTATAGCCTGCAGTCATAGTCTCCCTCCACGAGATATACCCCTTCCTCTATTCTTCAACCAGCATAACTTTTCCCATTCATCCCATCCCGCTGAGTTGTGCTTCCACCCTATTCATCCATCTCACAATTATACAAAAACCCACCACCGGTTCTGTTTCATCTCATCTCGCCCAAGTAATCTCACCCACTCACTAATGCAAAACATGACCACCGTACTTGCGCGCAAATTAAATTTTGGTGCTGATCAACCAAAAAACACCAAAATCCAAGGCCCGTTGCACCATAACTTACTGTAGTTTGCGCGCAAGTACTCGGGTAGGAACGGAAAAATCGGAAAAAAAGATCAGCAAGATTGTGCCGGGAAGGAAGTAGAGAGTAAAGAGGTTTGGGGGGGAAAAGGGCTCGGCAGACATCAGAAAGTGGGATGGTGGTGCTTTGAAGTGTCAGTGACCCGGAGTGATGCAACATGATGGACGAGAAGCAGGCGGCAGGAAGCATAGAAGTTACTGTAGAAAACCAGTCACTCGGTGCAACTACTTCGTTATAACCATGAGTTTAAGATGACCAGCAACCAGATCGCTTTTCACACGTTGCCACATCGATCATCCCCCTATCCCCTGTTTTGCCACCATAAGTTTTCCGATTTTTTCGTCCCTACCCGAGTACATTGTTGACTTACCGTAGTCTAAACATCCATACCCCCCCCCCACCCAACACAACTAAAAGGCACCACTGTACGATGGTGTCCAAAAGATTTGTAAATCTCCCAATACCCCCAGCCCAGACAACCTACTGACCGACCGACTGCCGACTGCCGACGGCGGCGGCTGAGCAAACGCTCAGAGAATCTGGTAAGTGCGGTATACTCGAGTAATCTTTAGAGCGTGATACACCAATCAGGATCTCCCTTTTTCTCTACAAAAGCAGCGACACGGAGGAGTCTCCCACTCTTGTACTCAGTAGTATACTAATAAGTTAATGCTATTGTGAGGACTTAGGTCGGATCTGTGTAAAGTTTATTTTTTGGGAAAGTCGGAATGGAATGGATTTCTAATTTTTATTTTATTTGGTTGTGTTGTATGGTGCTCGGTATTGGGAGGGAGGGTGGGAGAGAGCAATGGAGGGAAGGGAGCTTGTTGACCAAGGTGCGCGGGTAAGTGCAGGGTCGTTGTTTACCTTCACCGGGTCACTACAGCTGCTTGTATCATACCTACGTCAGTAGGAGAATTATGATAGATAGACCGTTATAACTGGGTGCAGGGTTTGAGACAGACGGATCAATGCGTGTACAAAGATATTTTTATCCTGCTGGAGTTATAAAAAAAGATGGGTTTGCGGGAATGGCGGGTTGATGGGTATATCACGATTTTCGGTAGGATTTTGAAGACAAATAAACAAATGAAGGGATTTGTATGCATGAATTTGACAATAAGTTAACAAAAGGAAAAACAAACTGGGTTTACTGTATAACCAACAACCACAACCGGTACAACACTGTACACACCAGCACTAATTACAGATTAACTCCACCCCTTCCATACCCCATACAGGTATACCTTTTTTCCAACTCTAATAAATGAATGCGACAATATTACAAAGTGGGGGTTTGCTTGGTCTGCTTAACGAGCGCGAGGAGGTTCTCCTTGGGGGGATCGCTGTAGTTGTTTTGAGTGAAGCGCGAGTTGAACTTCATGATCTTCTTCAACCGGTTAAACTGCTTAGGAATGATGGCGAGGGGCTCCTCAACCACGTACCAGGAGACCTGCTCAGAGCAAGGAGGAGTGGTCAAAGATCCTGGGTAGTTACGAATCTTAGAGTTGTCGATGATGTTGTTGATAGAGCTGTTCGTTCAGTAATCAGTTTCTTACGCTTTTCATTGGGGGATAAATTATTTTTTTTGGAGCACTTACTGCATCTGGACATTGAAAGGCGCACTAGGTTTCTTCTCTTCTCTCTTGTCGTGCTTGGGTTCCTCGAGTTCCTTAAGTTCTGGGCAGATTGACTGGATGAGCATATCACCAGCGCCGGTGTCCACAACGTCGAAAAAGATACCAACGACAGCGAGCTTGCTGTCGTCTGTAATCTCAAATTAGCTTTTAGATCTGAGAGAAAACTTTGTAGGAGGGAAGGCACATACCATCAACTTTAGTGTGGACAAAGTGAGCTTCCAAGGGGAAAGTCTCGTCATGGAGATGGTGTTCGCTGGAAACGTGGAAATGGAACTGCTTCAATTTATACTCCTGCCCTCCAAGGATGGACTTGTAGTCCTCTGGTTTCTGAGGAGTGGCCTCGATGGTGTGGCCGTTATTCTCAATAGTGAACTGTCCGGAGGATGGGAAGGAAGTTGTGGTATTCTTTGCAAGAGGAACCAAGTCAGTTATGTCGATGGGCGACTGTTGCTTTCCAGTCGCACATTTGTGGTAGGGAAAGTTTTTGCCGTCAACAGTCAAGTTGTGCCAGAGCAGGGGACCAGTTTCGCCGGTATAAGAGAACGGCGGCATAGTTGGATCCTCACGCTTGTAAAGACAAGCGGAAACGAGAGTGGAAGGCAAAGCTGCCGATAGCAAGAACGAGGAAAGAATGAATGAACGCATTTTCGATATTTGGTGAAAAATATATATAAAGATTGGAAAAGTGGTGCAAGAAGGAAGAACAAAAGTCCGAGAAGAAGGTGGTTGTCTCTCTTCAAGTGTGTAGGAAGTTGCTGAAGAAAGGAATGACTTGGGTGGGAAAGCCGGTAGGTTATAAACCTGAGATCTGAAGGAGTGATGACCGAGTTCTTGGGGTTGGAATTGAGTTGAAAGAGCAAAAGGAATAGAGTTGAGAGGAGAGAGATTACGGTAGTGACCCCCTCCCCCTACCCTTGGCACCAAAGTCCTGGAAGAGAGGTAGTGGTTATTCCATAATTAGTGCTTAAAGTGTCTTACTCTTGATCTTGGGCCTATCAAATCACTGCTGACCAGCAACCGGGTACCCGCGCTTATGGTTATTGAGGACCGAGGACTGGAAGATTTTTTAGGTGCGGAAGCCACTTTGTCACAAACACAGGGGGATCGCTATCAGAGTGCATGTTTACGGTAATAAGATGCTGTACTCGAGTAACTTATTGGATGCTAAAGAGTGGAATGGGCTCGACCTTACCAAGCAATAGCGTAAGCTTCCGGAACGGCGGTGTTCTGGTACCGTATGGTGCCAGCACCTTAGAATCAACCTTCACGACAACCAAACGTCCCCAACTTTTCGACAAACAACAACAACGTTGCATGCCATTATTTTACCTACTCCTTCTGTACAATGATCCTAAATCATATAGAGAACACATTTACAGAGCGGATTTCACTCTGGGGGGGGTGGTTCTTTCTATAATAGCCCTTAAAGTTGAGGCAAAATTTGGGTGGAGCCAGGGGGTTGGCACTTGTATGGGAAAAGAATGTTTTGGCTGAGTAATATGCCAATATATTTCCTAAAGAAGTAAGGTCGCATACTGCATTGGGACTAGTGCACTGACACTGGATGGCACTTAGGGTCGATTCTAAGGTTCGGGCACCATACTGTATTAGTCACCGCTCCGCCATGTGAATGTCAAAATGTGTCAAGGACCTGCCCGGAGTCGACCAAATGTCTATCCGAAATCTTGGCGCCAAGAACTGAAGCGCAAAGATCTGCCTTGACTCTGAGGACAAACGAAACCAAGAACGAATAACTTAACTTATGGCTACATACGAAAAAAAGGACAGAAATGTCCCATTAAAGGCATGGTTATCCCCCCGGGAATCACAACTGTGTTTTTGGGCAGGTATTATTGGTGCTTTGAGTTTCAACCAGCTAACAAAGCACGTAGCCTTAATACAAGTGCTAATAATGTCGCCAGCCAGCTACAGGAGCTTATCTGAAGGAAAGGAGGCCTGCATAATGGCGTTTTATCAGCTTTGATATCCTTTCTTTTTTAGTTCACGCGGGGGCTCTTCTTCTACTGCTATCGTGGGGGACTCCTTGAATCGCACCATTTGTTTACGGTTAATAAGCCGGTTAATACGCCAAGATCTAAAATTAACTGCTTATTAAGTAAAAGTTTGGGAGGTTAACCTAAATCTAACCTACTATTAGTAAGCCAAGATGAATGTGCTGTCTTTCTAACCCAGCACAAACCTATGAAGGCTCCGTGTAAGGCGTCAGTGAGCTAATTGGGCGCACAAGGCTTGGGCCTTGCGATCCGCCGAAATCGCATCATGAGTACAAGTAAACACGGTTATGCTTATCGAGTGGGCCTCGAGAAATTACTACTCAATATCTTCCGAGATTATTGTCGAATTCTTCCCTAAGACAAGCTTAAAAATATGCAAAAGGTGGTTGAGATAAACTTTGCTTCGCCATATCTAGATCACTGAATTTTGGGAATAAAGGACTGTACCATAGTGCTGTGCTCTACTCAAGTAGAGACTGGAGTATCAGTACGGTATATGTAAGATACGGGAAACTGCTCTCCGAGGACTTGACCAACGAAAACGTCGTCGAATCTAAATTTAAGTGCTCAGGCAGGGGCCGGGAATGCGCTACACTAGTTTCCAATGCCCAACTCGGCGAGCCTTTTTACCAAGTCTTGTTCATGGGTAGGATAACGCAACTTTTGAGACGAGTCGCGTGTCGTTGAGGAGGGGTAGGGTGGTCTCTGATTTGGCTTGAGCCGGTAGGGCTGAATCTTTGTTGCACCAATATTTCTTGACGAGACAAATATGATACAATACCATCCTCTAGTATTCATCCGCCCCGTGTGAACTCATGGCGCTCGAATTGTGCACTTGACTTAAGCTTATGGGGCCCCTCGGTTAGCGATTTTTCAGCATCACTGTTTTCTGGAGCATTTGGTCTAGAGGTGAGGATAGTTCCGTAGGGCTGACATGGGAACAAGATATCCAACATTTCCCCGCGTGCCAGCTCTGTGCGAGCACAGTAGACCGGAGAAGTTAGCTTAAGTGTTGGCCAAGGGTCAGCGCTGACATCCAGATGTGAGAAAAAAGGAAAAAAGTTGGTACCGAGAGCCAGTGTTGGGGCGCCGACACCGGTGATATCTCAGGATTCCGGAAGATATTGTGGTTATCAAAAAACGAACACTTCCAGGTAGCAACCGGAAAAACTTCTACCATGATGACCGATCTATGATGAAAGTATTTCCCGTTGCTACCAGGAAGTGTTCGGTTATTTTTGATAACTAACAATACATATAGAGGGATATCCGGTTATACAGGAGGTATGTTGGGATGTTCGTTTGCTTTAAGTCGGCATGGCCGGATAAATTTGGTTCTCAAAGAATAAAGTAAATCATTCGGATATCATAGCTTCCTCTGAGTACAGTACCCAGAGCTGCTCATAAAAAATTGTATATACAATGAAGGTTTTACAGGAACATTCTGCTCAACTAGGATAAGGTCCATTATCCTAACTGCTCGCATCGGCGTCGGAAACTACTGTACCAGATTCTGGAGTATGATACCATAAAGTGCAACAAAATGTAGGTAGTAACTTGTAGCAAAGGAGTTAAAATTTGGTGGCGGTGGTGGTCAGTCGCTGCGCGTTCGACTCAGCTGCACTGCAGTTGGTAGTAGGGCTAGACACCACAAACCATTATATCCAATACAATCCAAACAAAGCCTGATGCCACAAAGCCTTACATTTTGTAACCTGCCAATATATTCTATGAGGCCATCTAGGCTGAAAGATCTCCAAGATCTTGACACGCTTGTCAGTTCCTACTACAGTAGTTGTAGAGTATGGTACGGGCGGGGTTGTCGGGCGGGGAACTCTTACAAGCATATGACTCCACAAGTAATGCCTTCGTTGCACTTAACTGAGTATGAAATTCAGAGTGGAAAGACAAAAGTCCGATGAGACATGCGTGGTGCGGTAGTAGCTGACTTGGATTTTTTTTATTGTAAAGGGTAATATTACTTGGGCAAGACAAATCCCCTTCGCTACTAATATCAATACTGTATTCGTGGGGAATACGGCACCCGTGCTACCTACAGTGGAACAACCACATGTTGCACTCCAGAAGGAGTCATCCTTTAATCAAGATCGACGGGAATGCCCGAATGTCCAAGTCTCCGGCGCCGCCTTTCCAGCATGCAAATTCTGCTTTTTTTTCTTTTTTTTCTGCTGGAGTGATTAAGTCACTTGTGCCTAAACCACCGTACATAACTTATCTTGTTTATTAGAGTAGCTGGGGCCTGCTTCATGCGTTATATCTAAATCCTAGAGTTCTTGGGCGTAGTGCCTTACTTGCAGAAGTACTAGTACAACGTCCTGCGGCATCCACAGTGGGGCTTACCTCTACCGCGAAAGTCGATTGTCGAGCCGCCTTTGGCTCGGCTCTTATTATTTCAGCTGAAAATTGTAGTTACGGGAAGCAGCCACAGGAGAGGGTATCGAATTGTGCCTGCAGTAATAGAAGTCTCTAAATCATCTAGTTTATCCTCGCCAGGGCTAAATACTGCCGAGAGAACGAGATTCCCGTGGCATAAAAATTCTCCTATGATCTGTTAGGGCGGAGAATAAAAAAAACAGTTATCTCAGAAGTCAGAGTTATAGGCTTGTTGGTCTTGGGAAGTTTGGAACTACTGATCCCCCCTTTGGTCTGTCATATGATCTCTATGATCGGATGTACTATACCCGTAGATTGTAGTTACTTGTAGTCTTTCTCTTAGCGTAACCAAGTCTGGAAGGTAATACGATGCTCAACAAGAAGCTAAACTTTTGATAGTGAGACGAAATAGTATGTGGTGATGAATTGAAGGAGTTGGAAAGATGCTGAGTCTCTATCGAGCCTGCAAATCTAGCGTGATCAAGCAGCATTGAGATACGTGTACATGCTCGCATGGCTCCTCAGGTTCCAAACCAGTCAGGTAAAGAAGATTACCAGTAGCGTCAATTCTCGGCTTTAGCAACTAGCCCATAATAGATAACTGACCGTTTTTGGTACGATATGTTCCAGAAACCAGGTCAGAATTCACCTACTATCACTCGTCTTTCTCAACCAGCCACCCCTGACCTCCGGGTTACTGGGTTTTGCCATCTTACAAGTTCCGTAACTATTCGGTGACCAAGCAAAAAGTATAGATTATACTTCCAACTGCCGTTATCACTGAACTCCTATTTCCGAGCTGTAAAATAAAATGGAGCATTGACTTTTAGCTCAATAGATCAGCCTTATAGAGTCGCACCTATTGATCATGAGGATTTCCAAGCAATAATTTAAAGCACACAAGGTTAGAGTATTGTACAAGCACAAAGAGCCAGGTATCACGGTAGGGATTAAGATAATAGCCATTGTGCAAGCGGTGACCGAAAATAAAATAGAACTGACAAGATCCTGACAAAGCTGACGGGAAATACCTGGGGATAAAGTTCAGTATTGGAAGTGTGACGTGGGTGACTAAGAATGGTTTGGGGATGTGGGTGGAGAGGCACTATCAGAAATTAACTTTGAATGCATAAAGGTCGGGCTAAATGCATTGGTGCGTGGGGGCTTGGGGGGTGATTGTTGGGTTGGGGTTGTTGGTCTTACTGTACCGTACCTGCACTCCTAGGAGAGAAAAACATGCAAGAGGCTTAATAATTAGTTATGCTTGTGCATTCGTAAGTTGTGAAAATACAGTACTTGATCAATCTACATTCGTTTGATCGACAGGAGTGTAATATCTTTAACCTCGAGCTCACGGCCTTCCTAATTCGCTTCTCTTTGTAGTTTAGTTTGCACATACGGGAGATATACCCCTTGTGCTAGCACATAAAAAGCGCCCTGCCACAACTACTAACGTTTACTTAGAGTGAGTAAATATTTATGCAAACACTCTTTTATTCTCCTCTGTGTTAATTTCTACCTTATAGCCTCCCCAAATCCCCTAACGTCACTCCTAGCACCTTGGAAATAACCTAACCGCCCAGCAAACCCAAGAGTAGTTAGTGCTCGTACAAGTAGACTCGTTACCGGATCATGGTTCTGACAGACTTGGATTCCCCATGTTCCAACCCTCAATTATTTCTCCGGGACAACGGTTAATCCCCGAGTAAACGATGGTGTGCCGGGGAGAATAAAGCCCGACCAACGAGGAGGTGGGAAAGTAATTGAGGTTTACTTGTAGTAGGGGTTTTCAAAGTTAAAAAAGTCGGAGTTTCCTAGCGTACTTGAGCAGGTAAGGTAAGCTTGGCATGAACAAAAGTGGTTAACATACCATATCAATACCATACCATGATGATACCATTCCTAGGTATCAATACCATGGTCTGGAGGTCAGTAAAAGGCAACGTGTAAAGTTTCTATTTGTCATGTAAGATAATCTATAGTAAAATGTAGCGTAATGTCAAACAATTAACAAGACAAGATGCCTCGCCTTTCAGAAAAAGCTCAACTCACCCAACTCCTTCAGGATACATGGCTCTTTCAAAATTTAATTGAATGCCTATTTGACTCTGACAACTTCCAAATTCTTTTCCAAGTCCTGTTGCCGAGAAGCCCCCCATTCCGAGTTCAAAGGAGTTTGCTTCAACATGTTCACTCGCATGTCAATTCCTATGAACCTTTTTACCAGTTAGGACAATCAGCAATTGATTTGGTAGCTTGGGGAGGAGAAGAAAATGAAGAAGGGATAGGTGAAGCAATTGAGCTTTTAGGAGTTATTATATCAGAAATACAATATTTGGCACTACGGAATCTAATTCCCCATATTGAGTACCTGTTTGCACATCATGTAAGTTAATTACTATTTATAATATATTGAAAAAGATAAAATAAAGAACAAATATAAACAAAAGAATAAACAAAAGAAAAGGTAAACTGAGATGAAGTAGGTATATACCATGTCGGAAGACAGGTTTCGGGTATTTTTTCGAATGAACCGCGAATCATTTTTAGCCCTCCTCTCGATCGTTCATGAGGATCCTATTTTTGCAAATAACTCCTGTAATCCTCAAGGTCCTATTGAAATACAGTTAGCTACAGCTCTGTACTTTCTCAGATCAGCAGGGGCATCAATAGTTTGAGGAGCAGCACAGCTGGGGATTGGGGAAGGAACAATACGGCTATACTGTGATCGATGTATCATAGCATTGGTTTGACAACTTCCGCAGTTGGTCAAGTGGCCAAAGCCCGAGAGTGGAGACTTTCGGGAGATGAGAAGAGCAGTGGAGGAATCAAGCGGTTTCCCTGGCTGTATTGGATTTCTTGATAGAACCGATATCGTGCTTCGATATGGACCCTCGTATCATGGAGAGACATACTTCAACCACAAGAAGCAGTATGCTCTAAATGTGCAGGCGATTTGTGATAGTAAGCGGAGATTTACCTATATTGTGGGAGGATACCCTGCCTCCGTAGGGGATACAACTGTTTTTAGTTGTACAACATTTTTCAAACAGCCGAATCTTTTTTTTTCCCGCCCTTATGAGTACATTTTGGCAGATAAAGCCTACCGAGTTATAAGACGTTGTATGACCCCCTACAAGGAACCGCTGGCAAGTCTGGAACAGGATGGATATAGGGTGTTTAAGCTATGGTTAGCTGAAGCACGAGTAAGAGTTGAGCAAGCATTTGGAGTTTTGAAAAATAGATGGGGTTCACTTTGTGGTATACCAATCTATATTAGAAAAGGACAAGACCATATATGAGTCCTTTCTTGGATTATGGCATGTATTGTGCTACATAATTTCCTATGTGATTTTGAAAGTGATATAGAATGGATACCTAATATACAGCAAGGAGGAAATAGAATTGTGAGAGATATGAGGGAAAATGGTGAAAATGAGGATGAGGATGAGGTTTTAGGAGCTGAAGCTGAGCGAAGAGAGGGGGCTGAGTGGAGGAATAGGATGCAGGAATTTTTCTTATATCAATAAATCAATTTGTAATTATAATCTGTATGAAAATTGAAAACCCAGAAATAAAACTCTTGGATAACTTATTCCTGGTCCTGGAATGAAAATATCCACCACCTATTACACGTAACATATTTCAGACAACAAAAATAATTAATACAATAAACTACAATAATCAAAAGAAAAATAAAAGAGAAAATTACATTTAAGACAAAATAAGCAAAAGGAAAAAAGAAATACAATAAACAAAGATTTGGTAAATTATTACTCTTACAAATTTGAAGCATGAAAAATATCTTCAGCATCAGCCATATTATTATTTTCCCCATTATTTTGAGCCATTTGCCTATCACCTTTTCCACCCATTCCACCTCGTCCACCCATTCCACCTCGAAGTGATGCTTGCAATTGTAACATTAACAACTCGGAACATCTCTGCTCTGCTTGGTTCCTCTCATGCTCAATTTCCAATCTTTCTCTTTCTAAGTCCAGTTTGCGATTTCTGAGCTCAGCCTGCTGCTGGAAGTGTTGAGCAAGAAACCCAAATTTTTTCTCTTCCCCCTCTGCTTTTGCTGAAGCAAGAATACTAACTGCATCGACTAGGGCGGTTGACTGTGTCTTCTTCTTTCGAGGTACTTTAGAAGTACCATTATCGGCATTATCATCATCATCTTCGATCATGACTGGAAATTGCCGTTTGCCCACACCCTGAATTGCAGATGGCTACCGTCCTCTTCTCACTAGTTCTGCTGCCACGGGATGTTGTGTGCTTATATTTGGTCGGGATGTTTCTCTGTCTTCTTCTCTCCTTTGCGTACCTTGCTGACTTCCTATTGTTTATCTTAGTAGATATTCATCCAAGTCTGGTAAGATATCCTACCTCTTTCAATAGGAATTGTACTTGCTATTCTACTTCTCCTTGTGGTGTGATCACTAACTGCCTGTAGAACTGCAACCGGAACAAGATCTACTTCTTCTCCCTCTCCTCTTTCACTTTCCTCCTCATCCCATTGTTCTATTTCCCCTTCATTCACTTCTTCCTGATATCTTTGCTCTTCTTGTACTAATGGTTCTTGTCTTTCTAGTTCCTCCCACCCTGCTTTTCCACCAATCTCTCTCTCATACCCATGACTTTCACTCCCCCTTCCTCTCTCTTCTCTGCCTCTGCTAATTATATCAGGAGGACTATCACTGTCACACCCCTCCCCTTGCCCATATTCCACTCCTGACATCTCTTCCTGTCGTAAGTTAAATTCTTGTTCCTCCTCCCTCACCCCTACCCTCATATCTCCTACTCTCTCATCTTGCCCTTCTACTTTTGTCAAAGGTATAATAGCACCTAACATCCTCTCCATAGTGATCGCGCTAACGTGGGCATCAGCTCCAGAATCGAAGAAGGCAGGCGGTCGAACATTTGGACGATGCCCAAAGCATACGATCTAAACAAAAGAAATAGGGACATTGAGATAGGATTTTCTCTATATTATGTACATATCTTATAATTAGTTTTCTTTTCATTGCTTCTCTTTTTTTTTTTTTTTTTTATGTACATAAAATTTTAAGAATCAAATACATACCTCTTAATGTCTGACTTCCCTCATCCAGATCTCCCTGTGTAAGGCCCCATCCTGACTGATCATTCATCTTGGCAGCTACTTTGTATGATTTCATTAAGTTGTCGTACTTATAGCCAACTTTCACAACCGGTTTCATAGGAATCTGAGCTGCAATTTCAGTCAGGATTGTCGATTTTGAAACTCCCAATCCTTTTCAGACTTTTCGCAGGTTTTCGGGATTTTCCAGCCATTGAACCAGCTGCTCAGTTTCATCTTTGGTCCATGCGGAATGTGTGCTATGAGTTCTCACTGTCATTCTGTCCTCCCTTGCTCTGTTCTGTTCTTCTGATGTGAAGGATTTGTTGTTAACACAATTCCTATATGATGACGTATGACATAACTAGATAAATTTTCACTTTCCGGATTACACCATCTACCATCATACACTAGTCTACCTTCTTTCTTTTCCGGGGGTCTCAAATATCTTACCAAAAACCCAATCATACAATTGGCTACAGTGAATATGTAGACTACTACACACTAATGCATGTCCCAGTGTTCATCATCTTACCATCCGTTCCTCTTTTAACTTTGAAAACCCCTAGTGTGACACAATGTAAACTTGTTATGAGCGTTTCTTGGCTACCTTTGTTTCTCTGCCGTATCATCACGCCACTAAGGGAGGCATTAAGCTTGAAGGGGAAGGACGTAGCTAAGAAATCGGATGAATTATATGAGCTCTTGTATTATTGTATCTGCGGGTGGTATATTTAAGGGTTACCTTGCTCTTGTGTAGACAACTTGCAAACCTAAGAACTTCCTTCATCGAAATTAGTTTTCGAGTATATGCGGCGCCTATCAAGAAAGCCGGGTTGTCGGAGGAGTTTATTTAGAAGGGCGATAGACTTGCGCAAGGAGGATCTGGTACGGATAGGGTGATAAGGTGATAAGAAATCATTAGTATCCAGTCGGCATAACTTCCGAGACAGCCGAGGTCATGCCAGCGCACTCGAGAGAAAGACAACTGGAAAAAAATTACAGTGATTTTACAAAGCTTTAACAACCTTTGAGAAGCCGAAAATAAAGGGTTCCATCATTTTCTCTAGATAAATTCATTCATTCACCAGTAGCATAGGAAATGAAAGAATACTACTCTTTACGAAATAAGTAATGCTTCGCCCATAAAGACGCTTCCAACATACTTGCAACTTAGGTCGAAAAAACCAAGACATACGAAGACAACTGAGAACTAACCCAAAGATCGTTGCTAAGCCAAACATACTTTACTATAACAATTGATGAGCCCAAAATGCACATGACTAAGAAACACAGAAAACACGCAGACGATTATGTAACGGAAGGAAAAAAGTGAGGGCTGAGAGCAACACAGGAAGACGTGTTTCGGAGGTCGTGTGGTTCACACACGACGAATCACTGGCTTCTAATATGTAATAGATACCCTCTGTTTTTCCATTGAGGAGTTCTTTTCACAATACTCCCTGACTTCTGCGTCTGGGGGTGAAATACCAGAGGAAGCGATCTAGACCAGTGATAACAAAGCCGGAGACAACCCTGGATAATATAGTACATTATCCCGCAAGTTAGAGTAATTCACACAGTTAGGTAGAGCTCAGAACTATTTTTTACGGTTATTTAACAGAATGCCCTTGTGTGGCACCAAATTTAACAGGATACCCTTACAGAAAAAAAAGTTTGATAGAATGCCATCTGGTATGTATTTTCTTTTGGCAAATATTCTCTTTTGAGTTTATTTTGCATCATATCATGTAGATGTGCTGGATAGCAGAATCATTTGAGTGGGGAATGTAAATATATTCTGTTATTAATACACAAGGTATAAATACTAGCTACTAGTACTATGTATGTGATTGTTGGCATGTTCGAGCATAATGGCCAACTTTATGACAGGTAGAGCATCTCGGAGGAGCACAAGTAGTAGTCTCAGAACTTGGTACGTTGCATTCTCCAACTACTGGTATAATCTTACACATAGGGTATAGATATTTTGAAGGTCAATTTCTATATACAAGATATGGGGGTAGCTACCGGGGCCTACCACCCCTCTCTACATGTCAAGTCTTGGTGCCAAAAGGTATTCTATCAAACTTTTTTTTGTAAGGGTATCCTGTTAAATTTGGTGCCACACAGGGGCATTCTGTTAAATAACCGTATTTTTTATTCTCACAATATCGGCGCCGCCCCCTCGCACTGCGGCCAGAATGGCAATGACAAAAAAGGAGAAAGGGTATCTGGGGAGTAGATCAAAAATTAAGCAGCCTATGTGCCAGAAGACAGCTAGCGGAGCACCTACCTTCGGAGTGCTATGAAGGCAGAAAGCTCCGGGAACCAGCCATTTATGTGCGGTGGAGTCTGCTGCTAGGTAAGTATGAGAAAAGAAGAGGAAGTTGGGGGTGCCAAGGTTTTTGGATTTGGCAGACAGGAAATGATAGGGCTGGGGGCTTGATCTTGCGGGGGGAGTGCCGAGCAGTGGTGGACTGGGTTGGTAGTGACTGGGTGACAAAATTTTGCGAAAATTCAGGCAGTGGGAGGGTGTTAGCAATTTGTTAGAAAAGAAAGTGAAATTATTAAGACTTGCGATTTACCATCTTGTCGCCTGATATATTTTTCCCCAAGACACAAGGAATCAAGTAATGGTGTGGTGCGGCCTCTCGGAGATGGATATGCCCGAGCCCGCTGGCAGAATAATCGTTCTGTCGTCCATGCCAAGAATTAGGTTAAGCAAGAGTCAAGTGACAGGCAACTTACTAAGTCATCTACTAACACGCTCGCAGACTCTTGCAACCGCCAAAACAAAGTTCTTGACATCAGTGGTTTGGCTCGATTCGCCCCGCCAACCATTTATAGCTCCAACACTACCTACTACGGCGCTCGCAACTGGTGCTACAATTAGACTATTCGCCTGTCCAGTTTGTGGGACAATAACTTCACATGCCTTCCTTTCGAGATGATCATATTCTTGTACTTCTCCCACTCCACTCTTACCAGTTGATGGCTAACGCGTATAGGTGGTATCCCCTGGGTCGCAGGTAACTCTCGCGCAGCTAGGTTTACCCGAATCCTTCACTCCCGCTAAGCTTCGCTTCGCGAGTCGCATGTTCCCCGCATTGGAATCAGGAACATGGACATGGACCAAGATTAGGGAAGCTCGCGAGGGCGAAAAGGATCGATTACTTGCAACGGCAATGGCGGGACACGATGATGATGACGATGATGATGACGATGAAGAGGAGGAGGACGATGAGGATGAGGATGAAGAGGAGGGTGACGATGGTGATGAGACTACTGGCACGGGGTCCAAACCTGAGGGCGACAACACGGAAAATTCCAAGACTTCGGAGTCCACAGTCACGGATGCGGTTCATGGAGCCACAGAGGGCGCCGCCAAACTCGACATCTCCGAAAAAAAAGAAGCTAAAACGAGCGATGAAGGGACGACAGCTGTGAAGGACGAAGCGAAGCCGTCGGACTCGGAATTGAAGGCGGAAGACTCCGAGATGATGGATGCTACGGGCGAACAAGAAGAGGAAGCAGAAGAGGAAGAGGAGGAGGAGGAGGAAGAAGAGGATGATGATGACGAGGATGAGGAAGATGAGGATATGGGTGATGTGTATGTAGAAGATGAGGACGATGAGGAGGGTGCGGTCTGGTGTATGAAGGAGGGAAAGGTTGTCGACTGGGGGTGTTTTTTTGCGCTGCTGTGAGCTCCCTTATGTCATTCTCTACTCCTATGCTGACCCTCGCTAGGCACCACATTCACGAAACAATTAACCCGACATTTCATACCCCAATTCTTATGCTCTGCCCTCCGGCTTTTACTCCTAGTGATAAAGAGAGGATTACCCAATTCGTGTTCGAAAAGTTGAAAGCCCCCGGCTTTGTACTCATGGACATGGCTCTAGCAACGTTGTGGGCTTACGGCCTGTCAACATCTACAATTATTGATGTTGGGTTTGAAAAGACGGATATCACACCGATTTTGGATTTCGTTATCCAGGAGCGAGCCCGTGAGACCGCTCCCGGTTGGGGTGGAGAGTCAATGACGAAACACCTACTCAAGTTGCTGCCAGATTTGAAATGTGAAGAAATCGAGCAGCTTAAACGATCGCCCATCTGCGAAATATTGCACTCCGGTAATCTATTGCCAAACGCAACCTCTGTGAACACCGCCATCGCAGCAGGGAATGAGAAGATGAAGCGGGCAGCAGAGATGGACGGATCTGACTTGATTGACGAGGAAGAAGGTACTATGAACGTGGCTGCGATCGTCGCCTCGGGCAAGACGCATGAATTTCTCGCTAAGAGGGAGAAAGAGAAGCGTGGGGAGGCGGAACGGAAATTGCCCAATAGAGAGAGGGAGACCAATAGTTTCTGGGTGGTGGAGAAGAAGAAGCCGGGTGACGAGCCTAGTTCTTCGGCAATGATTTTGGATGAACCACAATCCGCTGTGTCTGTATCAGCGCCAAAGCTTCCGGAAGTTGTTGTTGGCGCAGAAGCACCTCCGGCTGTTCCGGCCACAACAGTGGTTACAGAAATTTCATCGACTACCATCACCACCATCACCACCGATGCACCGCTCCCAGAGGTGGCTTCTACCGATACTGCACCGGCCGCCTCGGCTGCTCCAGCTGATCCAACCGATTCCGTTCCCCCTGCCCCTCCTGTGGCTACCACCACAGAAGTAGCTGCTGCAACTGCGGTAGCCCCCGTTCCAGCCGTTGTTATCGAGACTACCACCGTTGAAAACACTGTCGTAGAAAAGCCCAAGACAGATGACTCTACCTCCGAGCCAATAAAGCCTGCCGATATTGTAGAAGAGATTACTGTGACTACTGAGGTAGTAGCCACCGCAGAAGCCACAACTACCAGTACTACGGAAACTACTACAGTTACTACAGCTCCCCAGACTACAGAAACCGCAGCAACGGTCGCACCAGAGATTGAGACTGCGCCTGTTCCAGTTCCAGCTCCGGCTCCCATCGTCACAGACGAGGAAGCACTTCGCAAGCAAAAAGAAAAGGAGAGGCGGAAGGAAGAGAAGAGGGCGGCGGCGGAAGGACTCCCAAAGATCGGCGAAGACGAGATCCGTCGGGAGGTTCGAGTTGGCGTTG
Source organism: Choiromyces venosus 120613-1 (assembly GCA_003788595.2). NCBI lineage: Eukaryota > Fungi > Ascomycota > Pezizomycetes > Pezizales > Tuberaceae > Choiromyces > Choiromyces venosus. The sequence continues at coordinate 410,812 of ML120396.1, forward strand.
AGCGTTTTATGGCTGCGGAATGTGGAATCCTACAGGAACTGGCGGACTGTGTCTGGAGGGTTATTTCCAAAGTCGAAGATGTCTCCCGTAGAGCAGAATTATGGGAAAGCCTTATTCTCGTAGGAAACGGTTCCAAGATTAGAGGTTTGTCTTCCTTTTGTTTGACAGAAAATTCCTTTTGCTTTTCAAAATTTTAACAAATAATATAGGTTTCAAGGAAGCTTTACTTCAAACTATTCAAAACAAATACATCATCCCCCCTTCCTCCGCGACTATCTTTTCTTCCGAATTGCCCTCCAACATGTCTACCCCTGCTGCGACCGGAACATCGACACCCGTCCCGCAACAAGCAGGCCCTTCCAATCATGCCGGTGCCAACCCTCTTCTTGTCGCTGCAACTACCTCCAACCTCCCTCTGCCCGCCATGGGCCCCCACGGACACCACTCCAGCCACGGCCAGACACCAACAAACGTCAAGTTCCCGCGTGCACCCGAATACTTTCCCGAATGGAAAGATGCCGGATTCGAGGAGGCGGCGTTCCTGGGAGCTCAGGTTGCGGCAAAAGTTTTGTTTATCGTTGACCAGGGCGCCAGCGGTGGGTTTTTGACAAGAGTGGAGTACAATGAGGGTGGACCGGCGGCTATTCATAATGTTTGATTTTACTTTTTACTTTTTTTCAATAATCTATTTTCTTTTTTTAAGGCAGTCCTTTAGATGTATTTCTAGGATGTAACTAGCTATGATAGTAGGTTCAATTAAAAATTTCGTTATGCTGTTGTTGATTTGCTACATGTACTGTACAGTACTGTACGGTGGTGAAGAGTTATTTATGGACCTTTGCAGTACTAACTATCGACTGTCCCTATCATTTCCTCATGTTATCTTAGCTACCGTAAAATCTCTTGAAATCCACTATCTCCGCAGGCCCTGTGGTCTCCAGAATCACAGACAAAAGTTCCGGAGAAGGTTTAGCGTTTTCCTGAAGAAGGTATAGGATCAGATCTCAGGGCGTGCTGGATCTCAATAACTGGTATCCGCAATTCTGTTAACCTATCCAACTAAACCCATCGTGGGCTGACGGGCTGACTTACTGATAGTGGATTTCACGAGATTTTACGGTATTGTACTTGCACAATGCGCTAGCTATATAGTGATTACATTAGCTCATACAGAATGACCGTTACGAGTAACTTAGACCTACAACCCGCAAAACTTATCTTGTCGTCTATCGTATATAAGCCATTGCGGCGAGGAGATAGAAACCACGAGGAAAAAAACAAACTCTCTTCCTTAAATTACGTAGAGCTATGCTTTCAGGCTCGCGGATGGCCACGGCATAGATTACGACCAAGGGACGCGGCGTCGATACGGGAGGCGTGGAGCAGGCCTTCATCATGTATTTAAGTCCGCTGTTTTCCTCTAGCTCTAATCAATAACAACGCCCCTCTCGACACCATACACCAGAGGCCTCCCACAATACTCTACTCATCAACATCCTTTCTTATTTTTTTTCTCCCAAGTATATAATTCGCAGAATCCCCCCTTTATCCAGTCGTTGGTATCATCCCATCCCCTTCATCCCCTCCTCAATGCAGCAATCTTCAGTAGTCCAATCACTAATCACCGACTCAACGCGGCCGCAAGACTTCGTTTACGACTATTACTCAGGGGATAAATCTCAAAATCATCCTCTACTGGTACAATCTTTGGAAAAAAAAAAAAAAAAGTCTTTAAAAGTTACCAATCTAGGGGAAAAATAAAATAAAATAAAATAACGGCAGTTGCACGCTTTCCCCTCGATCAATGGGACATTCTTTGATGAATGAGGCATTTCTCACAACACGAGAATCAGGAAAGTGCAGAGTATTCGTTAAGGAGCGTAGTTGGACCCATTCTCAATTGATACTGTCGCACCTCACCAGCTAGACTACTGTTGGTAGTGCTGGATAGAGATAGTCCTGAGGGCCAAGTTAGTGCTTTTACTCTTATCGATATGCTAAGTATTATTATTCCCATGCTTGCTTGTTTGCCGAATATCTACGCTCGAGACCTATTTTCGGGATGTCCCTCTCCAGATAAGAGATTGGCGAGAGGGTTGGAGCCCGAGGGGGTTTCTTCATGGGTTCCGGTATTTGGGGACGGCTCATATTTACCGCTCGAATTAAACTTTTTTATCTATGCATAAGGACGAGGAGTGGTAATCTGGAACTTGAAGAAGGATGGTGCTCTCCCCCCACTCTGCCGCCCCCCAGTCCTTCTGCATCCCGGGAGTTGAGTTGGGTTGAGTTGAGCCCGAAAGGCGGGGGGTTGAGATTACGGCTATGATAGTGGATAGATAGAGAGATGCGGCGCTCTTAGGGTTAGGGTTAGGTGTATTGCAAGTCGACACCAAACCAATGTGAACTACCGTACCCTACCGGTACAGTATTTTCATGTGCGGTCACTCGTCGAAATGTTGAACTGGACGAGGGAGGAGTTGGCTCATGACATTTACTCAATTAAAAATTGAAGGCATCGGCCAGAACAGCAACAGCAACAGCAAACAGTACAGTGCCGTGCTTTCGCGCCTTGCCTCGCCTCGCCTCGTTACATTGACACATAAATACCCCACGCGGATTTTGTTCGCTGGCAATTAATCTGTCCTTGTCGTTGTCGTCCAACTACTTGTAACTGGCTGGGTTGCTGGTTGCGAAGCGGATATATGCTTGCAATCGGGGATGTCTTTCTTTGCTTCGGGCACTGTACTCGAGAAGGACAACAACACTGTACATTCTAAAGTTACTTGCTATACCGTAAAATCTGGTGGTTAATGAACTGGCCTAGACTAGGACTTTTTCAGAATCTCCAGTACTAAGGAAACTAAGCTTTTGGGAATTTTTGAAAAGAAGAGATATTTAGCCCTATCATCAATTTCGGAAACTTCATCGATTGCAAATTGTCCTAGTCCAGGCCAGTTCATTAACGACCAGATTTTACGGTATGTATATAAAAAAAAAACAACCAAGAAGCTGCAGCGAGATAGATGCAGATCTTGAACAAGCGCATGTAATCGCTCTCAATCCTGTGGTTGGATTACCTATAAGGCGCAATCACGATGGCGAACAGTACTCGAGTAAAGTTATGCGGCTCCCTCTTTTTTTTTTTTTTTTGATTTCCGGTTGCTAGACGAATGATAGGGAATGATCGAGCTGCACCCATGCACTTGTCTTAACTTGCCTGCCTGCCTGCCAGCCAGCGAGCGGGCGAATGAGATGGGAAAAAAAAAATGCAATGCAAAAGGCGAAAAAAAGATTGTCAACCAATGGTGCTGCAAATGCAAGCGCAAACCCGTTAGCAAAAAGGTTAGGTGGGTTATATTCCAGACTGCCAAAGTGCGGGGAACACCGAGGAAATAGAATGAAAGCGTGGCAAGGCAGCCTTGTGTGTTTTGTCCCGTCTGTCTGTTGTGAGGCGAGCAAAAGCGGAGCAGTACAGTACAGTACAAGTAGAATGCTCCTTCCCTTTCCCCCCCCCCCCGCCACCACCGAAGGAGAATTCTTGACTCTGTCGAGGATTTCTTTTTTCCCCCCCTTAAGAACGAAGGTTTCGATTTTTTTTTCTTTTTTCTTTCCTGGTTGATTGATTGATCCATCATGTCGTACGCGCCCAAGCGAAAAACAGACGGCGGCTCGGATCGGCCCACGAAATTGGCGACGAGGCCACGACAACCCGCGTTCCACAACCTGAGGGAAAAGTATCCGACGGTGGAAAGGTTGGAGGAGCACTTGAAGAGCTTGTCCCGCCCGGCGGTCGAAGCGCTCATCCTCTCTGGAGCATTCCCGGAGGTATAAAATTTTTTTTTTTTTTTGCCAATTCTTGACGAAAAGCCCGTAAGTTAACAAGGGTGTTTGTTACTTTGTTATATAGGCAGCGTCAGATCTCCGCCATTGCGTCTACTGCCACAAAACGTTCCACAGACAGGCCAACAGGGGCGGGTGCGCCGTCACACACTTTATCGAGGAGCCCCACGAATTCGGGGACGAGAATGAGACGCAGGAATTCTTGTGCTGCGGCGCGAGGATATGTTACTCTGATATGGAGGAGCACGAGGATGATCCGGCCGACATGTACCCTTACTGCTACCAGGGGCGGCACTGGGAGGTGGAAATCACGACGGATGATGAGCGTGAGGCGCTCAAGCAGAATGAAGCGGACGAGATGATCCCTGATGATAGCCCGCCACGCAAAGGTGCTAGGCCGACGTGGTGGCGGGGGTGGAGGGAGAATGGGATGAGTTGTGAGAAGATGAAGTGTAAGGAGGTTCAGAGGTAACTTAGAGGGGGGGGGGATTTTTATTTTATTTTTAGGCGTTTGGATAATTTGTTTGCTTGCTTGCTTAGTTACGGATAATGTTGGTTTATGATATTTGAATACTATTTTTTTTTTTTGGTATAATTTGAATTGAAATTTGTGGGTAATGTTTTGGAGGGTTGGTTGGTTGGTTGGTGCTTGCTGGTTGGTAGTACAGTACTGTAGAGTGGTTACCGGTACTTTGACAGGCTATGGTTGATCAACTCTGCTATGCTCCTCACGTCTTCGCTGGCAGCTATCACGAGCTTGACCGAATCCTTGCCAAGAGAGATATCTGCCTAGCAAGGTTGTCCATCATACTCGTACAGTAGTTAAAGCTAGAATTAGCGTATCTGTCATCCCAGAAAGCCAGGACTTCCCTGGCATCTATTCCATCATGGCAATTGCGGTAAACTCACTGGCTTAAATATATTACTTCCTACTGCCATTCCCCTACTACTACTGTAGGTTCCGTCTGCGCTTGTCGCGGGTATCGATTCTGGCAGTAGGTTATGCGAAGCACCAGTACTAGTATTAATGCAAGACAAAGCAAGCTATAAGACGGTACTTTACTTCATTACTAAACATTAAATCGATGGAAAACTGCAGCTGGTACTTGTAGGTAAGTAGGATAGAGCTGTGATAGCGTAACAACAAAGCCCTCCGGCAGTTAAGCTATATAGTAGTTTAAACATTCGGGGTTTTTTTTCCTGGCTTCGTGGAGTAATTATCACAATGAGATGTCGATCGAAAAGTACTTATTCCAGGGTTGCTAGGGGATTACAGAAAATATGCGTTTAGAAGCCGTTTCCAAAGGGGGAGGGGGAGGGGGTTGGAGTAGTTTTCTGGTGGAAACTTGTGGATGAGCGGCTTGGCGGAGGTTTGCTCGGACTCGGTGTTGGTGTACTGTATTATATTGTGGACTGCGGCGTGCGCTGGGTCGGTTTGGGTCAATTTGTTTTTGGTACGCAGATGGAGTACGGTGCTGTACGCTGTGTGTGAAGTTTGGCTTTATTAAGGTGTGGGATAGCTGGTATGGTTTACTCATAAGACAAGGGTGAGGGGGTAGATGTTTCTGGGGGAAGTACTGGGTTGGGGGGGTTTATTGGACTTGGAAGTGTGACTGCTTTGGATTTGCTCTATGGGAATCCTTGCTGGGATGGGAAGCAGGTTCTGGATGTGGAGAGTTTGTTTCCGGCATGAGGGGTCTTGGTATATGTATTTTACTCGCATGTGGTGCATGATAGAGGGCTCTATGGGGATGGAAGAGCAAGTGACGGGAAGGAAGTTCTCTATATTGCCGTATAGTGGATAAACAGCGTACTTGTACTGTGAAGATCTATTATAACTTGAGTTACTTTTTGATTAGGACCCGGAATCGGTTTATCAGAGAAGTTAAGTAGTGAAAGTATGCCTTTCTAGGCGCTGGGAGGTAGTGTTGAGTATTGGTAATGTAGTGTACTGTGCCTTATGCCATCCACCTCATCCTAAACTACTCACCACACAAACCAGAAAACTCACGAAATGTACTGTTGGGGACGTAATCGCCTTCGCAGTCATCAAGACCCAACAGCGGACCATTTTGTAACGATTGCGCCGCTGGGAAAGTGTTACGAATCCTTTAGGATTCGGGAGGTATAAAGGGCGGTGGTTTCCGTCAAGTTGAGAAGAGCAGAGAGAGTGAAGAAGACAACGCAGTAGTAGAATTATCTTCATAGCATTGGAATTGGTTTTCTTCACACTACTTTTCCTAGATCCGAACCTTTCCCCACGGGCTCGAGGTGGTGATTCTGGAAAGACGTGCGAATACAACTCCACCGGAACGCTTGAGAGACCCCCCGGAGGACAGGGGATGTGAGAGTGCCACTCTTGACTGCCGTGCCTTATTATCATTCTTGAATTTTCCCTGCTACCATTACTCTTTGTCTGCGATGGTAACTTGGTGCATATCAATTCTAACAGTATCTAATGCAAAGCAAGACAACACTACAGGGGCTGCTGGTTCATTACCACAATACTACTAAACTACAAACTACGCACCGGAGTGAAGACTTGGAAGTTTTATTGATTGACCACTGCTGGCAGAGCTGGCAGTTGTAGATTCTAATTCCGTCGGGAAGCACTCCGCTTCCGGAACATAGCAATCGGAACCCGCGAGTGACCGCCTGCATTCTTCAAATTGGAGACTCTTTCATTTCAATTTTTATTTTATTTTACGCAGCTAAAAACAGCGCCTACAGACATTTTTTTCTTTATAAAGATGTGCTATCGATATAACAGACGGTGAAGTCTTGAAATCAGCAGGTTCAGGGATGGTATTGTTAGTTATCAAAAATAACCGAACATCTCCTGGTAGCGAGGGGACATACTGTACATTCATCATATACCGGGCATCATGGTAGAAGTTTTTCCCGTTGCTGCCTGGAAGTGTTCGGTTATTTTTGATGACAGACAATATATTGGTGGGACTGGCGAGTACTGTACCTGGCAAGGGTATATGTTTGACCGACAGCCACAACTATATACTTTCCCTACTAACTTAATAGACCATCCCTGAGGGGGATATGCAGGGTTATTACTGTTCCAATGACAAAGCTAGGCGTGTGTCAATAAAAAGTCTTGGAGGTACAGTATCTCGGTAGTGTGATATTCCATTTCCACCATACGGCACTTCCTTCCCACGAATATCAGTTATACTAATCGGTACTTCAACTATACAAGCTCTGTATGATACTGTACTGTGCTCCAGTGGATCGCTAGAAGAAAATCATCCTCACCCAGCATACTTACTCATACAACAACCACAAAACCCCAACCCCCGTGGCTATTCCCCCCAACTGCGCTTCACAGGGCAACACACCTTAACTACCGAGCCCAACTGTGAATGTCTACCTCTGCATATATATTACCATTGCATAAAGTACGCTAGAGTATATTTAACCTCACCTGCAGCCCAGGTCCTGATGCTTACTTGTGAGGGGATAATTGCCAGCAATTGCTATTTTTGCTATAGCCTGATAATCAAGAATGTGAAATCGTCAGATCCCTTCTGAGGTTTAGTATATTCTGTTTGTCCTTAGGGTTAATTGATTGGTTCCGGGGAGATGAGGAGGTGGTGGAGGGAGGGAGGAAGGGAGGTACACAGCACCGAGTATAACAGTAATCAATGATGCCAATGCATTATCCCATGCGATGGTAAGACTTGCATTTTCCGGACCTTCCCAAATCGTAATAAAATAGCTGTGGCCACAACTTCTTTCTGGGGCAAAGTCACTGGGGTACGTATGTCTAGGAATTGTCCGCAGGTAACGTACGGTGGCACAATTAACGAACCAACTTGACTATCACACCCGGGAGAAAGTGAAAGTCAAGAATTGAAAAGAAAAAGAAAACTACGGGGGGGGGGGAGTTCAGGCTATATCTATCATCAATATTTAACCCATCACCAACCCCCGGGCACCTCAATCTTCAACTCCAGAGGCCACCCTTAGGACAATTCAATCATGAGATTGGCGGGTACCACGGTAGCAATACTAGCACTTGCCATCTTCCACCATACGGCTCTTGCACTCACCACCTTGACATCTGAGCAAACAACCCTAATAGACACAGACATCCTAGGCCATCCGGAGCTCGACTTCGGCTACGACCTCCCCTCCCGCACCTCCCGCAATCGGAAATTCCGCCGCGGGGCAGTGATCAGGAAATGCAGACTCCAACCGGAAGATGCATCCTGGCCAGGGGCTGAAAAATGGCAATTGCTAGAGGACGTAGTCACTCCTGGCTCATTCTCAAAACCACCTCCGGCAGCGGCAGTCTGTTACGCTGGTGACTTGCACAACGAAGCAGAGTGTGCGCGGGTAGTTGGGAGTTGGTATTCTTCTGATTTTCAGTAAGTTGCTTTCCTCCTCCCATTCTTTATGGCGAGTTGCGACAGCCGACTAATGGGATAATGGCGGTAGTGAGGAGCACCCCTCATCAATAATGTCCCCACTCTTCACAGGCCTTTCCTGCCTACCCACTGCCAACGCTACTTCGGGTACTTGCACGCAGGGAACTTATCCCGTGTACGTCGTCAGCGCAAGAACAGTCCGGGACGTCCAGGCCAGTGTCAACTTTGCGCGGAACCAGAACCTCCGATTGGTGGTTAAGAATACCGGTCATGACTTTGCCGGAAAGTCTTCTGGCAGGGGGGCGCTGAGTGTTAGAACACATTTGTTGAATGAAATGGCTTTTATAGAGGAGTATGATGAAGGGGGGGAAGGGGGGTATTCGGGACCGGCGTTTAAGGTTGGAGCAGGGGTGCAGGGGAGGGATGTTTATGCTTTTGCTAAAGGGTTTGGATATGTGGTTGTTGGCGGGGAGGGGGCGGTATGTTTTCTCTTTGTCTCCTATGCTTTTGGGCCGACTACCGGGGGAGTGAGAGCTAATTGGTGATTGAAGACGGTGGGGTACGCCGGTGGGTATATCCAAGGCGGTGGTCACTCCCCACTCAGTAGCATCCTAGGAATGGGAGCGGATTCAGTACTATCCCTAGACGTAGTAATGGCCAACGGCCGCTTCATTACCGCTAGCAAAGATAATCATCCAGATCTATACTGGGCCCTATGCGGTGGTGGCGGAAGTACCCTCCCCTCTCCCTCCCCCCATGGCACAAACAGTTAAAATAATCCCCAGGCACATTCGCAATCGTAACCTCCATAACCGTAAAAGCCCACCGAGACCTGCCCGTCACAATCTCCCAATTCACATTCACCGCGAGCGCCCGCGATATGCAAGCCATCTCAACCGGCGACCTAACCCGCAGCGACTTCTGGGAAGTCGTAAAAGCCTACTTCCGCCTCTTCCCGGCCCACGGGGACTTGGGAATCTACAGTTACTGGAACATAGTCGTGCAACCAGATTTAGGAATCCACTTCATCATGGCACCATTCTTCGCCCCGAAATTTACCCCAGAAGAAGTAAACTCCCTTTTCTCCCCACTAATTTCCAAAGCCACTTCATTCGGAATCCATCTCGAACCAACAACTAGACCATTCGACAACTTCCACGACGCCTGGAAAGCCGGGTTTCCACAGGAACGGGTGGGAGGCTGGAATGCTTACCCAGGCTCTCGCCTCTTCCCTAGAGAAAACTTTGTCAACGAAACGCTGTTCGAGAAGACCTTTCAGGTAATCAAGAACGAAGGCAACATCGGCACATTCCCAATAATAGGATTCAACATAGCCCCGACATTGCGCGCCGGCGCATGGCCAGATAATTCCGTGAACCCAGCGTGGAGGGACAGCGTCATGCATGCTATTACCGGAATATCCTGGGACGAGAACATCCGTGATCTGAAAATGATACAGGAGTGGCAGCGCGAGTTTACCCTTGTGAGGTTGCAGAAGTGGCGGGATGTTTGTCCCAATTCTGGATGTTACCTCGGCGAGGTAACTTCCCCTTCCTTTCTCCTCCTGCTAGGCAGCTGCTGATGATGAACGGGGGATTGTGTGGATAGACAGATATAAACGAGCCAAACCACCAACTTGCCTTCTGGGGATCGAATTATGAAAGATTGTACAGGATTAAACAGCGGTATGATCCCTTGGGGGTGTTTTTTGCCGAGACGGTATGTTCCCAATCCTCCATCAAAATCCCATCAAAATGGTTTAAATGTCTAATGGGGGGGTTTTTTTTATATAACGTATAGTCTGTTGGAGCGGAGGACTGGACGACGGGGTTTTGGAGGATCGGGGCTTTGTGTCCGGTTTAACGATTGTGTTTAATTTGGTGGAAAGGAGAGCGAAGCGAACGGAATGGAAATGGAGTTAAGGTTCAACTTGAGCATTTGTTATTCAGTAAGAAATAGAGAAGGAAAGGAAGGAAAGGAAGGAAGGAAGGGAGAGATGTCTAGAATTTAGTAGGTTGATGTATTATAGTAGCGTTAGAAATCCAAAACACACCAAAAATGGCATTTTTCACCCCTCGAGGACTCAACCAATTCACATTGATAAAAATTTGAGAATTGCCCAACACTACAGACTGTCCGGGGCAGCCGCTAAAAGAAATCCCCACAATTCCTCAAATTGATTAAGGGGAATTGTCATACACATTCTACGCTGAGGTCACAAAAGGCGCCAAGACAAGGCATTTTGCATGGGAAAGTCACGTCTCTGCTAACTATAACCACTTTGGGGGAGTGTCTACTCCGCTGCAACACATCCGGGGGGAGGCGCAGGCTCAGTATATTGGATTCAAGATGTCTGCTAATTTTTTTTTAATTTTTCAGCATGGGCATAACTACTTGTCGTGATATCCTGAAAAGAGCCATTTTGGTGTGTTTTGGATGTTTGTCCGGATTTTTCTAACGGGACTGTGCTGTACAAGATGGCGAGGCACGCGCTAGTCTGCAATCGAATGCACGAGGGGGGAAGGGGGGAGAGGGGGTAGTAACGGTCTTGAAGAATTTTCGTCAAGATGGTGATAATGATGTGTATTTGTCCAAACTAACTGCTCCAAGTTTCACGCTCTTGAGCGGAGGGAGGGAGCTGGCAGTGTGATCGTGTTGAATCACTCAGTAGTGATGGTGCCAAATGGCTGCGGTTCCGCACTAACTAACTTGCATGATTTCTGGATCGTATAATATGTTTTAAAGACAAGCCTATTAAGTTGATACTGATCCAAATTCCCGTATATCCGCCGGTCAGATGCATAGTGCGTCCAGCCCTGGTCTGCCACTCCGCCCTACCATACAAACCCCCCCCCCCCTTTTCCCCCTCCCCACTTCTTCAAACTACAAATACATTACTACGGCAAAACCGTAGGATCAAATGGCAGGATATACCTCCCGTTAACAGGCTCAGTGACAGTATACATCAGCCCGGAAGTCTTATCATAGCTCAAATCCTCGGGTCCCTCTGGCGCCGCACCGGCGGCAATCTTTGCCAGATTTCCGGGAACCCAAGTGATAAGGTCGCCGTTCGACCCGCCATTGCTCCTGGAGATGTAGAACTTCCCATTGATCGAGTTGACGCCCTGCATGCGGTCGATATTAACCTGATATGCCCAGGTCGCGGTAGCGACGCCAGCGGAGTCGGTCACCAGTTGACGGTTGGTGTAATCGATGCTCCAGCGGACGAAGCGGCGGGGTTCAGGGTCTGAGGCTGTTTGGTACTCGCCGATCAGGAGACTGTCGGGAGTGGTTGTGCGGTCTAGTGAAACGAAGGAGAAGCGGAGTGAAGGGGTTGGAGGGTCTGTGGCTGTATATGTTCTGAAAAAAGCCCCCCGTTAGCACACAACTCCGGCAGATAGACGGGGGGGAACAAACCGGCTTTGCGGCAAAACGTAAGCATAACCCGCCGCCGAGAATCCGCCACCAGCTTTTCGCCCAATTCCATCTCCGCTCTCAACCTTCCATATCTGGGTGAGGTCGAAAACTCGAAATCCCCGAGAGGTATCGACCACGTATAGAGAATTCCCGTACCAAGCAATACCCCCCGCGTGCACCTTCACTGATCTAAAATCCACTGATCCGGCGTTGTCATACGGTTCTACCAGCAGCACATACCGATACGCATCCGGACTCTTGTCCCTGTCCACGAAAGCGATTCTAACCCCTTTATTCTCCGCCGTGGGGACATCCCGAGCATCGTACCAGCTTACCAGCGTGACGTGCTTGCCCTCATACGTACCCGCGTCATAGGCGTCGGCGGAGGTGCTAATTCCTTGCGGGTACCAGGACGTTGTGCCAAAGTCGTTGAAAGAGGCAGAGTTCTCCCACCGGGTCGCTTTATAGTTCATGCCTATCGCGCGGACATCCTCGGCGACAAGGTCATGGTTTGTCGAAGCGAGGACGTCGAGGACGCTGGCTTTCGGGAGCAGTTGGCTGAGGGGGGTGATGTAGGGGTTGTAGCTGGACTCTTTGAGCTTGAATGTATTCTCGTTGAGTTTTTGGGTAGTAGCTAAAGTTGCCCAGAGGAGCGGGAAGAGTAATGACTGGAAAAGCCGTTGATGATGCATAATGAGTGGGGTGGCTTAATGCTCAATAACTGGTAGAAGCTATGCGTAAAGAATGAAACGAGTTCTGGGAGGAATTGTCCCGCTCTTTAAACCTTCTTGCAGCGGCTTCTACAATCTTTGCATGCACGGAAGGACCAAGACCTCACAAGAGCACACCCCACCCCACATTTCGTATTCCCTCCTCTTTCGGTACTGCCGAAAAGCTACTATGATTCCAATATATTAATCGCGGGGAACTCACCGTATAAAAAAATTCACAAGGCAAACCTCACACGATAACCTACCGTATTACCAAAAGTGCCTGGTTGTACAAAACTTAAAAGTACTAGTGTAATAAATGTTAGACGAGGATCATCGGTTCTGTTGCCATTCCGGAAGGAAGGTGAACTATCGGCGATGGTGGTGCAATTGCTGCTATGTCGCTCTTTGCGTAAGATTGGCGGGTGGAATACGAGATCTTGGCTGGGGAAGTGACCGTAGTTGTCAAAATAGAGTATTGGCAGTACTGTACATTACTGGACAATATTGTTAGTTAACAAAATTAACCGCGCACAAACGAACGGTAAAAATTTTGGCCGTGACAACGACACTCCCCCACCAACCCCACCATATACCTATTAGGTGCAGTAGACAACAAATTAGTTAAACCCCACCATCATGTAAAGAAACATTCAAATAATACCAATTGTGTTTTTACATTAGCGATACTAGGTCCATCGTATCTCTGTGATGCTGCCTACTGTCATAGTAATTTACCATCCGAGAATCTTCTTTGCACAGTCTGCCGCTTACCGGAGACTGCAGTACCGTACTGTGCCAGTGCTTGAGTGCCGATAACTGAGGGCTGAGGCTGATTACGCGGGAAATTGTTGGGTAGTAATCTTAAGAGCATCAGCCTCATCTCACCTCCATTCCTCAGTGAAACTGGTACATTACAAAACCCACAAGCCTGGCAATACCGCCAACTTATCATAGTTATCGCTCTGGCATATCTACGTTTAACCAACACTTTACATTATACTGAACATCATGAGCCACAAAGCATATCCGAACTCGATCAACGCTGGTAGTATCAACAACTTTAGCGTAACAAGTATCCGTAACAATATAGTCAGTGTGAAAAAAAGTCATAGCTGATGAGAATCCAGAAATTACGGAGTGGCTCTCGCCTCTGGAGCCTCGCAGAAGACATCAGGATGTGCGTACCGACAGGGTCGATGGGGTGGGGAATTGGCTTTTGGAAACAAATGAGTTTCGGGATTGGAGGAGTGGTGACGGCGGAGCCGATAAGGCTGTATCACCCTGTCATGGGAATCCGGGAGTCGGGAAAACATACCTAAGGTGAGTAACGGTTTTTCTGTGGGGAGAAGTGGGAATTATCGCTGATGGCCGGCAATATCAGCTCCCTCGCGATCGACACCCTCTGCGACGAACCAAGCGAAGAAGAAATTACGGTGGTGGGGTTCTACTGTGACTTCCCTGATCGGCAGCAACAAACAGCCACCAACATCTTTGGAGCGACCCTAAAGCAACCGGTGGTTAGAGACGAAATGCTGGAGAACATGAAAACAGCGTATCAAAAGGCGAAAACAGAGCTTGGCGGTTGAGGTCTGCGGCTTCCGGACATGGAGCGAATGATGAAGCAGACTATTGCCACACCACCACAAGTCTTCATCTGTATTGACGTTTTGGATGAGCGCCTTCCCAAGCATCTAATGGAGCTTCTGGGAGCTCTGAAGGATATCCTTCAGGAGTTGCCAAGGGTGCGCGTATTCGTGATAGGGAGGCCTCAGGTTGAGGCTGATATTACAAGGCATCTCAACACTGGGGTTCTAGTACCCATCAGTCCTAACACGGATGACATCAAAAGATATTTGGAGAAAAAGTTGGAGATGGGTACCGAGTGCAATGCGATGTCCGCTGCTTTGCGAGGAAATATCCTACGAATTATTCCAGAGAGGATCTCTGAAGTGTGCGTAGAAACACCCTTAATGACGATTCCATGCATGAACATATAATTTATTAACGATCATGTGTAGATTCCTCCCTGTTTCGCTGAAAATCGACGCTACCCTCAGCGAAATGACCATCTCCGAAAGACGACAAAAGTTGCTTGAGATAACCAAGGGCAATGATATGGAGGATGCGTATGCGGCGGCCCTAGCACGGGTGAAATCGCAGAAGGGAGGTAGACCCAGACTTGGAATGGAAGTTCTGATGTGGGTATCGAATTCGGGGCGACCATTAAAAACCAACGAGCTATGCCATGCCTTAGGGGTGAAGCTACTGTACACTCTGAAGATCTGGATGTTGAAAATGTTCCAACAATTCGAACACTCCTGAGTTGTTCTTTGGGGCTCATTACAGTTAAAGCATCCTCTTCCACCGTCTGACTTGTCCGCTTCACCCTGCAAGAGTACCTGTCGGATAATCCAAGCCTATTCCAAAGTTCACATTCAATGATAGCGGAGGTTTGCTTGTCATACCTCAACTTCCGGAGTGTCCGGGAACTTTCACCAACTCTTCTTTCGGTCCCGTCGACACACCCCCTGGTTGAATATACTTCTTGCTATTGGGGGAAACATGTAAGAAAGGGGATGACAGAAAGGGTGGAATCGCTTGTACTGAGGCTTCTGATTGGTTTCGAACAGTGCATATCACCCCAGCTGCTGTTGCTGCATTACCGATCCGGTAGAAATATCTGGGAGTTCGGATATGGCAGTAGGATTGGCTCTGAGGGTTTTACTGGGCTCCACGGAGCAGTATTTCTCGGTATCGTGGAGATAGTTGTTTCGTTAGTGGCGATGAAGGAATACGATGTTAATGCAATGGATACTAGGGGTATGACGGCACTCGCATGGGCAGTCCCAACAGGTCATGAGGAAGTCGTGAAGGTACTATTGCAGCGGGAGGATATCAATCCCGATACCAGGGATATCCAAAATGGGCAAACACCACTCTGTTTTGCGGCTCGCGGCGGAAATGAGCGAATGGTAAAAATTCTATTAGAACATGTGGATCCTAATGGAACTGACCTCATATATGGACGAACTCCACTGGGGTGGGCCGCGGAGGGGGGCCACGAGGGGGTGGTAAAAGTGCTCCTGCAATGAGAGAATATCAATCCTGACACGGCAGACACCATCTATGGCCGAACACCACTCTGGTCGGCTGCCCAAGGCGGGCATGAGGGAGTAACGCAATTGCTTTTGCAACGAGAAGATGTCAACCCCAATACTGTAGACACCGAATATGGCCAGACACCCGTTTCGTGTGCAGCCAAGAATGGACATGAAGGAATAGCAAAGATGCTTTTCCAACGAGTGGATGTCGAGCCTAACACCGCTGATACCACAGATGGTCGAACACCACTCTTGTGGGCTGCTGAGGGCGGATATAAGGGAATTGTGCGAATACTTATAGGGCGGGGGATATGGATCCTGGCATACCAGACCTCAAGGGCAACACTGCACTTTCACAAGCTCGCTTGAAGGGGCATACGGGTATCGTGAAGTTACTCTGCAAGTACAGACTCCCATCCCCGTCCCAGAGCACTCCTCGCCTGAGCCGTCTGAAATACCTCAAACGTCCCCTCAGCCTTCCCGTCGGTTTGCCTTTTACCGTCAAAGTCTCTTCCACGGGATTACTCGCCTATCAAAATAGCGATTCGTTCCACAATCATAACTTTCTCTTTACTTTCTCTAATATTTCCTCGTTATCAGTCCCTATCATATCACCACTCAGGCGCGAATTACTCGAGTAATAGGTATAGTTAGGTATCAAAAATAACTGAACACCTCCTGGTAGCAACAGGAAATACTTTCATCAATAAAGGGCACTATGGTAGAAGTTTTTCCCGTTGCTACCTGGAGGTGTTCAGTTATTTTTGATATGTAACTGTACTCAAAAATGTGTTGTAACGAATAGACTAAGGTATTTAATTTGCACCTGAGTAGCCATGAATAGATAATTAGACAAGGACATATCATAGGGAAGAAAATGTGGGAGGAGTTGTTTATTCTCTTATAATAAATTTTAACTTGAATCTTGGTAGAATACAGTTGTTTGTACAGACTATGGTTTAGGCGAGGTTGGCTTTGTATCATATGTCTGCGCACGCCTGCTTTGGTGTGAAGCATTGTATTCGAGTAGAATTGTGTCGGGAGGTCTGCTGTTGTGGGGGGTAAGAAGACAGATACCCGCAAGAGAACTCAAAATATTCAGTTCATTTTTACACAGAATGCAACTTATATACGATTCCGATAGCAAGACTTTGGGATGTGCTTAACGCACGAAGAGAGAGAGAGGGGAAATAGGATAAAAGAAGGTATGCAGTACTTAACAAAAGATGTAACGAATGACGGATAACAATCGTACTCAATGGATCGTATTGAAAACAACAACTTTATATAGAAGACAAATCTCCATGCCTGTATCCTCCGGAAGATATCACTTCCGTCCCGTGAGCGCTAGTGTGTGAAAAAAACTTTTCCAGTTTCGATGCTAAGTAGGTCGCTGAACAAACATTTCGCCGACAACCCTGACTTCGCTAATAGGAAACAATTACTAGAGCATGCCGAGCAGTACCTAGTGAATTCCAACATTCTTAACCCGGGTTTATTTTAGCAGATCTCATTTTCCGGCATTCCTGCCGAAAGGACGTACGATAGACTACCTCCCGACACAATTCTACTATGCACAACGAGTTGTTGCCGTGCGAGGAAAGGTAGATTTCAGACAGTTTAGTCCGATTGTTGCTATCTGAGTGATGTGAGGTACCGTGAGAGAGAGTATTGGTTTGGTGCCGAGAGGGGCGTTGTTGATGGTAAGATACAAGAGAAAACAGCGGGCTTAAATATGTCCACAGCGCGCGTCCCATAAGTAGTCCACGCACTTTGGTCGTAATCTATGCCGTGGCCGTTGACGAGTCCTACAGTACTTGGCCGATTCAAAAGTCTCCGGAAATCTTGGCGCCAAGATAATAGGAATAGTAGGGAAGGAAATGGCAAAGCAATGAGTGGAGAGAAAAGAACAAGATGAAATAAGGTATAGGATTAAAAGAAGATATAAATGAAAGATAAGGAAACTATCCAAAGTACAAATAATTCATGCGTGAAACTTGTTTCCCCCATTAGTGACCATACACCGTACCATAATATCCAGCAACTTAACAATTTCATGATTGATTTCCTCAATCGTAATCTTTTCCCATTCTTCCTTAAGAACAAGCTCCATTGCTCTGGGTGTAGTTATGCTTTCAGTACCTTGATGGCGAAGTATTCTCCACTTCATTAGCCTCCAAATATGCTCTATTGGATTGAAGTTGGGAGAGTTTGGTAGCCAATCCACCTAAGCTATGTCCTGTCTCATCCACTCTTGATTTGTAAAATCAGAATTGTGAGAAGGGGCATTATCCTCCATGAGTTGAAAGTGAGGATTGAGGATAGATCAAGTCTGGCATGTTGGCCAAAGTAGTGGTCTAGATAAGATGGTAACATATCTACAAGAGTCAATTCCTTTAACATCCTTCCAAATAGCACGAGCTATTTTGAACTTTTTTGCCTTCTGAGATTGTTTGACTTGCAGGGCAAGCTTTTCCCCATGTCCTTTAGCTGCCTTTCTGAGAGCTCTAGCTACCTGCAGTGCTGCTAACTCTACTTCCCTCAGTGTTTGCCACTCCTCCTCCATTCCCCTTCAAGTGGCATTCAGCTCCTCCTCTTTCTCTTTAGCCTTCTTATTCCATTGCTTCACATCCTCAACTGCCATCACTTTCTCCTCCTTGGATCCCTTTGACCAAATGTAGAAAGGTCCCTTCCAATTCCACGCAATTGCCCCCCAGCACATCACTGATATTCCATGCTTTTTTTTTGCTTCCTATACAATTGTTCTTCTATCTTTCCTCCTTCTCCCTCCAGACATACTGGACTCCAAAACCTGCCCCCATCTCAATTGCTATCTTATCAGTAAACCTGTAGTTTCCCTATTCTCTACTTAGTAATCAAAGCTCACACTCCTGATAATATTTCTATCAATATAGATAGGCATATTAGTAACCTGCAAATACCCTGAAACTAGTAAAGATTCTGTCTACCAATTGCTTTTCTTTATTCTCAGAAGTCAGAATTGGCTTAAATTCTTCCTGATAAGCACTAATCCCTCATTCAGCTAAGGCCTGAATCAATGTTATTGTACTAATATGTGAGAAGCCTACCTTATGCTGGATATCGATTATCTTCATTCACTAAGTATAAAAATCTCTCTTAATAAATACTATTAAGCCATCCTTATCATCCTTCATTGGCTTGTCAAGGCTTTGGAAAGTAATTATCACTGCCTGACAGCATAGAGTTATTTCCTTTCCTACATGGAGCTTAGTTAGTAATAAATCCTGTATGATCTCTTTCTTTCCAGCTTGTACCTTGGTTCATTATAACTAATACACTGAAATTGCTAGACCACAGTATGATAAGAGAAGTGTTTGGATGTGAGTGGATAAATCATCTCTCACATTTTAACTAGGTACTTGACATCAAGATTTCTGGAAACTTTTAAATCAGCCAAGGACTACATATACAGTACCGAACAGTCCACATGTGATACAGCAAAGGTACAGTATAATGTGATTTATAGTGTAACTGCCCATGATAGGGATTCCAATCACCACAAATCACCTATCTTTATTTAGCTACCCTAAGGCACAAAGATCCCCCATACTGTTCCAAAACTCTATCAATGTTTGTCACTATCTCAACAACCCTTGCTGCTTGTTTAGTCTTCTCTCTCTCTTTATCCTTTATCACAATCCCATCATAACCCCTCATATCTCTTTCAGAATCACTTCTACTCTCACTACACTTATTTTTATCCTGTCCAGATATTCTTATAGGAGACACAGTAGAATGCCAAACCCCATCCTCCTTAATCATAATAACTTTTTTTTTTTTTTGTTGGAATGACCACCCTTTTAATCCCTTCAGTAGTAGCCTTTCTTACTCACTCCTAACTGCCACTTACCTTGGCAAGTTTAGCTGCATCAACCACCTCTCTTGCTTTCTATAGTTGTAATACCTCTTCAGTATCAATAATACATACCTTTGTAAGATGCCTCCAGTCTTGAGCTTGGAGCTTTGAAGAACCTTTCCTTAAAACTGCTTATGAGTTTCTTGTTCTATTTCCTTCTCAATAATCATCTGCTGAAGGCTTTTGAATAAGGAATCTATAATCATCCATAACTCATGTAGTAGGGTTTCCTGTCCTTTTATCATTTTGACTCCCCATATCACTAACAGGCAGGTATTTTGTATGGTGCATGGAGTTGCTAGCATTGGGTTTGATATAGTATTAGCCTTCAGATGAGGTTGCTTAGTCTTGCTTTGGTTATCCAAAATGCATCTTGGATTCAAAGGCTCTATACCTGCCTCCGCCCATGCCTGCAATATATTCTCTCTTGTATATATACATTTCCATACAGGTAATAATATTCTGTATGTTCATTAATTAATAAATATTATTCAAACTAATTTTAGATAGGAAATTACCTTAGAAATTCTCCCTTATTCATTCCTTCTTTACCCTTTCCTATCTACTAATCTAGTTCAGTAACATAGTAGTACTGTTGGGGACTGAAAAGTCCAACATCAAGGGGCTGCAGAAGGTGGGATGAGTGAGTGGGGAAGCAGAATGGAATATTACAAAACCTGGCATGGTTTGTAATGGTTTCACATGACATACAATTGTATATCATAGTATTTCATTTGTTAAAGGTTTTGGTACATGACTCAGTTGAGTCATACGAGGTTATAGTTTTGCACTATGACTCACATATGAGTCATAGGGTCTCACATGATTCACAGTTGTGAGTCATTGTTGTTTATGTTTGAATTTGATTGGTATATTGAGCATTAACTTATATGTGCACATATAAGTCATAAGGATTAAGAGGCATGGCTTTATTTATATGAGTCATGTAGTTTCGCACATGATCCCTTTAAGGTCATGGGACTTTCGCACATGACTAAGTATAGTCATCAGATTATATGTTACACACATGTATGAGTCACAGTTGTGACTCATTTAATTTGTAAGTGGGTTGCTGGAAGAACAATATAAGGAGGTTAATAGGACCTGATAGTTAGTTCTTCATGCAACCACCTAAGTTATTTCCTATCTATTATATTATAAATAAAACACCTTTATGCTCTTTATACATAGATCGAACAACCAGAGAGAAGGACCAAGACTAATACAAGTTGGTGCTATAAGGACTTAGTATCGACAAAGGTTGATATCTAAGACATAGCGTAAGACAACAAGTATTAGAATTCTCAAAGGAAAGAGAATACAATAGAAGGTAAGTAAGATTACCTCCAAGAAAAGCTAACTACAGACTCGTTGCCTGTTGTGAGATATAAGATAGCAGAGGTCTTATAACAGATCGTAACATAGAATCACTCTATGTGAGAGACAAAAGTCAAAAAACTCCCATGTGAGGTATGAGGTATGTCTATCAAGTAAAAGTAACCAGTATTTTCCCTCTGCTCTACTCATAATTTATTCTATTAATATAGTAACTAACTACATATACTCTGAGAATCCTGTTAGATCAAAGCATGGTAGCTGATGGGAAGATTTATATAGTATGATCTGAATACTTACAGTTTCATGGTAGACTTTTCAAAGTTTTTCTCAAGCCATTCAACTCTAAGTTCCTGATCTATCCAGCCTTTTTTTAAGTAGAAAAATATGCCCTTTTCAACCTTCTTCAAGGCTGCATACCATCCCATATAATATGCTTCACCCTTGCTAATGCATATTGGTGGTAGCACAATTCCAGTTGCTGAAACTGCTTCTATGACTGTAACCCATTCCCTGCTACCATCATGTGTCAGTTTAGGGTTTTTTCTCCCTTTCCTACATATTACTTTATACCTTTTCCCCTTTCCCATCATAAACCCTTTCTCATCTATATTATACATGTTCTCAGGGATGATACCATAGTATTTAATTGTTTGTGATAGCTGGAACCCCATATTAGTGACAAGTAATAGACATGATTAATT
Source organism: Choiromyces venosus 120613-1 (assembly GCA_003788595.2). Lineage (NCBI taxonomy): Eukaryota > Fungi > Ascomycota > Pezizomycetes > Pezizales > Tuberaceae > Choiromyces > Choiromyces venosus. The sequence goes on from ML120396.1 coordinate 432,202, forward strand.
AAAACTCTACACCTTTGTAAAATAATCTCTTAGCACAGTAGGATTGCTTGCCAATACCCACTGTCTATCTAAGCAGCTGCTAAACTGACTAGCTAATTCTAGGTTCTAGTCTAAGAACCATTTCAACCAATGCTTTCCCAGTTTTCGTCCACCTACACACTTCTCAATGAGGTGCCCAGTCATTTGCTTTACTAGGCTCAGTTTGGGAGGGAATCCCCAGTCATCTAAGCTCTTGCACCACTGAACCACAGCTTTTTCTTCCTGCTCAGTAAACAATTTCATATGCTTGTGACTTTTCTGCTGGTCTTGTGCTCCATTTAGCCGGTCATGGAGGGTAGAGTATGGTATGTCATACTTTGTAGCCATCTCCCTCATGGATGGCTTTTGACTCTTCCAAAAAGCCCGCATTGCAAGCTGGATGTTGCTTTCACGCTCTAATTGTTGCTTAGGATTTGCTTGAGACATTGTACCGTATAAGGGTTGTTGTTCTCGCTTGATTTCTGAACATTTTCCCCTCCTCCGGGCAAAGGCGGGGTAGTAGTCTTGGCACTGATCGGTATCACCGTCATGGGTGGTTACACCATAAATTACGTTATACCGTAGACAGCCTCGAGCTCAGTTTTAAGAATGGCACTACGGGGGTTCATGTGTGCTTCATGGATTGTCAAGGTGGTTGTTCAGCTTACCGGTAGGGAATGTATTATTTAGGAAGGCACTGCGGTGATTGGTTATAACTATGTGTTGTGTATTCTCCTTCATCAATACTAAAGTTACTCGGGTAGTACACCGGGCACCATACAAGTATCTCCAGATATTGGTTACACAAATATTCTGACACGGATTGATTGGACCATCCACAAGTGTCGATGTGACAGATGTAAAAGGGAGGTAGCACCCCCCCTTTTGTTCAGCTCCAGCCTGACCGACTTCCACCAAAAAAAAAGAAAAACACTGAATCCATCATCCATTTCACCCATTTTTACAACGTTTCAAGTCCGGAAAAAGTCAACATGAATCAATATCTCGAAAACAACAATAATGTTCTCAACACTACGGACTCCTACAATTTTACTAATGTATCTGGGAGTGTGAACATCTCGACTCAATACAACCTTGCCGATCAGCAATCTGAAATCCTAAGATGGTTATCACCACTCGATCCCCGTGTTCGCCATCATGACATTCAAACCGGCAGAACCGAGAGCGTGGGGGAATGGCTCTTGGAAACTAGCGAATTCCAAAGCTGGAGCGACGCGAGTGGTGAAGGCAATCCAGAAAACCCAGCCTTATTTTGCTACGGTGGGCCGGGAGTGGGCAAGACGTACATTAGGTAAGAGAGAAGATGCACAAGGGAAACCCAAAGAATGGTGATGCTAACGAGTCGCGATGGTAGCTCATTAGTAATTGACAGGCTGTGCGACAAGGACAAAGAACGACATGATTCCGTTGCTTGTTTCTATTTCGACTTTGCGGCCCAGAAGGAGCAGTTACCAGCTGACATGCTCGGTTCATTGCTCAAACAGATTGTCGGCGGAATGGAAAGGGTCCCGGAGGATGTAGTGAAGGCCTTTGGAGATCAGAAAAAGGCCATTGGTAGTCGGAGACTACGAGTACCGGAAATTGTAAAATTGTTGCAGACAGTGACATCTTCCCAGTGCACCTTCATATGTGTTGATGCGCTAGACGAATGTCTAGAAAAGCATCAGTCTGATATCCTTGATGCATTGAGGGAGATATTGGAGAAGTCCCCAGGCACTCGACTATTCATCACTGGCCGACGACATGTCAGTGGTCAGATTGAGAAACATCTTGCCGAAAAAGTAGCAACTTTGTCCATAAAACCCAACAATGAAGATATTAGAGAATACATCCGCATGAGATTAAAGAAGGATGCTTTTCTTGGTGCGATGGACGGCAGTCTCGAAACCGAAATCACCGACACTCTTGCGGAACGGATTCCGGAATCGTAAGTGAAAACCGTGATTAGTGTGAATCTGGCTTGGGCTCCTCACTGACTGATCTTCCTAGACTTCTTCTGGTGTCAATAACCCTTGATTCTATCCTGCGGGAAGCAACTCTGTATACAAGGCGGGAAAAGCTCTTAGCGATGGCAGAGGGCTCGGAGATGAAGGATGTTTACGGGGCCACGCTGGAGAGAATACAGGGACAGGGTGGGGAGAGGGCAAGGCTCGGAATGGCTGCACTCCTGTGGATCTCTCATTCGGAGAAGCCATTACAACTCGATGAGCTGCTTCAGGCCCTAGTGGTGGAGAAAGGATCAACAGAGCTTAATCCCGAAAGGATCCCTTCAGCCGAGATATTATTGAGTTGTTGCCTTGGACTTGTCACCTTTGATAAGGAGGCTTCGGGAGTTCGCTTGATACACTTCTCCCTTCAGGAATATCTCTACACCCGTCCCGACCTTTTTCCTAGTGCCCACTCGACAATCGCCGAAACCTGCCTCACATACCTCAACTTTCGGCATATCAAGGACCTCTCGCGTACCCTCAACTCTGCCCCGCCAACGGCTCCTTTTCTCACATATTGTTCGCTATATTGGGGAGTGCACGCCAGAAAAGAAGCATCAAGTAGTGTGATATCACTCGCACTCGAGCTTTTCAGTGAATTTGAGAACCATTTATCTACCCAATTACTTTTGATTGATATAGGGCAGATGCTTGATTTGCGAAGATTTCATATCCCGAGCAATGTTCCCCGCGATGGATTCACTGGGCTGCACTGTGCATCACTTTTCGGTATCGTTGAAATTGCAAAAGTCTTCACGGAAGGAGAACGGTATAATCTGAACAAAAGAGATTGTATTGGTGTTACCCCGCTTGTATGGGCTGCTGGAGCCGGCCAAGAGGGTGTGGTTAAACTCCTGTTACAACAACGAAGCGTCGATCCAAACATAGCAGACAAAACCTACGGTCGGACGGCACTCTCGTGGGCTGCGGGTCACGGACATGATGCTGTGGTGAAGGAGCTTCTTTCTTATGGATCTCATAATCCTAACGGAGTTGGTGGCGCATGGGGTAAAATACCACAAGTAATCAAAGCATTTTCCGGAAAGAAATTTGTCAAATCCGACCAGCCGGGCGAGGACGGCCGTACACCACTCGAGTGGGCGGCTCGCAATGGCCATGAGGGAGTTGTGAGACTACTGCTTGCCCAGGATGATGTTAATCCTGATAGGCTAGACGAATACGGTGAAACACCACTCTACTGGGCGGCCTTCTATGGCTATAAAGGGGTGGTGAAACTACTGCTTAGCCATGAAGATGTTAATCCCGATAGGCCAAACAGTTTCGGTGCAGCACCACTCTGGTGGGCGGCCTGCAATGGCCATGAGGGGGTGGTGAAACTACTGCTTAGCCGGGAAGATGTTAATCCCGATAGGCCAAACGAAGACGCTGAAACACCACTCTGCTGGGCGGCCTTCTATGGCTATAAAGGGGTGGTGAAACTACTGCTTGGCCGTGAAGATGTTAATCCCGATCAGCCAGACAAAGACGGTAAAACACCACTCTGGTGGGCGGCCCGGAGGGGCCATGAGGAGGTGGTGAAACTACTGCTTAGTCGGGAAGATGTTAATCCCGATCAGCCAGACAAAGACGGTAAAACACCACTCTGGTGGGCGGCCCGGAGGGGCCACGAGGGGGTGGTGAAACTACTGCTTAGCCGGGAAGATGTTAATCCCGATAAGCCAGACAAAGACGGTAAAACACCCTTTTTCGCGGCCCCCGAGCGTGGAAGAGAGAGTATGGTCAAGCTGCTGTTGGAAAGGGGAGAGGTTGATCCCCATAGGTTAACCACCTCTGGCGAAACACCGCTCTGAATTGCTGTTAAGAGAGGGCATTCCTCGGAAGAAAGGTTGCTGCGTGCCCGCATCGCCGCAGACTCCCCCATTCCTTAAAGCTTGGAGGCAGAAGTTCCATAACGGTATCCAACCTAACTCGACGCTCCTTTTTCAAAACCATCACTAACTCCAATACTCCTAATATTCCTCTCTTCTCTGGCTTGTTACTCATCCTGTGTAAATGGTACTGCTTCGTGGACATTAATATCTCTTCGAACCGGATGGTCTAGATTCGTCGTCGGAGTTTCCCGTTGGAACGTTTGAGATGCAGATTTATATATTTTGATTTTACGGGGCGTTTTGGGGGTTATGTATTTCTTCTATCATTTCTTACTTTCCTCCAACCTCTACTATAATTCTTATATTTTATCTTCATACATCATTCATCCAATCGTAGACCGGATTCCAATTCGGGTGTAGCACGATTTCTTTGAGGGGGGGTGTTCTTTCCGGGCGATTGCGATCAGTAGGTCTAACATTATTTTCATTTGGAATGGTTCACAGCATCATACTTCTTGAGGAAAGTGATCAGGTTATAATAATCAGATAGATATTTCCAGAAAAAAATACAGAAACACCTCAATTTCGGTGCGTTTTCTTTCTTTTTCTCTCGAATAGATCTTGAGCTGGCCGACAGGATGGGCAAAGCGATTGACTATCTATGAAGATGCTCAAGAAGCTGTGGAATTGTTGTATTGTGTGTACCCGAGTATTACAGTAACTTACACATGAGTTTTTCTGTGCCCAACTTGGCCCTGCAGGGAAAGTGGGCTTGGGTGAGTATGAGAATTAATGAGTATTGGAACCTCTAAGTTCATTGAGTTCTGTAGGAACAAATCTAGGTCACCCATCATAGTTGCGCCCATGGTCCGTCCCCGCCCGCATTTCCCACCATACAAGGAACGACTACGCAACCGTATCTACTCATATATTAGACGAAGCACAAGTTCAAAGAAACACTTGACAAGATATCAACATGCATTCTATGCAAGGGATATGGCTCCCCCAATACCAATAATTCCCCTAATAGGATACTTTTGCCATCCCTAACTGTATGAGAATTGAAATGATTGAACAAACATAAAACACCCGTATGAGAGTTAATGCCAGCCGCCGGCCATGATCGCCCAGAGCACGTGATGATTCAACAATCAGCAACAGCTTGAAACTAGCTGACAAAAGCCCTCATTCGCCCCCAATTTATATGCTTAGGTAACCAAGCCCGTCTGGCAGGGCAATGCCACTTGCGCCAGTTTTCCGAGAACAGCAGACAGAGAGAGCTATCATACGCCTGAGAGACCATAAATACACAGCCGACTCCTCTTAAGTCAACCGAGCCAAGTGAATCAAAAAAAGAAAAAAAGAAAAAAAAAGCAGCAAAGTTCCTTCTACATACTTCCGAGCTACAGTACCCGGCGTAGCTCTCGTCCCACCATATCCGGCAATCATTTACGAGTATTCCACAGTACCGTATAGTGCCAGAAGCCGTGGAGAAGTGTCTAACCCCAAGTCTACTGGGATTTTCCGATAGGCTGAGAGCAGTCAACTATCATACTCTAAGTATTTCGAAATTTAGAACCACCATATCATGGATTCAATATTTGCACGCAAGCCGGAAGGGGGTTACACCCCCCCCCCAAATCTCTTGTCATTATGAATTTATAATTATCCTACCCTACCACGCAGCAGATTCCCTAGTGCAATTCATGACTAAATACACCGTATATAATTGTTACACGGAAGTTAAGAGCTGAGCCGAAAGCTTTTATTCTGGGGTGAGCGGACTGTGCAGTACGGTACTGGAGAATTTGATATAATTTGGGATACAGCAACCTTCATAAAGTTGACCAACTTCTAGTGCACAAAGTGAAGGGAGGGGAAAGGGAGGGTTCACTAAGGTACTGGACCCTAATCCGGCAATGCGAATGGCATTCTGTGATGGCTGTGTAAATGAGAATTGTTCATTCTAGGAGGTAGAGCATTTAATTCTGAGAATAATCTCTACCTTTCGGTAAGCCTAGTGATGTTCGCCCTATGACAATTGCACTCTCCAGAGAGCCATTATATTTGCAGCTAGCACTCGCTCGGCTTTGTTCAATGGATATTATTTGATAAACAAAGCGCAGAGCTAACTTGCCCTCAACCACTGATTCAATAACATGAGGCCTACCCCCTTCAAAGATAAAACATGATTCTGCCAAAAAAGTAAAATAGGTATAAAAATAGCGCTACATGGTAACTTGAATACAAGAAAGGAATGAAAAATGAAAAAAAAAAACCCCTCAAATCGAGCGGTAGATAGACTGCATTAACATGGGGACACTGGTAAATATATAGATAGGTATATGTAAATTGCATTGAAGGTAGGATGACGTCTAGATGGAACTTTTTTTTTTTTTTGATGATATGTGGAGTGGAGGGAAAGAGGGATGTCTGCAAGATAACATCCTACTCTTTCGGAGATCGGAAGTTGTTTCGAGGGAGGTAAGGGACGAGTAGCTGCCATGAAGATCAGTATCCTTAGGGGCTGTTGGGAAACCGAAGTACCATTTGTTCAGAAGCGGCAAGAAAGATCATACCTCCGGATTTAAACCCAAGGAAGATTGTAGCTTTGTAGTAACTCCCTGGTTCCAGGATCGCTATAGCGAGGAGCCCACCAAAGAGGTATTTGTCCTGCATTATCTCGGATAAGAGGATCAACCCTATTGTCCTCTAACAGTAGCTCCTGTACCACAATATTACCCTCTTCGGCAGCCCACGAGAGGGGTGTCCGGCCATCGTGGGTCGGAAGGTTGGGGTCGATGTCTTCCCGTTCCAACAGTAACTTGGCAGTCAGATTAAAACCACGCACGGCAACATGCGAGAGCGGTGTCCGGCCCTCTGTATCTTGAACGTTGGGGTTGACTTTGCTATATTTCAGGAGTAGCTCTACCATTTGATCACGACCCCTACGGGCCACGAAGTGGAGTGGTGTTCGACCCTTGCTGTCTCGTCTATTGGGGTTGATATCTTCGCGCTCCAATAAAAGCTTGGTAACTCCCATGTGCCTGTTACGCACAGCCCAGAAGAAGGGTGTTCGGCCTTCTAAATCTGTCCTTTCGGGGTTGACGTCTTGTCGTTCCAGGAGTAGCTTCACTACCCCCTCATGTCCCCCGCTGGCAGCCCACGCGAGAGATGTAAGGCCGGTCAAATCTAGAGTAAAGGTTTCGATATCTCTTCTTTCTAGCAGTAACTCCACCATTTCCATTTGCCCACACTGGGCAGCCAAAGAGAGTGGTGTAAGTTCTAGATCGTCGGCCATATTGGGGTCGACATCTTTTCGTTCCAGCAGTAGCTTCGCAACCTTCTTGTGATCATTCCAGATAGCACAATACAGCGGAGTTCGCCCACGGCGCCCCTCTTGTCTGTTAGGGTCAACCTCGTTTCGTCCCAATAGTAGTTTTACAATCCCATCATGCCCCTCATAGGCAGCCCGACTGAGTGGTGCTAGGCCATCGTGGCTTGGCCTGTCCGCGTTGATGTCGGGTCGTTCTAGTAGCAGCTTGACAACTTCCGCATGACCCCCATGGGCAGCCCACGAAAGCGGTGTCTGGCCCTCTATATCTGCAAGCTCGGGGTTGACGCGTCTTCTTTCCAACATGGGATCTATTTCTCGCCTTATTATTCTCCCGCGATTATCCGTAAGTCCCCGGGATCGTGTACGGTGGATGATGAGCTCTAACACCTGCTCCCGAAATAAACAACTTCGGGTCGGATTTGCGTTTAAGAATTGAATAAATAGTTGGATAAGATAGGTCGATTAGAAGTGTTAAGGTTTGGAGCCTTTGAAATGCAGAGTTAGCCTTCGGTTTGAGAGATCGGTGAGATGGATACGGTTTGTGCTCTCAAGCACCTGGAAACTTACAGTACTGTTTTCTCTCCTTCTGGAGGGAGGCGGTTTGTTAGGCTGAGGGTTGGCACGAAGCTCGGTCACTCTCTCTCACATCTGTGAGGGTTAGGGTTGCTGGGTGGATACAGGGGGGATCACCCAATCAACGCCCTTTGTTGCTTTCTCACGATAGCTTCAAAGTCTTTATTTTGCCCTTGGGAGATTCATCAGTTTATCCATGCCCCTTGGGAACCCTCTTTCGTTGGCCCGTATGGCTACCATTTGCCCATCGAGGGCACCAGCACCCAGAACCACATTCTTTTTTGCTTTGGCAGATGGCTGGGACTACAGTTTGTGGTTTGAGGAGCCTCTCAAGGCCCAAGTCTATACCTTCTTTATCGACACCACCTAGCACAGACATGAACATGATTCCGATAGCCTTTCATTCTTTTTTGCATTTTTCTGGGACCCATACCACCGACCACCCTTCGGCATGTAAGATCCAGGAGTTGAGTTTTTTATTTCTCCTGGGCAATTATCATAAGTACTGGCTTTGGCTGGGCACCGGAAGTCCTGGCCTCCCAGGCAAGCATCAGGCAGGGGGGACCCTTAGACCCCCAAAATTTCCACCCACACCTTGGATTTTCTACAGCTGTTTACCCGGTTGCCTTGGTGTGGTAACACCACGTTGGAAGCCCTGGCTCACCCTCAGGCAAATCTACTTTGGGGTTTGGCGGTGGCTGCTGTTTTGGCCTGCAAAGGAGGGACAGTCTGGAGGCATTATTCTATTGTCGAAGTTGCTGCATTGTCTTGCCTGATAGGCTGGTGGGCTTGAACACCAATCGGCCGAACGGATAGGTCTATGTGCCTGTGCACCCGCTAAGTGTGGTGGAGCACCTGAGGAGGAGGACTGAACCTGCAGATATGGCTGGAGTGGGGGTTGGCTACTGGGGAGGGTTTCTTTTGTGAAGGGGTGTTTGCGAGATGGCGGGTGGGCCATTAATGATTGTCATTGTGGCAGGTGGCCAGGAGGTGGATCTCTTTAAGGGGGCCCTTGGCTGGGAGGAGTATCTCATGCCGATCAGCTAGATACCTTTAGTTAGGTGAAATGGGGCTTACCCACGGGCTTGAAAGAATGAAAATAAGGTTAAAGCTCGGTCACTTTCCTGGGGTCACAAGGACAAAAGCTAACCAGAGCCAGACACAGAAACCAAATCTCCCACTATCTGGGTATACTTTTCTGTCTCAAACTATCTCTGTAAAGCATAAAGACAAAAGAAAAGAAAAGAAAAAGAACCAAGCTCACAAATTCTCTGTGGTAGTCATTCTGTTGTGGCTGTCGATGTCTCTGTGTTTGGTTGTTGCTTGTCTGGTGCTCATTGTTGTGTCGCTGTCCTCTGGTTGTTGGGTGGATGTAGAAAAAATTCCCAAGTGATCCAAGAGGCCATACCCGTGTCACACCTTACAGCCTGAGAAAACAGACTAGCTAAGAAACAAAAATCACAGTGACTAGGCTGCGTCTGGTTGCCACACAGAACTGTCAAAATCACCTTGATTTTGTCAACTTGTGAGAACTTGTCAATTGGCTTTGGGGAGCCGCATCTGGTTGACCACTAGACTAATTGTCAAAACAGAATACTGTAATAATACGGTAGGCTAACAGCTTGTCATGAATTCTGTTTGGCTTCAGCATCATGGGATTGACAACACCCTGTGACCTGTACGGGTACAAGTATTGGGGATTTCCACATTCATAGATCATTTTAGCAATTCTCAATTCTGGCAACATCCGGTTGCAACTCGCGTTTTGTGGTTTTCACATAATCGCACTCCTCAGGTCCACCAGACGGGGCCTAAGGCCAAAGTTAGCTACAACATAATACCATCCAACTCTGGTGCGATACAAATTATCCTCCACAGCACTGTATCTGGCTACCAGTAGGGTACAGTACTTGCACAGTATCTCGGTAGCGTAATATTCCACTTCCACCATACTTCCTTCCCACGAATATCAGTTATACTAATCGGTACTTCAACTATATAAGCTCTGTGCTCCGGTGGATCGCTAGAAGAAAATCATCCTCACCCAGCATACTTACTCATACAACAACCACAAAACCCCAACCCCCATGGCTATTCCCCCCAACTGCGCTTCACAGGGCAACACACCTTAACTACCGAGCCCAACTGTGAATGGCTGTCAAGCAACCTCTACCTCTGCATATATATTACCACCGCATAAAGTACTCTAGACTAGATTTAACCTCACCCGCAGCCCAGCCCAGGTCCTGATGCCTACTTGTGAGAGGACAATTCCCAGCAATTGCTACTTTTTGCCATAGTCTGACAATCAAGAATGTGAAATCGTCAGATTCATTCGGAGATTTAGTATATTCCGTCTGTCCTTATGGTTAATTGATTGGTTCCGGGAAGATGAAGAGGAGGTGGAGGGAGTGAAGATGCCAATACATTATACGTATGTCAAGGAACTGTCCGCAGGTAATGTACAGTGGTACAAGTAAATAACGAACCAACTTAACTATCATACACAGGTGAAAGTGAAAGTGAAGAATTGAAAAAAAACTAGCGAGGGGAGTTAAGGCTATATCTATCATCAATACTTAACCCACCACCACCACCCCCCCCCCCCCGCACCTCAATCTTCGACCCCAGAGGCCACCCTTAGGACAATTCAATCATGAGATTGGCGGGTACCACGGTGGCAATACTAGCACTTGCCATCTTCCACCATACGGCTCCCGTACTCATCACCTTTACATCTGAGCAAACAACCCTAATAGACGCAGACATCCAAGGCCACCCAGAGCTCGACTTCAGCTACGACGTCCCCTCCCGCACCTCCTGCAATCGGAAATTCCGCCGCGGGGCTGTGATAAGGAAGTGCAAAGTCCAACCGGAAGATGCATCCTGGCCGGCGGCTTCAAAATTGCAATTACTAGAGGGCGTAGTCACTCCCGGCTCATTCTCAAAACCACCACCGGCAGTCTGTTATGTTGGGGACTTCTACAACGAAGCGGAGTGTGCGCGGGTAGTTGGGAGTTGGTATTCTTCTGATTTTCAGTAAGTTGCTTTCCTCCTCCGATTCTTTATGGTGAGTTGTGACAGCCGACTGATGGGATAATGGCAGTAGTGACGAGCACCCCTCATCAATACTGTCCCCACTCTTCACAGGCCTTTCTTGCCTCCTTACTACTAGCGCTACTTCGGGTGCTTGCACGCAGGGAACATATCCCGTGTACGTCGTCAGCGCAAGAACAGCCTGCAATGTCCAGACCAGTGTCAACCTCCTGCGGAACCCGAGCCTCCGATTGGTGGTTAAGAATACCGGTCATGACTTTGCCGGGAAGTCTTCTGGTAAGGGAGCGCTGAGTGTTAGAACACATTTGTTGAATGAAATGGCTTTCATAGAGGAGTATGATGAAGGAGGGGAAGGGGGGTATTCGGGACCGGCGTTTAAGGTTAGAGCAAGGTGCAGGGGAGGGATGTTTGTGCTTTTGCTAAAAGATTTGGGTATGCGGTTGTTGGGGGAGAAGGGGCGGTATGTTTTTCTTCTTCTCTGATTTTGGGTTGAATACCGGGGGAGTGAAGTCCAATTGCTAATTGAAGACGGCGGGGTACGCCGGAGGGTATATCCAAGTCGGATGTCACTCCCTGCCGGGTAGCATCCTAGTAATTGGAGCAGATTTAGTACTATCCCTAGACGTAGTAATAGCCAACGGCCGCTTCGTCACCGCTAGCAAAGGTAATCGTCCAGATCTATACTGGGCCCTATGCGGTGGTGGCGGAAGTACCCTCCCCCCTCCCTCCCCCCATAGCACAAACAGCTAAAAAGAATCCACAGACACATTCGCAATCGTAACCTCCATAAGTGTAAAAGCCCACCCAGACCTGCCCATCACAACCTCGCAATCCATATTTACCGCCAGCACCCGGCACATGGCGGCCATCTCAACCGGCGACCTAAACCGCCGCGACTTCTGGGAAGTCGTAAAAGCTTACTTCCGCATCTTCCCTTTACACAGAGACCTAGGATTCTACAGTTACTGGAACATGGTCGTGCAACCAGATTCAGGAATCCACTTCATCATGGCACCATTCTTTACTCCACGCTTTAGCGCAGAACAAGTAAACTCCCTACTCTCCCCACTCAAATCCAAAGCCTCTGAATTCAACATCCATCTTGAACCGGTAACAACTGAATTCACAAACTCCCACGACGCTTAGAAAACCGGGTTTCTGCAGGAATGGGTCAGTAGCTAGAATTCTAATCCAGGCTCTCACCAGGGTTCCGAATGCTCTAGCCAGAACCAGTCGAGTTTAGATGGTCCGGTCATAGTCAGGTCTAGCCAAGGGGTTGGAGACTGACTTACCCAGTCTACGGTAGTCCAGACTGGTCCAAACAGAGATTTCTTGGCATCATCTCTAACTTAATAAGGCATCGTTAATGTTCATCACTGGCGCACGGAATTACCGTATGCCTGCCATGGTTTGCTGGCCTGGAAACGCGTGAAAACACGTAAAAAACGCACCAAACTAGTCTCCCAGCCACCCACATCGTACCCCTGCGTATCATATGTTCTCACTCGATTCTGCAAAATGTTCGTTGTTGGAATCTGGCAGGGGTTATTGGGTGGCTTCCCGATAACCTCATGCCAATGACCGGAATGTCAGGAATGACGTGGGAATAATTGGGATGTAATGGAATGACTGGAATGGAATGGCGAGAATGGAATGGAATGGATATAGCCAACATACGGAATATCTAGGAGGTTGGATTATTTGTAGTATATAACTGTAGTCTGTTCTGGTGTTAAGAAAGAAGAATAACGATAGAATTAAGTCTTTCTACAATATATCACTATTCTCACTAAAACACTTTACAACACTTTATCATAACCTTCATACACTTCCGGTTCTAACTTCATTCGTACCCACCGATGATCCAGTTTTTTAAAATTTCCAGACAAATGACACTGTACCTCCAATTCCCTACTTTAATGCCATCAAGTACCACTTTATTGATCTGCTCTTGGCATAGATTATCTAGCAGAGCCTTATGATAACTTATCTTATCAGCACGATAAGATCCACTGATAGGCTTGGTTAGGACTAGTCAGGTCGAACAGTCAACTATCGAAAAATGGACCGGCTGACCAGTCGTCCCCTTCAGGACATGACCGGTCAGACCATTCAGAACCCTGGCTCTGGCCTCTTTCCTACTAGAGGAAACTTTTTTCAACGAGACATTATTCGAGAAGACCTTTGAGGCAATCATCAAGAACGAAGGCAACATCGGCACATTCCCAATAATAGGATTCAACATAGCGCCCCACATTACACGCCGGCGCATCGCCAGATAACTCCGTGAACCCAGCGTGGAGGGACAGCGTCATGCACACTATCACAAGAATATCCTGGGACGCGAACCTCCGCGGTCTGGAAATTATATAGGAGTTGCAGCGGGAGTTTACCTTACAAAAGTGGCGCGATGTTAGTCCTAATTCTAGGTGTTATCTTGGCGAGGAAAGTTCCCCTTCCTTCTCCGGCTGCTGCCGAAGGCGGCGAGGTGCTCACGATGAAGGGGGGATTGTGTGGATAGACAGATATAAACAAGCCAAACCACCAACTTGCCTTCTGGGGATCGGATTATGAAAGATTGTACAGGATTGAGCGGCGGTATGATCCCTTCGGGGTGTTTTTTTTTTTGCCGAGACGACATGTTTCCAACCGCCAAAATTATTTAAATGTCTAATGAGGGGTTTTTTTATATATAACGTATAGTTTGTTGGAGCGAAGGATTGAACGACGGGGTTTTGGAGGATTGGGGCTTTGTGTCCTGTTTAATGATTGTGTTTAATTTGGTAGAAAGGAGAGTAAAGCGAACGGAATGGAAATGGAGTTAAGGTTTAACTTAAGCGTTTGTTATTCATTAAGAAATGGAAAGGGAAAGGAAGGAAGCAAGAGATTTTTGAAATTTAATAGGTTGATATACAAGAGGGTGACGCAAGCAGTCAATATGCTTGTATGTAATCGAATCCACGCGGGGAGAAGGGGGTTTAGTAACAGTCTTGAAGAATTTTTGTCAAGATGGTGATGTAAATAATTGATAATGATAAATATTTGACTAAACTAGTGCTTCAAGTTTTATGCTCGGGAACGGAGGAAGCCGGAAGTGTGATCAAGCTGAATCACTCGGCAGTGAGGGTGCCAGATGTCACCCTGATGCATAACCACAATTCCACACTCACTAACTTACACGATTTCTGTATCATACAATACAGTAGAAAAACGAGCCCAGTAAGCCAATACTAATCCAAATTCCCATATATTCATCAATCAATCAAATACATAATACATCCTGCCCTACCACCTACCCTACCATACAACTCCCCTCCTCACTTCCCCCAAACTACAAATACATTACTACGGCAAAACCGTAGGATCAAACGGCAGGATATACTCCCCATTAACAGGCTCAGTAAAAGTATACATCAGCCTGGAAGTCTTATCATAGCTCAAATCCTCGGGTCCCTCCGGCACCGCACCACCGGTAATCTTTGCCAGATTTCCGGGAACCCAAGTGATAAGATGGCCGTTAAACCCACCATTGCTCCTGGAGATGTAGAATTTCCCATTGATCGAGTTGACACCCTGCATGCGGTCGATATTAACCTGATATGCCCAGGTCGCAGTAGCGATGCCAGCAGAATCGGTCACTAGCTGACGGTTGGTATAATCGATGCTCCAGCGGACGAAGCGGCGGGGTTCAGGGCCCAAGGCAGTTTGGTACTCTCCGACCATGAGACTGTCTGGAGTGGTTGTGCAGTCTAGTGAAATGAAGGAGAAGCGGAGTGCAGGGGTTGGAGGATCGGTGGCTGTATATGTTCTACAAAAAGCCCCCCGTTAGCACAACTTCCGCAGATAGATGGGGGGGGGGGGGACGAACCGACTTTGCGGCAAAACTTAAGCATAATTCGCTGCTGAGAACCTGCCACCAGCTTTTCGCCCAATTCCATCTCCACTCTCAACCTTCCATATCTGGGTGAGATCGAAAACTCGAAATCCCCGAGAGGCATCGACCACGTATAAAGAATTCCCGTACCAAGCAATACCCCTCGCGTGCACCTTCACTGATCTGAAATCCACTGATCCGGCGTTGTCATACGGCTCTACCAGCAGCACATACCGATACGCATCCGGATTCTTGTCCCTATCCACGAAAGCGATTCTAGCATCCTTATTCTCCGCCGCGGAGACACCCCGAGCATCGTAGCAGCTTACCAGAGTGATGTGCTTGCTCTCATACGTACCCGCATCATAGGCGTCGGTGGAGGTGCTAATTCCTTGCGGGTACTAGGCTGTTGTGCTAAAGTCGTTGAAAGAGGCAGAGTCCTCTTACTTAGTAGCTTTATAACTCATTCCTATCGTCCGGACGTCCTCAGCAACGAAGTCGCAGTTTGCCGAAGCGAGGACGTCGAGGACGCTGGCTTTTGGGAGTAGTTGGCTGAGGGGGGTGATGCACAGTCTTAACCGTAGTCGCGATGAAACTGGGCGGTTGACGAACAGGGGCACTTGATGGGCGAAAAGAGAATTCGCCCAAGTAGGGTAACAAAAAATTACTTGTTACTGATCCCTGTTCGTCGCCCACCCAGTTTCGTCTTGACTATGATACTTGCCCATTCCACAAGTATCTGGAAATCTTGGCATGGCTTAGGCCTGGGAAACGCCAAGATTTCCGAATACTTGTGGAATTGGCAAGTACGGTGAAGGCTGGAGGGATTGTAGCTGGACTCTTTGAGCTTGAGTGTACTCTCTTCGAGTTTTTGGGTAGCAGCTAAAGTTGCCCAGAGGAGTGGGAAGAATAATGACTAGAAAAGCCGTTGATAATGCATAATGAGTGGGGTGGTTTAATACTCAATAACTGGTAGAAGCTATGTGAAGAATGAAACAAATGCTGGGACGAGTTGTCACGCTCCATAAACTTTCTTGGAGCGACTTCTACAATCATTGCACGCGCGGAAGAATCAAGACCTCACAAGAGACCCCACCCCACATTTCGTATCCCTCCCCTTTTTCGGTGCTGCTGAAAAGCTACTATGATACCAATATATTGGCCCCGGGGAACTCACCATATACAATATTTTTCCCACAAACAAGCAATAGACATAATCTATGAGAGTAATACGTAGAGGACCACAAATGCTCACATCATCTTCATCTTATTAGATATCGTATGATACTCTATTCACGAAGATTGCGTCAATACACTACAAGTCCATTGCGAGGCTCCACAGTACTATATTGTGCTAGTGCTCGAGTGCCGATATCTGAGGCTGATTACGCGAGAAATTATTGGACAATAATCTTAAGAGCATCAGCCTCATCTCACCCCCTTTCCTCAGTGAGACTGGTTCATTACAAAGCCCACAAGCCTGGCGATACCGCTAACTTACCAGAGTTGTCGCTCTGGCATATCTACCTTTAACCAACACGTTATACTACACTGAACATCATGGGCCGTAAAGCATATCCAAACTTGATCAACACTTGAAATGTCAACAGCTTTAACGTAACGAATATCCATAACAGTATAGTCAATGTAAACAAAATCATAGCCGATGAGAATCCAGAAGTTATGGAGTGGCTCTCGCCTCTCGAGCCTCGCAGAAGACATCAGGATGTGCGTATCGACAAGGTCGATGGGGTGGGGAATCACCTTTTGGAAACAAACGAGTTTCGGGATTTGGGGAGTGGTGACGGCGGAGCCGATAAGGCTGTATTATTTTGTCACGGGAATCCAGGGGGTCAGGAAAACATATCTAAGGTGAGTAACAGTTTTTCTATAGGGAGAAGTGGGAATTATCACTGATGGCCGGCAATATCAGTTCCCTCGTGATCGACACCCTCTGCGACGAACCTAGCGAAGAAGAAATTGCGGTGGCAGGGTTCTATTGTGACTTCCGCGATCAGCAGCAGCAGACAACCACAATCTTTGGAGCGATCCTGGAGCAACTGGTGGAGAACGTGAAACAGCATACCAAAAGGCGAAAACGGAGCTTGGCGGTCGAGGTCTGCGGCTTCTGGACATGGTGCGAATGATGAAGCAAACTATTGCCGCACTACCACAGGTTTTCACCTGTATTGATGCTTTGGATGAGTGCCTTCCCAAGCATCTAGTGGAGCTTCTTGGGGCTCTGGAGGATATCCTTCAGGAGTCGCCAAGGGCGCGCGTATTCGTGATGGGGAGGCCTCAGGCTAAGGCAGATATTACAAGGCATTTCAACACTGGCTTCTAGCACCCATCAATCCTACCACGGATGACATAAAAAGATATTTGGAGAAAAGGTTGGAGATGGGCACCGAGTGCGATGTGATGTCCGGTGCTTTGCGAGAAGATATCCTACGAATTATTCCAGAGAGGATCTCTGAGGTGTGCGTAGAAGCACCCTTAATGGTGACTCTATGCATGAACATATAATTTATTAACGATCATGTGCAGATTCCTCCTTGTTTCGCTGAAAATCGACGCTATTTTCAGCGAAGTGACCATCTCCGAAAGACGACAGGTTGGTCAGGATAACCGAAGGCAATCATATGGAGGATACGTATGCGACAACCCTGGCACGGATGAAATCGCAGAAGGGAGGCAGACCCAGATTCGGAATGGAAGCCCTGATGTGGGTATCGAATTCGGAGTGACCATTAAAAACCAAGGAGCTATGTTGAAAATACACTCTGAAGAGCTGGATGTTGAAAACGTTCCAACAATTCGAACACTCCTGAATTGTTCTTTGGGGCTCATGATAGTTGAAGTATCCTCTTCCACCGTCCAGATTTTCCACTTCACCCTGCAAGAGTACCTGTCGGATAATCCAAGCCTGTTCCAAAGTTCACATTCAATGATAGCGGAAGTTTGCTTGTCATACCTCAGCTCCCGTAGTGTCCGGGAACCCTCGCCAACTCTTCTTTCGGTTCCATCGACACTCCCCCTGGTTGGATATACTTCTTGCTATTGGGGGAAGTATGTAAGAAAGGGGATGACAGAAAGGGTGAAATCGCTTGTACTGAGGCTTCTGATTAGTTTCGAATAGCACTATCATCCAGCTACTGTTGCTGCATTACCGATCCGGTAGAATATCTGGGAGTTGGGATATGGCAGTAGGATTGGTTCTGAGGGTTTTACTAGGCTCCACAGAGCAGCATTTCTCGGTATCGCGGAGATAGTTGTTTCGTTAATGGCGATGAAGGAATGCGATGTTAATGCAATGGATACTAGGGGTATGACGGCACTCGGATGGGCAGTTTTAACAGGTCATGAGGAAGTCGTGAAGGTACTATTACAGCGGGAGGATATCGATCCCGATACCAGGGATATCCAAAATGGGCAAACACCACTCTGTTTTGCGGCTCGCGGCGGAAATGACAGAATGGTAAAAGTTCTATTAGAACATGTGGATCCTAATGGAACTGACCTCATATATGGACGAACTCCACTTGGGTCAGCTGCCCAGGGCGGTCATGAGGGAATAGTGAAGGTTCTTTTGCGACGAGGATGTCAACCCCAACACCACAGATACTGCATTCGGCCAGTCAGCACTCTCGCTGGCTGCGGAGGGCGGGCATGAGGGAGTAACACAATTCCTTTTGCAACGAGAAGGTGTCAACCCCAGTACTGTAGACACCGAATATGGCCAGACACCCCTTTCGTGTGCAGCTAAGAATGGGCATGAAGGGATAGCAAAGATGCTTTCGCAACGAGTGGGTGTCGATCCTAACACCGCAGATACCACAGATGCTCGAACACCACTCTTGTGGGCTGCTGAGGGTGGATATAAGGGAGTTGTCCTGATACTATTAGAGCGAAGCGATATGAATTCTGACACACCAGACTCAAGGGCAACACCGCACTTTCACAAGTTCGCTTGAAGGGGCATACGGATATCATGAAGTTACTCTCCGAATACAGACTCCCCATTCCCGTCCCAGAGCACTCCTCGCCTGAGCCGTCTGAATTACCTCACCCCACACTCCCCCCCCCCAACCTCCCCGCCGGTTTGCCTTTTACCGTCAAAGTCTCTTCCACCGGATTACCCGCCTATCAAAATAGCAATTCGTTCCACCATCATCACTTCCTCTTTACTTCTCTAATATTTTCTCGTTGTCACCATTCCCTATCATATCACCACTCAAGCGCGAATTACTTGGGTAACTTAATAGGTACTCGAAAATGTGTTGTAACGGATAGACTACAATGCTTAATTTACGCCTGAGTAGCCACGAATAGATAATTGGACAAGGAGATATCATAGGAAATAAAAATGTGGCAGGAGCTGTTTTTTCTCTTATAATGAATTTTTAACTTGAATTTTGGTAGAATGCAGTAGTTTGTTCAGGATATGGTTTACGCTAGGTCGGCTTTGTATCATATGTCTGCGCACGCTTGCTTTGCTATGGAGCATCATAGAATCGTGCCGGGAGGTATGCCGTCGCCGGGGGTAAGAAGACAGATACCCGCAAGAGACTTCAAAATATTCAATTCTTAACCGGACTTTATTTTAGCAGATCTCATTTTCCGACATTCCTGCCGAAAGGACGTGTGATAGACTACCTCCCAGCACAATTCTAATGTATGCAACGAGTTGCCGTGCGGGGAAAGGCTGATTTATGACGGTTTATTCCGATCATTGCTATCTTAATGATGTGCGGTACTGCACATAGGGTACGGTACAGTACACGTGTGATATGGCAAATGTATACGGCATCATAGACAGCCTTGAGCTTAGTTTGAATAATGGCATTACAAAAGTTCATGTGTGCTTGCTTCATGGCTGGTTTCATAGCAGGATTGTCAAAATGATTGTTCAGCTCAAGGAATGTATTATTTAGGAACGCGCTCCGGTGCTTAACCTCAATAATATGATCGGTTATAGTTATGTGTTGTATATTCTCCTTCATCAATACTAAAGTTACTGGAGTAGTACATCGGGCACCATCATACAAGTATCTCCAGATATTGGTTACACCAATATTGTGAGACAGATTTATTGGATCATCCATAAGCGTCGATCTGACAGATGTAAAAGGGAGGTAGCACCCCCGCTTTTCTTCAGCTCCGGCCTGATCGACTTTCATCGAAAAAAACACAGAATCCATCACCAATTTCACCCATCTTTACCACATTCCAAGCCACGAAAAGTCAACATGAATCAATATCTCGAAATCAACACAAATTGTCATAACACAACCGACTCTTTTAATGTATCGGGTGGTGTGAGCATCTCGAATCAATATAACATTACCGATCAGCAGTCTGAAATCCTAAGATGGTTATCACCACTCGAGCCCCGTGTTCGCCATCATGACATTCAAACAGGCAGGGCCGAGAGCGTGGGGGAATGGCTCTTAGAAACTAGCGAATTCCGAAGCTGGAGCGACGCGAGTGGTGAAGGCAATCCAGAAAACCCAGCCTTATTTTGCTACGGTGGGCCGGGAGTAGGCAAGACCTACATTAGGTAAGAGAGAAGATGCACGAGGGAAACCCAAAGAATGGTGATGCTGATGAGTCGCGATGGTAGCTCATTAGTAATTGACAGGCTCGGTGATCAGGCGGGGGAACGACAAGACTTCATTGCTTGTTTCTATTTCGACTTTGCGGCCCAAAAGGAGCAGTCATCAGCCGACATGCTCGGTTCATTGCTCAAACAGATTATCGGCGGATTGGAGTGGGTCCCAGAGGATGTAGTGAAGGCCTTTGAAGATCAGAAGAAGGTCATTGGTGGTCGGAGACTACGAGTACCGGAAATTGTAAAATTGTTACAGACAGTGACATCTTCACGGCGCACCTTCATATGTATTGATGCGCTAGACGAATGTCTAGAAAAGCATCAGTCTGATATCCTTGATGCATTGAGGGAGATATTGGAGAAGTCCCCAGGCACTCGACTATTCATCACTGGCCGACGACATGTCAGTGGTCAGATTGAGAAGCATCTTGCCGGAAAAGTAGCAACTTTGTCCATAAAACCCAACAATGAAGATATTAGAGAATACATCCACATGAGATTGAGGAAGGATGCTTTTCTCGGTGCGATGGACGATATTCTCGAAACCCAAATCACTGACATTCTCGCGGAACGGATTCCGGAATCGTAAGTGAACACCATGGTTAATATGAATCTGGCTTGGGCCCCTCACTGATTGATCTTCCTAGACTTCTTCTCGTGTCAATAACCCTCGATTCTATCCTGCGAGAAACAACTGTGTATACGAGGCGAGAAAAGCTTCTAGCGATGGTAGAGGGCTCGGAGATGAAGGATGTTTACGGGGCCACGCTGGAAAGAATGCAGGGACAGGGTGGGGAGAGAGCAAAACTCGGAATGGCTGCACTTATGTGGATCTCTCATTCGGAGAGGCCATTACAACTCGATGAGCTGCTTCAGGCCCTAGCGGTGGAGAAAGGATCAACGGAGCTTAATCCAGAAAGGATCTCTTCAGTCGAGATATTATTGAATTGTTGCCTTGGACTTGTCACCTTTGATAAGGAAGCTTCCAGAGTTCGCTTGATACACTTCTCCCTTCAGGAATATCTCTACACCCGTCCCGATGTTTTTCCGAATGCCCACTCGACAATCGCCGAAACCTGCCTCACATACCTTAACTTTCCACATATCAAGGACCTCTCGCGTTCCCTTAACTCTGCCCCGCCATCAGCTCTATTTCTCACATATTGTTCCCTATACTGGGGAGTGCACACCAGAAAAGCATCAAGTAGTGTGATATCACTCGCATTTGAGCTTTTCAGTGAATTTGAGAACCATTTGTCAACCATATTCCTTTTGATGGATATGAAGCGAATGCTTGATTCGCGGGGGCTTCATATCCCGAGCAATGTTCCCCGCGATGGATTCACTGGGCTGCACTGTGCATCATTTTTCGGTATCGTTGAAATTGCAAAAATCTTCACAGAAAGAGAACACTATGATCTGAACAAAAGAGATTGTATTGGTGTTACCCCGCTCGTCTGGGCTGCTGCAGCCGGGCAAGAGGGAGTGGTCAAACTCCTGTTACAACAGCGAAGCGTCGATCCAAACCAAGCGGACAAAGTTTATCGTCGGACAGCACTCTCGTGGGCTGCGGGGCACGGACATGATGCGGTGGTGAAGGAGCTTCTTTCTTATGGATCTCATAATCCTAATGGAGCTGGTGGCGCATGGGGTAAAACATCACAAGTAATCAAAGTATTTTCTGGAAAGAAATTTGTCAAATCCGACAAGCCAGACAAAGACGGTAGAACACCACTCGGGTGGGCGGCTTGCAATGGCCATGAGGGGATGGTGAAACTACTGCTTAGCCGGGAAGATGTTAATCCCGATAGGCCAGACAAATACGGTAAAACACCACTCTGGCGGGCAGCCGGAAATGGCCATGAGGGGGTGGTGAAACTACTGCTTAGCCGGGATGATGTTAATCCCGATAGGCCAGACAAAGACGGTGCAACACCGCTCTGGCAAGCGGCCCACTATGGCCGTGAGGGGGTGGTTAAACTACTACATAGCCGGGAAGATGTTAACCCCGATAGGCCAGACAAAGACGGTAGAACACCACTCCTGCTGGCGGCCTGGTACGGTCATGAGGGGGTGGTGAAACTATTGCTTAGCCTGGAAGATGTTAATCCCAACAAGCCAGACAAATACGGTAAAACACCACTCTGGCAGGCAGCCGGAAATGGCCATGAGGGGGTGGTGAAACTACTGCTTAGCCGGGATGATGTTAATCCCGATAGGCCAGACAAAGACGGTGAAACACCACTCTGGCGTGCAGCCGGAAATGGCCATGAGGGGGTGGTGAAACTACTACTTAGCCGGGAAGATGTTAACCCCGATTGGCCAGACAAAGACGGTGAAACACCACTCCTGTGGGCGGCCTTGTGCGGCCATGAGGGGGTGGTGAAACTACTGCTTAGCCGGGAAGATGTTGATCCCAACAAGCCAGACAAAGACGGTGAAACACCACTCCTGTGGGCGGCCTGGTGCGGCCATGAGGGGGTGGTGAAACTACTGCTTAGCCGGGAAGATGTTGATCCCAACAAGCCAGACAAAGACGGTGAAACACCACTCCTGTGGGCGGCCTGGTGCGGCCATGAGGGGGTGGTGAAACTACTGCTTAGCCGGGAAGATGTTGATCCCAACAAGCCAGACAAAGACGGTGAAACACCACTCTGGTGGGCGGCTCGCAATGGCCATGAGGGGATGGTGAAACTACTGCTTGCCTGGGATGATGTTAATCCAGATAGGCCAGGCAAATCCGGTACAACACCACTCTAGCAGGCAGCCAGGAGCGGCCATGAGGGGGTGGTGAAACTGCTGCTTAGCCGGGGAGATGTTAATCCCGATAGGCCAGACAAGTACGGTACAACACCACTCTGGTGGGCGACCTGGTGCGGCCACGAGGCGGTGGTGAAACTACTGCTTAGCCGGGATGATGTTAATCCTAACAAGCTAGACAAAGACGGTGAAACACCGCTTTTCGTGGCCGCCGAGGGTGGAAGGGAGGGTGTAGTCAAACTGTTGTTGGAAAGGGAAAAGGTCGATCCCCATAGGTCAACCACCTCCGGCGAAACGCCGCTCTTAATTGCTGTTAGGAGAAAGCATTCCTCGGTAGAAAGGTTGCTGCGTGCCCGCATCGCTGCAGACGCCCCCGTTTCTTAGAGGTTGAAGGCAGAAGTTCCACCATAGTATCCAACTTGACTCGGCGCTCCTTTTGCAAAACTACGACGGACTCCAATACTCATAATATTCCTCTCTTCCCTGGCTTGTTGCTCATCCTCTTGTGTAAATGGTACCGCTTCGTGGGCATTAACATCTCTTCGAACCGGATGGTCTAGATTTGTCGTTGGAGTTTCCTGTTGCAACGTTTGAGATGCAGCTTTATATATTTTGTCCTATTTTTTTTCTTTTCTGTTTTCCATCTCGTCTTTGATTTTACGGGGTATTTCGTGGGTAATGCATTTCTCGTATTATTTCTTACTTTCCTCTAACCTCTACTATAATTCTTATATTTCATCTTCATCTATTATTCATCTAATTATAGACCGGACCCTAATTCGGGTGTGAATTCGGGTGTAGCATGATTTCCATGAGGGAGCGGGGGGTTTCATTCGGGGCGTTTGGGATTGGTAACATTATTTTTCACTTCAGACGGTTCATAACATTATACTTGATGTGGAAAACGATTGGTTATTTTTGATACTTAATACAGTACATATTTATTATCCATACTTGTTAAGTTAGTACCCTCATCCTCTGGGAGGCATATGAATTTCTGTCTGTCTTGGACTTAAGTGAATTAATGTGCTCCTCGATATATTGTTCCTAATGAAACTGTCTTTACTCCCCAACCGTCATTCCTGGTGGTGGATGTATCTTCAACTATAGAACCAAATCACTATCATGCTAAATTCATTTTGACTCAATGTTTTTGAGCATTTTTGTCTCTTTATGATACTGGTTTTGAGAGAGAAAGGTACCGTATTAGACCGGGAAGTGGATCAGACCGTGTAATGAATCAGCTAAAACGCACCAAAAAATTCAAAATCTCGAAATCTCAATTGGCATCCAACACTCGAAATCGAAGATTCTGAAGTGTAGTTGATATTCTTGATAGTGCAATATGCTAAATTCACTTCCAGTTGGTCAAAATTCGGACATTTGATTCTTCCGAAAAGCTCGCAGTGAGAATTTGGACAAATTTACATACAAAGTGATTCACTTCTACATCTGATCCATTTCCCGCTTCAATACGTTATACTCATTCAAACCTTTCCGCCTTTATAAGGGTCAAGTTGAGCGCAGCGAAGGTCATGTGGATTATATGACTCACTCCCACATAACTTGCTCAATAATTGTTCTCAGAGAAAGAGAAATCTCTATGAATATAATATTATTATTATAATGCCAAAACAAAGTTCGTTTATTTTTTCAATTACAAAACTCAAGTTACAGAATCCGTATCTCCTTAAGTCATCTAGGTCCTTTTGCCGGGCTATCAATAAAAAAAAAAGAACACCGTTTGTGGAATGCCAGATGGGACCTTCTATCAACCTTAGTTTCAACCACCTTTCCGTCGCCTTTAACTACTATAGGGTAAGTTAGTAATCTTCGCCAATCCGAATATACCTGCTATCATACGTGTTCAGATATAGCCAGGTGCTTCGCATCGGGAGGTATACAGTGTGTGAAAACTTTAACGAAACACTCTGCAAGTCGCACGATGCAATCAGTGGGATAAAGCTCGATTTCAAGGAAAAATAGGGACTTTGCAGAAGTTATGATAACTTCATGGTAGTCTATTTAAGAATGTCCATAAAAAATACAGAAATGCCTCGATTTTGGAGTATTTTTATTTTATTTGGAACATATCTTGAGCTGGCTGGCCAAAAGAATGAGGATTGTGATAAATGTGACTTGTAGCTGATTTTGTAACGGACGTGCAAGAGGGCGAATATATATACACGCGAGGAAAGAAAGAAGATCTGAAAAGAAGAGAAAAGAATGAAGAAAAGT
Source organism: Choiromyces venosus 120613-1 (assembly GCA_003788595.2). Classification (NCBI taxonomy): domain Eukaryota; kingdom Fungi; phylum Ascomycota; class Pezizomycetes; order Pezizales; family Tuberaceae; genus Choiromyces; species Choiromyces venosus. The sequence continues at coordinate 457,511 of ML120396.1, forward strand.
TTTCAGGGCCCGAAGAAAACAAGAAACCTGAGCGGCGATAGAAACTCTGTTCAAGTGGAGAAGCGGGAATGAAAGCAGTGCAATCTAGAACAACAACCAACAGAAGCTAGAAAGAGACTAGAAGAAACCCGAACAGCCAGTACGGCGGGAAACTAACGATACCAACAAGGATAGCGAGTGACTATCCATGAAGATGCTGGAGAAGCAGCTGTGGAATTTTTTGTATCGCATGTACTCTACAGAGCCGGGGGTGGGTAAGTGAGGTGAACCTGTTCTCCTTGGCTCCTGAGTCAATCGGCCGGTGGGAGTGTTTGAGGAAAGGTGAATTATGTCGCGTTAGACCTGGTTCCGCCCGGCGACACATTCAGCAAGGCAAGTCAAGTAAAGTGAAATGGAGTCGTGTCGGGACTTGGGAGGTATGTCGAGAAATGAGATCTGGGAAAATAAAGTCCGTTTAAGAACTGAGGCCCTGTTTGGCACGCAGCAAAAACGGTATATTTCAAACAAATATGGCATTTTCACCTCCATATAAATATAAAAATATGGAGGTCTGTTTGGCACACACAGCAATTCACCATTTTTTTATATGGAGCTCCATATTTTTATTCTCCATTTTTTTTTTTCCTTGTGTGGGAGGTGTGAAATTTTTAGGGTTACTATAAGGGAAATGAGTATTAAAGGGAGTCCATTGGACTCCTATTGTTGCCAAGGGACCTCTGTTCGGAGTTTTCCACTCTATTTGGAAGAGGACGCTATATATTTATTTTGGCATATATACCATTTCAAGCAAATATGGCATATTTTTATATGGTGGCGTGCCAAACAGGGCCCGAGTACTTTGAGGTTTTCGCGGCCATGTGTCTGCCCGACATACCTTCCGCAGCGACATACCCACCGTGGTCAAAATAACGTAGCATAGAGGTACAGTACAAGTTTGGGCGTTGCAACGAATGTACCTTCAACCCACCTCCATAGAAGTAATTCATAACTTCAAGGCTTTTGATTGTGTGCAAAGCCACTTCGTGTTCTTACGCTCTAATACTTTCGAGAATCAGTATAGATAATGTTAGAAGGGACAAATACTACTCTTCAATCCGTTAAACTAAAAGCTCGTTTTTTTGTGATTTTTTCACACTGTTCCGATGGTTGATGTCGAGATAGCTTGCGAAATCCAAGCGGTGAATTACTTCTACGGAGTTGGGTTGAAAATAATTGAACACCTCCTGGTAGCAACGGGAAATACTTTCGTTATATATCGGGCATCCTGGTAGAAGTTCCTCCCTACCTGGAAGTGTTCAGTTATTTTTGATAATTGACACTATCTTCCTCATTAATAATGTTGCACCGCCGAGCATCATATGAGCTCCACAAGGTGTGGTTGCACCAATTTTCTGATAGATTGATTGGACAATCCACAAGGGTTCATCGAACAGATGTAAAAGGATAGGCAACACCCCATCTTTTGCTCAGCTAGCTTGACTGATTTCCATCAAACAACTGAATACATCAGCCCTTTTTACAACGCTCCAAGTCGCGAAAAGTCAACATGAATCAATATCTCGAAAACAAAAATAATGTTCTCAGCACTAATGACTCTTTTAATAATATATCGGGTAATGTGAACATCTCAAATCACTATAACATTGCCGATCAGCAGTCTGGAATCCTAAGATGGCTATCGCCACTCGATCCCCGTGTTCGCCATCATGACATTCAAACCGGCAGGGCTGAGGGCGTGGGGGAATGGCTCTTGGAAACTAGCGAATTCCAAAGCTGGAGCGACGCGAGCGGAGAAGGCAACCCTACAAACCCAACCTTATTTTGCTACGGTGGTCCAGGAGTGGGCAAGACCTATATTAGGTAAGAGAGGAGATGCACAAGAGAAACCCAGAGAATGGTGATGTTGACGAGTTGCGAGGGTAGCTCCTTGGTAATTGACAGGCTCGGTGATCAGGCGAAGGAACGACATGACTTAGCTGCTTGTTTCTATTTCGACTTTGCGGCCCAGAAGGAGCAGTCACCGGCCGACATGCTCGGTTCATTGCTCAAACAGGTTGTCGGCGGATTGGAACGGGTCCCGGAGGATGTAGTGAAGGCCTTTGAAGATCAGAAGAAGGTCATTGGTGGTCGGAGACTACGAGTACCGGAAATTGTAAAATTGTTACAGACAGTGACATCTTCACGGCGCACCTTCATATGTGTTGATGCGCTAGACGAATGTCTAGAAAAGCATCAGTCTGATATCCTTGATGCATTGAGGGAGATATTGGAGAAGTCCCCAGGCACTCGAGTATTCATCACCGGTCGACGACATGTCAATGGTCAGATTGAGAAGCATCTTGCCGGAAAAGCAGTAGCTTTGTCCATACAACCCAACAATGAAGATATCAGAGAATACATCCGCATGAGATTGAGGAAGGATGCCTTTCTCGATGCGATGGACGATATTCTCGAAACCGAAATCACCGACACCCTTGCGGGACGGGTTCCGGAATCGTAAGTGAACAACATGATTATATGAATCTGGCTTGGGCTCCTCACTAATTGATCTTCTTAGACTTCTTCTGGCGTCAATAACCCTCGATTCTATCCTGCGAGAAACAACTCTGTATACAAGGCGGGAAAACCTCTTAGCGATGGCAGAGGGCTCGGAGATGAAGGATGTTTACGGGGCCACCCTGGAAAGAATACAGGGACAGGGAGGGGAGAGAGCAAGGCTCGGAATGGGTGCACTCCTGTGGATCTCTCATTCGGAGAAGCCATTACAACTCGATGAGCTGCTTCAGGCCCTAGCGGTGGAGAAAGGAACAACGGATCTTAATACCGAAAGGATCTCTTCAGTCGAGATATTATTGAGTTGTTGCCTTGGACTTGTTACCTTTGATAAAGAAGCTTCCAGAGTTCGTTTGGTACACCTCTCCCTTCAGGAATATCTCTACACCCGTCCCGATGTTTTTCCGAATGCCCACTCGACAATCGCCGAAACCTGCCTCACATACCTTAACTTTCCACATATCAAGGACCTCTCGCGCTCCCTTAACTCTGCCCCGCAATCAGCTCCTTTTCTCACATATTGTTCCCTATACTGGGGAGTGCATGCCAGAAAAGAAGCGTCAAGTAGTATGATATCACTTGCATTTGAGCTTTTCAGCGAATTTGAGAACCATTTGTCAACCAAATTCCTTTTGATGGATATGAATCAAATGCTTGGTTCGCGGGGGTTTCATATCTCGAGCAACGTTCCCCGTGATGGATTCACTGGGCTGCACTGTGCATCATTTTTCGGTATCGTTGAAATTGCAAAAGCCTTCACAGCGAAAGAACACTATGATCTGAACAAAAGAGATTGTATGGGTTTTACCCCGCTCGTGTGGGCTGCTGCAGCCGGGCAGGAGGGTGTGGTTAAACTCCTGTTACAACAGCGAAGCGTCGATCCAAACAAAGCGGACAAAGTTTATCGTCGGACAGCACTCTCGTGGGCTGCGGGGCACGGACATGATGCGGTGGTGAAGGAGCTTCTTTCTTATGGATCTCATAATCCTAATGGAGCTGGTGGCGCGTGGGGTAAAACATCACAAGTAATTGAGGTATTGTCTGAAAAGAAATTTGTTAAATACGACAAGCCAGACGAGGACGGTCGTGCACCACTCTGGTGGGCGGCTCGCAGTGGCCATGAGGGGGTGGTGAAGCTACTGCTAGCCCGGGAAGATATTAATCCCGATAGGCCAGGCAAATCCGGTACAACACCGCTCTTTTTAGCGACCTGCAATGGCCATGAGGGGGTGGTCAAACTACTGCTTAGTCGTGAAGATGTTGATCCCAACAAGCCAGACAAAGACGGTGAAACACCACTCTGGTGGGCGGCTCGCAATGGCCATGAGGGGATGGTGAAACTACTGCTTGCCCGGGAAGATGTTAATCCCGATAGACCAGACAAATCCGGTACAACACCACTCGGGTGGGCTGCTCTCAGTGGCTACGAGGGAGTGGTGAAGCTGCTGCTTGCCCGGGAAGATGTTAACCCCAATAGGCCAGGCAAATACGGTATAACACCGCTCTCGTTGGCGGCCTGCAATGGCCATGAGGGGGTGGTAAAACTACTGTTTAGCCGTGAAGATGTTAATCCCAACAAGCCAGACAAAGACGGTGAAACACCACTCTGGTGGGCGGCTCGCAATGGCCATGAGGGCATGGCGAAACTACTGCTTGCCCGGGATGATGTTAATCCAGATAGGCCAGACAAATCCGGTACAACACCACTCTGGCAGGCAGCCAGGAGCGGCCGTGGGGGGGTGGTGAAACTACTGCTTAGCCGTGAAGATGTTAATCCCAACAAGCCAGACAAAGGCGGCGAAACACCACTCTGGTGGGCGGCCTGTAGTGGCCATGAAGGGGTGGCGCAACTGCTGCTTAGCCGGGATGATATTAATCCCGATAGACCAGACAAATCCGGTACAACACCACTCTGGCAGGCGGCCTGGCGCGGCCATGAAGGGGTGATGAAACTGCTGCTTGCCCGGGATGATGTTAATCCTGATAGGCCAGACAAATCCGGTACAGCACCACTCTGGCAGGCGGCCTGGCGCTGCCGTAAAGGGGTGATGAAGCTACTGCTTGCCCGGGATGATGTTAATCCCGATAGGCCAGACAAATCCGGTAGAACACCACTCTGGCAGGCGGCCATGAGCGGGCATGAGGGGATGGTGAAACTGCTGCTTGCCCGGGATGATCTTAATCCCGATAGACCAGACAAATACGATGCAACACCACTCTGGTGGGCAGCCTATAGAGGCCATAAGGGGATGGTGAAACTACTACTTAGCCGGGATGATGTTAATCCCGATAGGCCAGACAAATACGGTTACACACCACTCTGTTGTGCGGCTTGTAATGGCCATGCGGGGGTGGTGAAACTACTGCTTAGTCGGGGAGATGTCAACCTCGACACGCCTGACCCATCTGGTCAAACACCACTTTTCTCGGCCGCCGAGCGTGGAAGAGAGAGTGTAGTCAAGCTGTTATTGGAAAGGGAAGAGGTCGATCCCCATAGGTCAGCCACCTCCGGCGAAACACCGCTCTCAATTGCTGTTAAGAGAGGGCATTCGTCGGTAGAAGGGTTGCTGCGTGCCCGCATCGCTGCAGACGCTCCCGTTCCTTAGAGATTGGAGGCAGAAGTTCCATCATTGTATCCAACTTGACTCGGCGCTCCTTTTCCAAAACCATCATTGACTCTAAGACCCCTAATATTCCTCTCTTCTCTGGCTTGTCTCTCATCCTCCTGTATAAGTGGTACCGCTTCGTGGACATTAATATTTCTTGGAATCGGATGGTCTAGATTCATCGTCGGAGTTTCCTGTCCCCGCCTTTGAGATCCTGATTTACATATTTTACATTTTTCCTTCTTTTCTTCTTTTCCCCTATCTCTTCTTTAATTCTACTGGGCGTTTCGTGGGTTATGTATTTCTCGCATCATTTCTTACTTTCCTCTAACCTCTACTATAATTCTTACATTCCATCTCCATCTATCCCGGACTAAATTCGGGTGTAGCATGATTTCCGCCGGGGGGGGGGGTTTCTTTCGGGGCGTTTGGGATTGGTAACATTATTTTTCATTTCGGACGGCTCACAATATTATACTTCTTGGGGAAAGTGATCAGGTTATAATAATCAGATATATATATCCAGAAAAAAATACAGAAACACCTCAATTTCGGTCCGTGTGCCTTCTTTTTCTCTCGAATATACCTTGAGCTGACCGACAGAATGGGCATAGCGAGTGACTATTTATGAAGATGCTCAAAAAGCTGTGGAATTGTTGTATCGCATGTACTCGATTACTCCAATGGCTTACACATGAGTTTTTCTGTGCTCAACTTGGCCCTGCAGGAAAAGTGGGCTTGGGTGGGTATGAGAATTAATGAGTATTGGAACCTCTAAGCTCATTGAGTTCTGTAGGAACAAATCTAGGTCAGCCATCATAGTTGCGCCTATAGTCGTCTTTACTCACATTTCCCACCATACAAGGAATGACTACGCAACCGTATCTACTCATATATTAGACGAAGCACAAGTTCAAAGAAACACTTGACAGGATATCAACTTGCATTCTATGCAAAAGATAAGGCCCCCCAATACCAATAATTCGCGTAATAGGACACTTTTGGCATCCCTAACTGTAAGAAGAGAATTGAAATGATTGAACAAAAAAACAAACAACACTTGTAGAATAGTTAATGCGAGCCGCCGGCCATGCTCGCCCAGAGCATGTGATGATTCAACAATCAGCAACATGTTGAAACTCCCTGATAAAAGCCCACCCTCGCCCCCCAACTTGTTTGCTTAGGTAACCACGCCTGCCTGGCAGGACAATGCCACTTATGATGCTTTTCCGAGACAGAGAGCTATGATACGCCTGAGAGCCCATAAATACACAGCCGGCTCCTCTTAAGTCAATCGAACCAAGTGAATCAAAAAAAAAAAAAAGCAGCAAAGTTTCTTCTGCATACTTCTGAGCTACAGTACCCGGCGTATCATAGCTCTCGTTCCACCATATCCGGCAGTCCTGTATGAGTATGATACCGTATGGTGCCAGAAGCCGTGGAGGGGAAGTGTGTAACCCCAAGTCTACTTGGATTTTTCGATTGGTTGAGAGCTGTCAACATCATAATATAAGTATTTTGAAATTTAGAACCACGATATCATTCATTCAATATTTGCACGCAAGCCGCAAGGGGGGCTACACCCCCCCCCACCACTTCTCATGATGAACTTATAATTATCCAACCCTACCAGGCAGCAGATTCCCTCGTGCAATTTGTGACTAAATACGCCATATATAATAGTTACGCGGAGGTTAAATTGAACTGAAAGCTCTTATTTTGGGGTGAGCAGGCTGCGCAGTACGGTACTGAAAAGTTTAGTGTGGTTTAGGATACAGCAAACTTCATAAAGTTGACCTACTTGCTATTGCTCGAGTGTCAATAGCTGGGGCTGGTTACACGAGAAATTATTGGACAATAATCTTAAGAGCATCAGCCTCCTCTCACCCCCTTTCCTCAGTGAGGCTGGTACATTACAAAGCCCACAAGCCTGGCAATACCGCTAGCTTGCCATAGTTATCGCTCTGGCATATCTACGTTTAATCAGCACTTTATACTGTACTGAACATCATGGGCCGTAAAGCATATCCGAACTCGATCAACACTGGTAATGTCAACAACTTTAACGTAACGAATATCCATAACAATATAGTCAATGGGAACAAAGGCATAGCTGATGAGAATTCGGAAATTATGGAGTGGCTCTCGCCTCGGGAGCCTCGTAGAAGACATCAGGATGTGCGTACCGACAAGGTCGATGGGGTGGGGAATTGGCTTCTGGGAACGAACGAATCCCGGGACCGGGGGAGTGGTGACGGGGGAATGGGCGGAGCCGGTAAGACCGCATCATTTTGTCACGGGAATCCGGGAGCCGGGAAAACATATCTAAGGTGAGTAACGGCTTTTCTTTGGGAAGAAGTGGGAATTATCACTGATGGCCGGCAATCTCAGTTCCCTCGTGATCGACACCTCTGCGACGAACGGACCCAGCGAAGAAGAAATTGCGGTGGTGGGGTTCTACTGTGACTTCCGCGATCAGCAGCAACAAGCAACCACCAACATCTTTGGAGCGATCCTAAAGAAACTGGTAGTTAGAGACGAAATGCTGGAGAACGTGAAACAGCATATCAAAAGGCGAAAACGGAGCTTGGCGGTCGAGGTCTGCGGCTTCTGGACATGGTGCGAATGATGAAGCAAACTATTGCCGCACTACCACAGGTTTCACCTGTATTGATGCTTTGGATGAGTGCCTTCCCAAGCATCTAGTGGAGCTTCTTGGGGCTCTCGAGGATATCCTTCAGGAGTCGCCAAGGGCGCGCGTATTCGTGACGGGGAGGCCTCAGATTGGGGCTGATATTACAAGGCATTTCAACACTGGGGTTCTAGCGCCCATCAATCCTAATACGAGTGACAAAAAGATATTTGGGGAAAAGGTTGGAGATGGGTACCGAGTGCGATGTGATGTCCGCTGCTTTGCGAGAAGATATCCTACGAATTGTTCCAGAGAGGATCTCTGAAGCGTGCGTAGAAACACCCTTAATGGCGACTCCATGCATGGACATATGATTTATTAATGATCATGTGCAGACTCCTCCTTGTTCCGCTGAAAATCGACGCTATTCTCGGCAAAGTGACCATCTTCGAAAGACGACAAAAGCTGCTTAAGATAACCAAGGGCAACGTGAAGTTACTCTCTGAATACAGACTCCCCATTCCCGTCCTTGGGCACCCCCTCGTCTGAGCTGTCTGAATACCTCAAACCCCTCTCAACTTTCTCGCCGGTTTGCCTTTTACCATCAAAGTCTCTTCCACCGGATTACTCGCCTATCAAAATAGCAATTCGTTCCACCATCACATCTTTCTCTTTACTTCTCTAATATTTTCTTGTTGTCATCAGTCCCTATCATATCCGCACTCAAGCGCGGAATTGCTCGAGTAACCTAATAGGTACTCGAAATTGTTTAGTAACGAATAGACTATGGTACTTAACTTAATTTGCACCTGAGTAGCCACGAGTGGATACTTGGACAAGGAGATACGGTATCATAGGAAATCAAAACTTGGGAGGAGCTGTTCTTTCCCTTGTGATAAATTTTTAACTTGAATTTTGGTAGAATATAGTTGTTTGTGCAGACTATGGTCTACGCGAGGTCGGCTTGTACTATCATACGCCTGCGCACGCTTGCTTTGTTATGAAGCATCATAGAATCGTGTCGGGAGGTATGCCGTTGCGGGGGGGGTAAGAAGACAGAAGACACCTGCAAGAGACTCCAAAATATTCAGTTCTTAACCGGACTTTATTTTAGCAGATCTCATTTTCCGACATTCCTACCGAAAGGACATATAATAATACGATAGACTACCCGAGTACCTCCCAACACAATTCTGCCGTATGCAACGAGTTATTGCCGTGCGAGGAAAGGCTGATTTATGACGGTTTAGTCCGATCGTTGCTATCAGTATACGTGTGATACGGGAAATGTATATACCGTAGACAGCCTCAAGCTCAGTTTTAATAATGGCTTTACAAAAAGTTCATGTGTGCTTCGTGGCTGGTTTCATGGCAGGATTGTCAAAATGATTGTTCAGCTCAAGGAATATATTATTTAGGAACGCGCTCCGGTGCTTTAACCTCAATAATATGATCGGTTATAACTATTGTGTTCTACATTCTCCTTCATCGGTGCTAAAGTTCCTCGAGTAGTACATCGGGCACCATCATAAAAGTATCTCCAGACATTGGTTACACTAATATTCTGAGACAGATTTATTGGATCATCCATAAGTGTCGATCTGACATATGTAAAGGGGAGGTAGCACCCCCGCTTTTCTTCAGCTCCAGCCTGATCGACTTTCATCGAAAAAAACACTGAATCCATCACCCATTTCACCCATCTTTACTACATTCCAAGTCGCGAAAAGTCAACATGAATCAATATCTCGAAGTCAACACTAATTGTCACAACACGGCCGACTCTTTTAATGTATCGGGTAATGTGAGCATCACGAATCACTATAACACTGCCAATCAGCTGTCCGAAATCCTAAGATGGTTATCACCACTCGATCCCCGTGTTCGCCATCATGACATTCAAACCGGCAGGGCAGAGAGCGTGGGGGAATGGCTCTTGGAAACTAGCGAATTCCAAAGCTGGAGCGACGCGAGTGGTGAAGGCAATCCAGAAAACCCAGCCTTATTTTGCTACGGTGGTCCAGGAGTGGGCAAGACCTTCATTAGGTAAGAGAGAAGATGCACAAGGGAAACCCAAAGAATGGCGATGCTAACGAGTCGCGATGGTAGCTCATTAGTAATTGACAGGCTGTGCGACAAGGGCAAAGAACGACACGATTCCATTGCTTGTTTCTATTTCGACTTTGCGGCCCAGAAGGAGCAGTCACCGGCCGACATGCTCGGCTCCTTGCTCAGACAGATTGTCGGCGGAATGGAACGGGTCCCGGAGGATGTAGTGAAGGCCTTTGAAGATCAGAAGAAGGCTATTGGTGGTCGGAGACTACGAGTACCGGAAATTGTAAAATTGTTGCAGGCTGTGACATCTTCACAACGCGCCTTCATATGTGTTGATGCGCTAGACGAATGTCTAGAAAACCATCAGTCTGATATCCTTGACTCGTTGAGAGAAATATTGGAGAAGTCCCCAGGCACTCGAGTATTCATCACAGGTCGACGACATGTCAGTGGCCTGATCGAGAAACATCTTGCCGGGAAAGCAGTAGCTTTGGCCATAAAACCCAACAATGAAGATATCAGAGAATACATCTGCATGAGATTGAAGAAGGATGCTTTTCTCGGTGCGATGGACGATATTCTCGAAACCGAAATCACTGACATTCTCGCGGAACGGATTCCGGAATCGTAAGTGAACACCATGGTTAATATGAATCTGGCTTGGGCTCCTCACTGACTGATCTTCCTAGACTTCTTCTGGTGTCAATAACCCTCGATTCTATCCTGCGAGAAACAACTGTGTATACAAGGCGGGAAAAGCTCTTAGCGATGGCAGAGGGCTCGGAGATGAAGGATGTTTACGGGGCCACGCTGGAAAGAATACAGGGACAGGGTGGGGAGAGAGCAAGGCTCGGAATGGGTGCACTCCTGTGGATCTCTCATTCGGAGAAGCCATTACAACTCGATGAGCTGCTTCAGGCCCTAGCGGTGGAGAAAGGATCAACGGAGCTTAATCCCGAAAGGATCTCTTCAGTCGAGATATTATTGAGTTGTTGCCTTGGACTTGTCACCTTTGATAAGGAAGCTTCCAGAGTTCGCTTGATACACTTCTCCCTTCAGGAATATCTTTACACCCGTCCCGATGTTTTTCCTAGCGCTCACTCAACAATCGCCGAAACCTGCCTCACGTACCTCAACTTTCCGAATATCAAGGACCTCTCGCATTCCCTCTACTCTGCCCCGCCATCGGCTCCTTTTCTCACATATTGTTCGCTATATTGGGCAGTGCATGCCGGAAAACAAGCATCAAGTAGTGTGATATCACTTGCATTTGAGCTTTTCAGTGAATTTGAGAACCATTTATCTACCCAATTACTTTTGAAAGATATAAAGAAGATGTTTAATTTGTTGGCATTAAATATCCCGAGCAATGTTCCCCGCGGTGATGGATTCACTGGGCTGCACTGTGCATCATTTTTCGGTATCGTTGAAATTGCAAAAATCTTCACAGAAAAAGAACACTATGATCTGAACAAAAGAGATTGTATGGGTGTTACCCCGCTCGTATGGGCTGCTGCAGCCGGGCAAGAGGGTGTGGTCAAACTCCTGTTACAACAGCGAAGCGTCGATCCAAACAAAGTGGACAAAGTTTACCGCCGGACGGCACTGTCGTGGGCTGCGGGGCACGGACATGATGCGGTGGTGAAGGAGCTTCTTTCTTATGGATCTCATAATCCTAATGGAGCTGGTGGCGCATGGGGTAAAACACAAGTAACCAAAATATTTTCTGGAAAGAAATTTGTCAAATCCGACAAGCCGGACAAAGACGGTTGTACACCACTCGGGTGGGCGGCTTGCAATGGCCATAAGAGAGTGGTGAAACTACTGCTTGCCCGGGATGATGTTAATCCAGATAGGCCACAAAAATACGGTACAACACCACTCGGGTTGGCGGCCTGGAGCGGCCATGAGGGGGTGGTGAAACTACTGCTTGCCAGGGATGATGTTAATCCCGATAAGCCAGAAAAAGACGGTAAAACACCACTCTGGTGGGCGGCCTGGGGTGGCCATGAGGGGGTGATGAAGCTGCTGCTTGCCCGGGAAGATGTTAATCCCAATAGGCCAGACAAAGACGGTGAAACGCCACTCCGGTTGGTGGTATTCATGGGCTGTGAGGGGGTGGCGAAGCTACTGCTTGCCAGGGATGATGTTAATCCCGATAAGCCAGAAAAAGACGGTAAAACACCACTCTGGTGGGCGGCCTGGGGTGGCCATGAGGGGGTGATGAAGCTGCTGCTTGCCCGGGAAGATGTTAATCCCAATAGGCCAGACAAAGACGGTGAAACGCCACTCCGGTTGGCGGTATTCATGGGCCGTGAGGGGGTGGCGAAGCTACTGCTTGCCAGGGATGATGTTAATCCCGATAAGCCAGAAAAAGACGGTAAAACACCACTCTGGTGGGCGGCCTGGGGTGGCCATGAGGGGGTAGTGAAACTACTGCTTAGCCGGCATGATGTTAATCCCAACAAGCCAGATAAAAGCGGTAGGACACCGCTTTTCGCGGCCGCCGGACGTGGAAGAGAGAGTGTGGTCAAGCTGTTATTGGAAAGGGGAGAGGTTGATCCCCATAGGTCAACCACATTCGGCGAAACATCGCTCTCAATTGCTGCTAAGGGAGGGCATTCCTCGGTAGAAAGGTTGCTGCGTGCCCGCATCGCTGCAGACGCCCCCGTTCCTTAGAGTTTGGAGGCAGAAGTTCCATGATGGTATCCAACTTGACTCGGCGCTCCTTTTGCAAAACCATCACTAGCTCCAATACCCATAATATTCCTCTCTTCTCTGGCTTGTGGTTCATCCTCCTGTGTAAATAACACTGCTTCGTGGACATTAATATTTCTTGGAACCGGATGGTCTAGATCCGTCGTCAGAGTTTCCTGTTGGAACTTTGGGATGCAGATTGACATATTTTGCCCTTTTTTTTGTTTTTTTCTCTCTTCTTTGATTTTACGGGGCATTTTGGGGGTTATGTATTTCTCGCATCATTTCTTACTTTCCCCTAACCTCTACTATAATTCTTATATTTCATCTTCATCTGTCATTCACCCAATCATAGCCCGGACCAAATTCGGGGGTAACATGATTTCCATGAGAGGGGGGTTCTTTCAGTTCGATTGCGATCGGTAACATTATTTTTCATTTCGGACGGTTCACAATATTATACTTTGGGAAAGTGATCAGGTTATAATAATCAGATAGATATGTCCAGAAAAAAAATACAGAAACACCTCAATTTCGGTGCATTTTCTTGAGCAGACCGACAGAATGAGCATAGCGAGTGACTATCTATGAAGATGCTCACAAAGCTGTGGAATTGTTGTATCGCATGTATTACAGTACACATGAGTTTTTCTGTGCTCAACTTGGCCCTGCAGGGAAAGTAGGCTTGGGTGGGTATGAGAATTAATCAGTATTGGAACTTCTGAGCGTCTAAGCTCATTGAATTCTGTAGCAACAAATCTAGGTCACCCATCATAGTTGCGCCCATGGTCCGTCTTTGCTCACATCTCCCACCATACAAGGAACGACTACGCAACCGTATCTACCCACATTAGACAAAGCACGAGCTCAAAGAACCACTTGACAGGATACCAACCCGCATCCCATGCAAGTGATAAACCCCCCAATACCAATAACTCCCGTAATAGGCTACTTTTGCCATCTCCAACTGTAAAAAGAGAATTGAAACGATTGAACAAACATAAAACACCCATATGAGAGCTAATGAGAGTCGCCCATAATCCCCCAGAGCACACGATACTTCAACAACCAACCACAGGTCGAAACTCGCTGGCAAAAACCCTCCCTACCGGTACTCGTCCTTGCTTCGATAACCAAGCCCGTCTAACAACCTCTGAAGCAAACCCCAAGACAATCAGACCAAAAATCAAGCTTTAGCTTCTCCACGATACCCCATTACCGGAAATTACAAAACCTCACCTCACCCCTTACTCTAACAGCGGAAACTGCCCTCCTTTTCACAACTCCACCGAGTTGAAAACCTCCTACCGGTAGTAATTTGTTGCGTATTCCTAAACATACTCCCATTCCGCCATCCCCGGTAACGCGGTGCTGAAGTACCGTATTGGAGGGATGGATATGCCTTTTCTCATGATAGTTCAAGTGAAAGCTTAACCCCCTTCCAGATATTCTTACTAACGGGTCTTGTCTCATTCTAGCATCTTTCTAATCTCAAAAACTGGATACCGATTCCGGAGAGGCGGTTTGTTTGAGTTATGTAGTAGAGCATGTCTGATAGAGCTACGGTGCGAGAAAGCAATGTGTAGTGGAACTGAGATCGATTTTTTTTCATCTGCTTGGGTCTGTGGTGATTAATCTCTGTCTGGGGTGGAGCAAGGGATTCGTGTATTGAGGGAATCTTGTTTCGTTGGTCTGGGTTGAGTTAAATCTCGGGTGGATATGGCGCGGGTATAATTGTCTGCTATGATTTATAGTAGGCTATCGTGCAAAACAGGAAAGTAGGGGGTGTGAGTGTGAGTAGTATCGTGTGGCTTGATAGCTGTGCATCTTCATGGCTTTTTTTAAAGATGGGGAAACGCGAGTTAGTAGGTGGTATGATACCGGAGTGAGAAAAAAAGATCTGAGGAGCCCCAAATACTGAGATGACTTGTAAAAACACAGTTACACTAATTCCACTTCACGACCAAGTTTACCAAGTTAACCATAGCGAAACTCATAGCAATCCAGAAGCACCCATAATCCATTTGGCATCCCCGGAAAAAAGCAGACTCTATCTACAACCCTACAACTCACTACCTTCCAAACAACCCACCCACTCCTTACCACAAGCCGGCCATTACCCGCATTATTTAAGCACAGCCCCAAACCACAACATCTTCACCTCAAGCTCAGCTTCCAAATGGCGATATCAACCCATTAGCCGATCCCCCACACCTCTACCTCCCAAGATTCCCATCAACCCCAGCCAAATCAGGGAGCAGAGTATGAATATTATCGTTACTCCCGGGCCCGGGTACTCGGTCATCCACCCAATCCGACCATCCACAACAAGTCAAGGTTAGGGTTCCGTTCTACCGCAGCCGGATAGCCAGGGACTGACTACCCTACCTGCGGTAAGGCAGTCCTCAGCGACTTACGATAGTTGTGAGACAACTCCGATGCAACAGGAGCTTGGAGGGAGTAGAAATATTGTAATATTATACGGCTTTTTTTGTATACGGTAGCTTATCAATACTCCACTGAACTCCGATAAGCTATGATACTCTGTGCCTATCTGCGGTATGGGGGGAGAAGGACGAGGAGTGGAGTAAATCTTAGCCCGGAATGAATTAGTTACCGGATATCCGTCGGCCTCGGTAGAACGCGATGCACCGGTGGAATGGCTATCTAACTTAGCTCCTTATCCCCCATAGTTCCGTCCGCCTACTCCTTTTTTTTTTTTATCATATCCTTTTTTTATTTTTTATTCTTAATTCTCTCTTTGTCTCTCTCTTTAGGAAAGAAGGAAAGTATTGAATATCATGAAGGCTATAGGAATTCGTCAGATTCCTGGGAAGCCAGGACAGGTCTATTACCCGTTTGTCTTCCTCCAATGGTTTGGTTGTGGGTCGAAGCTAACATAGTGATAGTTTGGAATACATTACATTACCGCCACCGGCCCCGAAGAGTAATGAGTTGGTTGTCAAGATGCTTGCAGCAGGCTTGAACCACCGCGATCACTTCATTCGCGAGCATTTGTACCCTGGAATTGCCTTCTCGGTGCCGTTGTTAACCGACGGTGTGGGCGTCGTTATTTCTGCGGGAAAGTCGGATTCGCAATGGGTTGGGAAACGCGTTGTATTGACTCCAGGGCGAGGATGGGAGACTTCTCCTGATGGTCCAGAAACTTCGCCGTATGCAATCTTAGGTGGCACTAAACACGCCCCTCAAGGAACGCTTGGTGAGGTGATTGTGGTGCCAGAGACCGAAGTTGAGGAAGCACCGGCCCATTTGAGCCTTGATGAAGCGGCTGGGTTACCACTGTGTGGATTGACGGCTTATCGGGCTGTTTTCACTAAAGGCAATGTTAAAGCAGGTGATAATGTACTCATCACTGGGATTGGGGGTGGTGTTGCGTTGGCTGCGTTGAGTTTCTGTGTAGCGGTCGGTGCGAATGTTTGGGTTACCAGCGGAAGCCCGGAGAAGCTAGAAGCGGCAAAGAAGTTGGGAGCAAGAGGAGGGGTCAGCTACAAGAAAGTGGGATGGGAGAAGGAATTAAAGGCAATGCTTCCTATGCCAGCAGAGCGGTCATGGCTGGACGCTGTGATTGACGGAGCGGGGGACGATGTCTGTGGTAGGTTAGGTTTTGATAAATTGTAGGGCATAAGAGGCTAACGAGACCAGCGAGGACCGTTCCATTATTGAGAGCGGGAGGAAAGATTGTCTCGTATGGGATGACACTCGCACCCAAGACACCTTTTACCATGTCAGCGGTATTTAAAAACGTCGAGGTTTGTCCCTCTCCAATCCTACCAAGGCTTTCAAGTACTGACCTATTAGATCCGCGGAACAACCCTCGGATCCCGCAAAGAGTTTGGAGAAATGGTGGAGTTTGTTCGTAAACACAGACTTGGTGTTGTGGTATCCAAGGTGGTTGAAGGCTTGACGATCGAGGCCTGCGAGGAAGTATTTGAGATAATGAAGAAGGGAAAACAATTCGGCAAACTGATTGTTAGGATTGCAGATGAGGAGAAGGGCTCGATTCCTTCAAAACTTTAGAATAGAGTAGCGGATGTTTGGTTTGTATTTGAACGAGTAATTTTATCCGAAGGATTCTCCCGCCTTCTCTCATGTGATAGAGAACGATTGGCGGGGCATTTCGGATCCCTTTTCTTTTTGTTCGGCTGTAGTATTGCCAGTGGTGGTGGTTCAACGGGTGATGCAGGAACAACAAACCATCCTTCAAGATTCCTATCTAGATCCCTCGCACACCCGTGTCTTCTTTACGAACTACGATCGGGTGAATTCCAAGCCAATGGTTGATTCCACGTTAGAATTTCTAGCTAAGCTCGGTTGGAGGAAGGGGGGGGAGATACCGTAGATTGTAAATCTTTTAGGATGCGCGCTTCTCGCAACATTTCCAGGGTCCGAACGATAACTTAACCGCTAGTGATTCCTGGAATCGATCTAGTGTAAATTCAGCTGCAACAGAGAGGGGCTGGAAAAAAAAAAAAAGAGCAGAGGAAAAAGTTGTTGATAAAAAGGTGCCTTTAACGCCCCTTTTTGTTCCATCTTCGTTTGATCTCTTTTCTGTTGTTGGGGTGAAGCTTGCTTTTTAGGTACAACTATTAGGAAAAACATTAATCCGTACACGTGCTCACGTATTTCACCGTACACCTTTTACGCACTCTTTCTCTCTGTATTCTTCCCTTTCCCTGAGCTCCGCCATATATTTTTCTCTCACTCGCCCAGTTTACATTACGACGCCTACGAGTTCCTGTGAGTATGTAACTCCTATTGACCCTTTTCCTCACTCCCTCATGCCCTTCACCCTGTTCCCTGCTCCTCCGCTCAATTCATAACCACTCCCCACACCTAAAAATAAAAATAAAAATGGGTTCCACCGTTAAATCCTTTCTACTCAAGTCAAAGGCATCTGACATCCTTGGTAGCATTAAAAACTCCTCCTACGTCCGCTACCTTTCATCCATCACTCCTCCCCATACTGCCCGTCAAATCAAAAAAATGGCCAATCAAGTTAATTATAAGGAAGTCCATGATCTTCTTATTGAGGTCGCCTTGACAGCTGGTGACATGATTGTTTCTGCTCAACCTCGTATTGCTACTGTGGGGACCAAGCAGAATTGTTCGTCTCCTTGTCCTTTTTTTTTTTTTTTTTAATCTTTAATTTCTCATGCTTTGTTTGTTTGCTAACTTTTCATGGATAGCTGCGGATCTTGTAACTGAGACCGATAAGGCTGTCGAGCAATATGTTCTCACCATAATCAAAGAAAAATATCCCGATTTTGAGTATGCTCACAATAATTATTATTTTTAGCAAACATTGAAGACTGACCGAACGATAACTTAGCTTCCTTGGAGAGGAGACATACACTACCGGGAAGAAGCTTACCGACAAACCCACTTTCATCTGTGACCCTATTGATGGGACTGTCAACTTTGTAAGTCATCCCTTTTCATTCACACTTTCATCTTATGCGGCTAATGAATCTAGGTCCATACATTCCCCAATGTTTGTATTTCACTTGCTCTAGCTGTTTACAAGAGACCGGTCGTCGGCATTGTCTACAATCCTTATACCACCCACCTCTATAGCGCGATTAAGGATCAGGGGTCTTTCTTGACTATGCCTGTGCGCTCTAGATCCACTTCCCCAATTGAACCTTGCAAGTTTAGGCTTCCTCGCAATCTCAACCCTCCCCCACTTGGTGGTCTCGACAGGTCTCTCGTTGCCGTAGAGTGGGGCAGTCACAGAACTGGACGCAATTGGAATGTCAAGTACGAAACCTTCGCAAAGCTTGCAGGTGGTAAAGAGCACGGTGGAAAGATGGTCCATTCCCTACGTAGTATGGGAAGTGCAGCATTGAATTTCTGTGCTGTTGCTGCCGGGCAAATTGATGTCTACTGGGTTTGCCCAACCCTTACCCAATTTTGGAAGCAATACTAACTGATATATAGGAAGGTGGATGCTGGGCTTGGGATGTGGCCGCCGGATGGCTTATTCTTACCGAAGCTGGTGGAATTGTTGTGGATGCTAATCCGGGCAATTGGTCTCCTGCCGTTGATGGAAGAAGGTACATGGCAGTCAGGGCTGCACCGACTGGGCAGAGGGAAATTGTGGAAGAGTTCTGGAGCATTATTCCAGAGGGTGGCTATGATTACTCTGCTTGATTTTCTATAACAGTTTAGCCCTAAATCTCTAGACTTTGCAGTGAAGAGTTTTTTTCTCTCCATCTGTTCGCACTTTGCACACGTAATCACTCGATCGTTAAGTTTGATGCTTGATTGGCCCCATCCCAGGGGTACCTAGTTAGCCTATTAGAAACGGTAATACGGGAAAGCAATACATGCATGCATGCTCACAAGATACATGACAACTGAAACGAGTAGTATTTTGCGAGTACATTATCACCCTACTTTTTATTTGCCATGACAACAGCCTAAAGCATCCCTCTAACTTATTACAGTCGATAATCGTATGGCTGACGATAACACTGTCTCACAGCACCTGTCACGCCAACGATGTCGGTAAATTTTAGGCGTATATAAGTAACCTTATTCTTCTTTGGCAGCCCCGGGGGAGACTTCTTCCTTCGATTGTCTGTTTATTACCTTTCATTAGCATCATTACCTGGCCTCAGTCTTAACCTAAGAATCCCAATTCAGCTCCCAGCTAACTAATAGTGTGCGGTTACGGAGCAAGACCTCATCAAGTTTAGGGGTCCAAGTCAATTGTTTGCTACAAAGTGTGCCACACAACTTCTTGCAACCACTAGTCTAAAAAAGATTTACGATACTTCATTCCATCGTCAAAGACATTTGCGGACACAACGGTCTCTCCATTTCTCGTCCAAGTGTCGGGCTCTTCAGCAAACATGAGAAACCCGCACTCCTTTCCTTCACCATCCCCCCAATTTGATCCGGGATTGCAAAGATTCGATTCCAAGCAACGGCTTTAACTTTACCAGTGACGAGGAATCTCCACAGCAATGTTTGAACCCCTTTGACAGTACGTTCACGAAGTGATGATGTTTTCTAATGTCACATACGACTTCACCAGATATCTGCAGGTTATCAAGCCGAACCAATCGAGATTGGTAGTTATAATGCCCACGTGTCGCCTCAAAAGTTTCAGGATATAAGGCGGGTTATATGGCAAACCCTTCCCCAACCCCTACTTTCAGCTCTCTTCCAATTTCAGCAGCACTCTCCGCATTATAGGAGCACTTGCAGGGACTGGCTGCGATTTTTGGATTTTCTTCAAGACCCATTCCTGTCAGAACTTATGTGGGCTCTTATGGAATGGAAAAAATATCCACACATGGTGAAAGTACTCCGGTATCTCGAATATTAAGAGCTTTAGGCATGACAGTTTTTACAGAGGACCTCCTATTGTTTCAACCCCTGCCTTCCGTATTAAGCAGCCACGGCCCCTGCCTTAAAGTTTGAGTCCGAACGATCTCTTTAACCCCCAACGATCAATCCAGGCGCACTATAAAACGTCAGCCAAATCAAATCTTTCCGCAGTGAACCTCTTCGAATATTCTACTTCGGGATATGGATTATGGTTTTAGACTTTGTGTCTTAAACTTCGGGCACAATATTGGTAAGATTAACTGTGCATTTATCACGGAATTCTAGTTGTGCGGTAATAACCCAAGCTTCAAATTCGACTTTCAGAAACCCGTTCAACTATCGTCAGAGATCTTGTGTCTAAAAGATCACTCTTTGATTATCTTCCACCCAATCTTGGATTATTCGCCAACTGCGTCCGAAAAAAAAAACGTTTTTATTCTTAAACATAACGATAGGCGAGAATGATAAAAAAAGAAAAAAATTACTACTTTACCAACCTAGTTGCTCGGTCGCCTCGGTGGTTGATATTTCGAATGAAGACGAGATAGCGCTTAACCCAGTTTCATGGCATAGCACCCTCAATTTCGAAGATTGCGCGGGCTTAAAATTAAGCATCACCAACTCCTCGGCAACTATGAGGAACCGACCTTGCTCCTCATCAGCCACCCGACAGCCGGGCTGGGAGTTACTTAACAGGCTACAATTACTAAATATGGATGATACCCAGTTGGGGAAGAAGCGCCATCAGAGCAAGACTATATAAGCCAAGCTACTTTCAAACCTCCTATTGATCACATTTTCAGAAACGGTTCCGAGAGGAATTCTCTCCCTGTTTGCACCTTTGCTATTGCCGATGTTATATTCTTGTATTTGTGGGCCAAGACTTGATCGAAAGAGTACCAAACCAGTATATCAGGCAAAGCAATTCCAAAGGAGGGAAACTAGCAAGCCTACTGTATCTCCCATAGAACGGGATAAATTCGCATTATATACTGAAGAGGATATTCGTCGGAAAACCTAGCATATACACACTGACGCATACCGTAATGTTCTCAGATACGTTTCTTTTCACCCCTGACGCCGCTGCAGTACTCAATCGGGATATCGAGTTATATTTTGTGACGACCTTCTGGTAAAAGGGAAGGGTTATAACGGGTTTCAGGCCTTGGAGGATTATAACCTGATGGAGTGAGCTCCAAAAAAAAACTAGGAGCAAGAGATACTTAAAGTATAATGGGATATTATTTCTACTACGTGGCCGGTTTGCTTCGACTAAGCTCACTCTTCACCTCATACCTCAAAGATTTTGCATTATTACAGATAGCTAATCAATGCAATGTCTGCCAAATACAGTGCTCACCGCAAAGCTCTCGAACAGATATGGTTTCTAAATATGGCACTCTTTTTATCTTCTAGTTAAAGTCGGTGGGATATGTGAAGCTAAGGCTAAGAAATCTCACAACTATTATAGTGATATTGAAGGATATGAACGCAAATTTGAAGTGTCACATGGGCTTTATCCTGTATCTGGGATATTGTGACAGAGCCTGGCAAGATGAGGACAAGACAGTCAACTAATAAATTAAGTAATAAATTGCCTGCCGGCTATTCATTACTGATATGTCATTCTTCAGATTGCTAAGGCAAAACTGGTATTGTTTTCTAGGAAAATGAGCCCGAAATACAGAAATCCGAGATGAGGCAATTCTCAACTTGGCATCCAGAAATTGGGTGATCTGAAAGTAAGCAGGGACATTGCAGTGACCTACCCTAGTTACCTTGACTTTGCTAGTTCCAGCACGTTCATTATGTCCCTCAAGGCAATATTGATTCAATCAACTGGATGGTCCGCTAGCTATTAGCATTTTAGGCTACCCCCGCACTAGACGCCCAGGGGGAACGCGGCTTTACCCTACTCAAAGGCATCGGACGATTCGATACCGGTCTTGGATAAGGAATTTGCAAGGATGGTACGGGAGAAACATCAGATCTGGGTACGCAAGGACTGTTACTCTCATTTATTAGTATGAGCTCCTTCAAAATCCGACTACTAAATCTTGTAAGCTTCGGAAACGGAATCCGGAGTCAGAAATGTAAGATGAAATTCCCGGGTAGGACACTACACTAAAGTGCAACCCTCAGATGGGGATATCTCCGCGTGCGGGGTGGAAGTTCACGTTCACTGGGCCTTTCGTCAATAATGGAGTACTGGTACTCGAGTATCTGCCGGTTGAAGTCCCTACCGTACCCAATAAAACGGCCCGATAATAAGGGTGGATCATAGGATAACAAAGGCTGCTTACCATTGGAAGATGAGGAGAGAATGCTCTCACAGGCCATGGGAAAGTCACGCAAGCCAAGCCTCAGTCCAGCAAGTTAGTGGTCATGAATCAATCCTTGATCCAACTATTTCTGATAATCTTTCCGAAGGGCTGCTACTATTAATCTCTCGCCTAGCCGTAGCTCAACTGAGGGAGCTATAATCGCAAGGCTCTGAATTCGACATCACCCCGCACACACAACCCGTTTCCAATCACCCACGCTCGACAACCCAGAAACCATTCTGCCAGCACCCAGGCGAACTAGGTCTGAGTTCACTAGAAGAAATTTAACACCTGGCAGCGGTGCGACGGAGTCCGACTTGACATAAAAAAAAACCCCCATCGTAAGTTGTGCTGGAGTTTTCTGTTGTTGGGGTTTAGTGGCTGACGTCTCTCGAGGTATATTTGTACGAGTATAATCTGGCTCTTGTGCCAGTTGTTAATGTGCACGAACAATGTGCGAGCACAGTACAAGGCCATTGTTGAACACGCAGCAAGCGAGGTTTGCCAGCGAACGCACCAATCAATCTGGGCGGAAAAATTTCACAACGCAATCCCACCACTCAAAAGTGCACCAGCTTAACTGGCCCCAAATATCACCATATCATACCAGAATGATCATTTCCAATTAGACTTTATCTTGCGTGTCTTTTGATGCTTGAAACTCTAGCTTGGATAAAATGCTCTCATGCTCTATGCAATCCTTCGAAAGCAAGAACGCAATGCCTGGCAGCATCCAGCTTGTCATCAGTTACTGCAAAAATGCAAAGGATGGGAAATACAAATCGCTCCAAAAAGATTAATTGAATCCTAGTGAAGAGAGGTTTTTACAATGTAAGTTCTAATTCATAACATATTTTGAGAATATGAACCTACTGCTATATGATTATGATTTACAATGTTCATTTTTAGCGCAGGCACCAGTCGTCAACACCAAGGCGACCCGGAAAACGGTCATGGTGGGCACTCTCCCATTGCGGACAGAACTGGTCCTTGAAACTCCGCATGACTTAACAACACACCAAACAAAAACACGGGAGCCAATACAATACTGCGCATGATTCGGCTTTTTAGTGAATCCACGTACGGTAGATTCTCCGGCATCCTCAGCCCTCAGAGCGGCCTCGGAATCAATGCGCCTACGTAAATTATTTTACCCGGATAACCTTGGTCCTTAACTTCGTTTATATGCGGGATTGGTTTTCTAACATCTAGTAATGCTGACGCTGTCTGCTTACTTTCAGCTGAGTGTATGCCCAGCAATGCAGGAGTTTATAATTCTAGGCAGCAACCCCTTCATGTTTTATCACTCGGTAATTTAGTGGCGAATATCACACATCACAGAAGCAGGTATCCATCAACGCGCCCAAGAGCAGAAAATCATTGAAATACCAATGGTGATTTGAAATCAGCACAGATTTGGAGACTTGAATAGCTCGCTGTTGACACCCACTCACCGTGGTTATGCATGATAACATCAATAACATTGTGGGAGAGCAAACGTTAACAACTCATACTATGCGCTAAAGACGAGGCTACGAATCCGGTCCTTCAAAAACCCCCTTTTTTTTTGTGAAGGGGGGCTCGGACAGTTGGCACCTCTGAGAAGCAGAGTGTCTGATACCTCCTGCGTTATGTCGTGGCCGCATTTGTTGTTTGGATATGGGAGTGATGAAATGTCAGTCCAAGGTTTCTTCGTGATTGCCGAGAGTTGATGGGGCTAGAGTATACAATTTTATGCAAAGCTTTGATTTGGAAAAAGCTAGCATGGGTAACACAGTGGCTCGGTTGGGTTAGGATTGCCTTTTTAGGTTACAGTATGAGATGCTCAGGAGATCCGACATTTCTACATCATTCTACTACGAGTAGTATTTCCGAATGCTGTGAGTTATTGGTGGACTTTAGGGAACAATCGCGCTCACCCAAGCCGCAGAGTGCCTGTCGACTCAGACGAAAAATGGTACCCGTACGTGTTCTGTAACTGCTCGCGAATACTGCAATTTTTCGCATCTGATTTGGGTAATCCAAATATTTTTTTCTACATCTCAAAGCGAGGTGGTGTTTAATGCATGAAGGAAAAATGTGATACTACGATTATGGGTAATCTGATCTTCGTAAGCTTTGGCATTCTGATATGTACAATGCGTACTGTGCTGGGCAGTAATTCACTCTGAATTCTTTATTCAGCGGAATATTAACGCCGAGTTACTAATGCGACACCTTTAGGTGTCGCTATGAATTCTGTCGGTATTGTGGGTTATGCGGGGGATTAGCTTAACTATTCTCTGTTGTGATATCGAAATACGGGAGGCGATACAGTGGTTTCCTTCCCTACCACCGTTGGTGGAATACGGTACCGGTGTCTAGGTGGGACATCGTAGACTATGAGCGGGCTCAACGAACAGGAGGGTACAACGAATAAGCCATACAAAATGTCTTGGCGAACGCTGATTTTGTATGGCCTGTTCGTTGAACCCTCCTGTTCGTTGAGCCCGCTCACGGTCTAATTCATTTCACTTCTGCATCGCTTGCCTGCGGTACCGTACCGTACGTGTTATCCGAGGGGTGGGAGATAGAACATGCAGGTGGGAGGTGGGGTTGATCCAATCCTGATGCGCTGTTGCACTGCGGTGCATTTCTCCTCAACCACCTCCATCCTACCAACAACAGCCTCTCCGGTGCCTCTGGGCATCAATCCCCCAGATGCCTCTGAGCATCTATCCTCCAGATGCCCATGAGCATCCACTGCGAAGGGCACTACAAAATCCAGAATGGCTTTCGCCCTTCCGTTATTTCATCCCTCCAAGGAGTTCGCGCCTTTCAACCATAACCGAAAACTACTCCACTTTTCTTCCCCGCCTAACGTAACTCACTCTATCACTTGCTTCACGGCTCTACACAAAATTCAACGATGGCGGCAGAAGTCCTTCACCGTCAGGAAACAAGCAGAAGTCAAGCGTTTTTGCGCACCGACACCACCGACTACCGTGCTGCGTTTTCCTCATTGGCATTGAAACAACCTCGTACCAACCGCCTGGCCGCCTGGATGGTCGACCCAGATGCTCCGTTCTGCGAACAGCCACCAGCAAAAAGGATTCAACTCGTTTTGTACAGCGTCCATAGGGTTGAGGCCCAGCTCACCAAGCAGACTAAACCTGTCGACGATATCATCACCCTGTTCGCCAGATTGGCTTTACTAAACGGATATTCCGCCATATCGAAAATTACAAGCGTCTCCCACGGGCAAAGCCAGGGCGGTCGTGGGAGCCACTCTGGCCGACGGAACAGCGGTGGCGCCGGCCAAAAAACACTTGGATCAAAGCTTACGTCAGGGGCAGGAGGAAACGGCAGTGGTGGCCCGAGCAAGCGTCCGATGAAACGCGGCGGAGGTGGGGGGGATGGTGAGGACCGCCCTAGCAAACGGAAGAAGCCGTCGAATGAACCGCAAGGCCAGAATGTGTATCTTTGCATCGTTTTCCAACTCGATCAGCAATCGCCCGAGAGGGATGAGGATCATCCTTGCAAAAAAAAGAAGTTCGCTACTTTAGAAGGTTTAATGTAAGTCTTTTTGTTCGTAAACTACATGTAGTGATGGAACCTATGCTCACCCACAACTAGCGACCACCATTTGAGAATACACGTGGGGCATATTCAGTGTCCGGACTGCCTTGTCAGGAAAGGCACCACCACTGATATGGGCAAGCATACACGAAACGCTAATTGCACGCCTCCAACTATAATACGACCGGAGATCGTGGTCCACGGCGAAAGTGTCCACAGTGTAAGGACCTGGGATGCCCTTTGCCGAGAGGTTGCTCCTAATGGCCAAATACTGTATGATATGGCTCGTAACATCGACAGTATGTATCCAAAATGCTTGAGCAGTGGCAACACTCGGAGGTGGGTGGGCCTTTTTGATCAAGATCATCTGCTAACCTGAGTTCGAGCAATAGATTTACCCCGCCTACCTCCAGATGAGGATACGGATTCAGATGAGGGAATTAATCCAGATGAAGACGTGAATCCAGGTGAAGATATGAATCCAGATGAGGATGTCAATCCGGATGAGGACATGAATCATGTCAGACAGCCAGTAGCCCCAGTCCCCTCGCCGTCTATAGATCTGGGAGGTGCCCATTTCCCCTTTATGGACTTATCTCTATCTCAGCTTGGGGCATACGGATACTCTGAGCAATGTGATTGCGGCCACAACTTAAGCGCCCTGATGTCTGGCACAGTCGATCCTCTGGATCTACTCTTGTCCGGCCCTGACAGCGGTTGTGGCGACTTACAGGGCTCTTCATCCCAGCAAAGTATCAGGGTTAGCCACCAGTGTGGCGAGGTACGAAACCGAACCATCACCGGAGGAGGAGGAGGAGGAGGAGGAGTCACAGGTGGGAATGAGGGTCCAGAAAAGGACAGAAAGCTCAATCTCCTTGAGGAGGTGACTTCGGTTATCAAGGCGTTCCAGGATTGTGGCAAAGGCACGAGCGAGCTCCGCACGGCTACTTTATGCGCTGAGAACCTCGCGCTTGGGTTAAGCAAGGACATCTTGCAGGAGTTTGTCAAGGTTTACCACGATAAATTTGGGCTGAAGGGCAAGGAAGCAGAACGTGGGTGATATCCTATGATATTGAATTTATGTCACCAGAGAACTAATGGTCTCTCAAACAGAACACCGAGCTGTTGTTGATGGTGGTTAATCCCCACAGGATATTTTAATGGTTAAGCTCATCTGTTGCAGTAGTAAGTCATCTCTGCCCCTTGAAGTTGATAACAGTACAGAGGTTAACATACTCGCTCTGTAAAAGACCTTCAAACCCAAACCGATAAGTTTTCAACAGTCCTAGGCTGCCCCGGTATTCGCACAAATGTGGATCCAGGCTTGAAGGTTAAGGCACAGTGAGGAGCCAATGCTTTGGGAACGAATTTATCAAATTGCATAAGCGGTCAGAGAGGATGGTAAATTGAGAAACGAGAAAATTCAGAAAATTCAAAAAAAGAATAAGGGAGAGAAAAAACGAAAACTACACTACAACATTGGGCAAACACAATAAGCAACCTAGAACGCTGGAGCCCGCATACTTGAGTGAGGTGTTGAGAACCTTCTCCCCTTGGGGAGATCTCTAACCTGCCATCTTGCCAGAGTAAGGCTGTCCCCAACGTCCTAGGATCACATACTTATCCAAGAAAATGAGAGCAGCTTATATTACCCGCAAATATTGGCATGTGTTTTTTTTTTTTGTTTTTTTTTTCAATTTCAGTCTTTCATATACCAGATTTTTATTATTATTTTCAACACAAAAGAAGATACAAAGAAATTGCTCTGTTTAGAAGGTGACCAGAGAAGTGGAGGGGGAGAGAGAGAAGGGGATTTGCAGGCGCCTCGAGTGAACTACAGTAGGCATTCTATCCTTCCTCCCTGATTATCGCTTCGCGATAATTTGAACGCGTATAGAGTTAGATTTTGGATATATCATGATCGAGTATGCGTATATACACGCTGTGCAGTACAAACGGGGGGGATGTGTATGAGAAAGTTCTTTGGAGGACAAGACCTGAAAAATGATTTGTTCTAAATGCCCTACATACTCTCTTTGTAAATAATGCACATTAATGAGACGAATTGAGCCACAGTTGTATGTGCAGAACCAATTACCGTATTTACTCGCTAGATCAACTATCGGGGATCGGGGCTTGGCTCAGGTGGAACAGGGGTTGGCGCAATATGCCAAGACACTGAGTGACCGGCAATGATGCCGAAATTAAATAAACGGTGAAAGTCTTCAATGCCACAACCTTGGCATGAAAATATCTACAATGCCACAACTCCTGGGACTAGTTTAGCTCTTGATTTCCGCTTGCCTCCACAAATGTTTACACGCACGCACATACATCTAAACGCCGGTTGTATATCATACATAAAGTAAGCCATGGTTAAACTAAGGGTACACGAAAATGTCAGGAAACATATGCTACAAACTTTATGCCTCTTGATATTACCAATTTAGTACCTGGAGACATCTTCCCTCCTATCACTCGCATTCCCCGTGGACGGCCAAAGAGGGAGCGTATCCCGCCTGGCGAAGTAAGAAATCGTGCTCGAGTTCACCAACTTACTAGTGGCCTTCCCCTTGTACCCGATCGCACCCCTCATCACTGTTCTACTGGTGGTCAAGAAGGTCATAATGCTCGAGCATGCAAGAAACCTCGTGGTTAAAAGGAGGAGAAACCTCATTATAGGCTTAAGCTCTGGAGTTCCGAACAACTAAAATACAAATGTACTTTAGTTTAAATGTTCCTTATCTTTTTCTTCATTTTCGTGTACCCTTAGTTTAACCATGGCTTACTTTATGTATGATATACAACCGGCGTTTAGATGTATGTGCGTGCGTGTAAACATTTGTGGAGGCAAGCGGAAACCAAGAGCTAAACTAGTCCCAGGGGTTGTGGCATTGTAGATATTTTCATGCCAAGGCTGTGGCATTAAAGACTTTCACCGAAAGAAAAAAAACAAGCAGAAAAGACCAAAAAATCTATTCCTCGGCTTTTGGCAGGGTTCAGTTTGCGCAAGTTCTCGCTCTCTTATGCGAGTTAATACGGTAAGGTACCGTACTATTACTATAGAACTAATATCATTTTCAAGTTCAGACCAGCCGATATGATTAATGCCATAGGGTACGGTACCAGGCCATTCATTCCTTCGTTCAATGAGGGAATTAACTAATATAAGTCAGCAAAGATTGGTGTAATAAAGCTTGTTCGCTTTTCATATGAGATTGGGAGATGACTTGCATCCGCACCCGTTGTAACTACCGTACAGTACTGTGGACGGGGTGGTTGGGGGTCAGGGTTCTTTGGTGGGTATTGGCACTGCAAGAATGTGGGTCCACGGTGTAACGATTGCTATCTGTTATGCGGCTTATAATGTATGGTATTACCCTTGAGAGGACAGAGGTATTCTGACTTGCCAAAACGATCACAACTTCTGTCCAGTACCGCATTACCTGGCGATACTGGAAATGGTTCTATCACCGAAGAGGATAAAATGTTGAGGGGCAACCATGGTTGCGCTACATGAATTCAGCGATAATGTGGGCACTAAGAACATTTTTATGACGACCCCGATGACTGGAACGCAACCAGGCTAGTGTGAGATGTATTTGATTACTGCCGGAGGGAAGAGCGAGTCTTGTATTGTTGAGAAAACCAATCTCGCAGCAAACTGTAAAGAAAGTGCGGTTGAGGCGGTGAGAGGCATTAGGCGTGGAATTCATTGATAGAGAATAGAGACCTTGATGCCCTGTTATATAACCCGGCCATCATAAATTGTCACTCGCTTTCCTTTTTTTATATTCGCTAAGCTGCCCACCCTGTAGCACTTTGGCCACATGGCAACGCTAAGCCTTAGCGCGATTTCCAGTATCACCAGATAATGCGGTATTGTTGAAAACTGAGTCCATGAATTTATTCCTTAACGACCTGAAAAAGCAGAAGAGAAAAGTAAAACGAAATGTAACGAAGGAAAGTGCAAAAGTCCCTGAACTACCGTGAAGCACAGCCAGAACTATTCTCAATCTCTCTATCCGAATATTCTTCCTGTCCTGCCCCTGAGGATGTCCTGTTCTTCTTCTCTCTCATCCTCCCCTGAGGATCACAGAGCCCCATTTTATACTAGGATTATGCAAACACCGGAAACACTACGACATGATTGCGAATTTCCTCGTAAGCCATTATGTATCCTCCGCTACACGCAACAGTACTGGTATCGGTACTGTACGATAACCAGTTTAAACCGTTAGAGAGCTGGTGTGCACGCTATGATGACCGCCTGATCTACTAACCAACTACGGCCAACCATGAGGGACAGAGATAATAGCTAAGAAGGCCAAAGCCCCCTTCAAAGCTATTTACAAAAACGCGTGTCGCGCCTTCCATACATACAAGTACACCCATTCCTTTTCCTTCCTTCCTACTTTCTCTCCTTTCTTCACCCCTTCAATTACAATCAACATCGTCAGAAGGCCCAACTTCCAATCAAATCAAGCCAAGCATGGAAGACATAGCAGAGACTCTCCGAGTCCTCGGTACCTCCCGATTTCTCCCCTGCAAACGAAGTCCTCATACTAACCAAATCCAATCCGCAGGCCCTTACGAACGCTTCTTCACAGCCAGCCACACCCTAAACCTTTATAACAATGTTGGTCTAACAGCACACTATACCCTCACCCCGGCACTTTTAACGAAGCCCCGGATCTTCTCTGCCCTAAAGGCTCTGATAAACCTCCACCCACCGCTGGGCGTGACGATCCTGGGTGAGAACACTAGGGAGCCGCGGTTCGCACGATTGAAAAGTATAGATCTTGAAGAGATTGTGCAAACGATACTTCTGCCGGGCGAGGACACAACAGCTGAGCTCGATACCGTGCTTTCGGAGCAGCATTCACGGGGATTTGAATTGGGCAGGTTGCCCGGGTGGAGGTGTTTGATTTTTCGAGACCACGAGGACGAGGCTAGAGATGCCGCTGCAGGAGTAGGAGGAGGGAACGGGGGAGTCTGGATATCTCTCATATACCACCACGCCATCGCCGACGGTGTTAGCGGGCTAGCCCTGCACAAATCACTCCTCGTAGCGCTCTCCCAACCTCACAAAAACCCCACTTTTGCCGGCCGCTACGTTGTGCACCCGCAGCAAAAGCCCTACCCCTCCTCCCTCGAATCGCTTATCCCTCTCCCGCTCTCCCTCCCATACATCGTCTCGCAGGTCTGGTCGAAGGTTTACTTCCCCCCTCCTTCCCCCCCAACGCTCTACACCGGCAACCCGGTCCCCGCAAGCCCGAATCCATCCAACACAAAAACAATTTACAAGTCCCTCCACTTCTCCGCGAGGGCGCTCAAAACCCTCCTCTCCGTGTCTCGCCGGGAGAATACCACAATCACCTCCCTCCTCACCGCAATCATCGCCATAGCAATCTTCCAAGCGGTGCCTAGCAAATTCGATCAACTCACTTCGTCGACACCAATCAATCTCCGCCGCTACGTCCCCACCGAGCGGATCCAGGAAGTAGTCATAGGCTCATACGCCGCTAGTCTCAGCTCGGAGTACACACGCTGCGCACCCTCGCCGTCCAATCTTTTCGCTATCGCGCGGGAGCACACGGCGCAGATCAACGACCGCCTGGACGCCGGCACGGCAGACTTGAACGTGGGCATGCTCCGTTGGGTCAGTGACTTCTTCACCTTCTTCAAGGAGAAGCTAGGGAAGTTGCGGGAGGACAGCTTCGCTGTTAGCAATGTTGGTGTCTGGGATGGTGGTGAGGACGGGGGCGTCGATAGGGTTGTGTTCTCCCAGAGCGGGGAAGTCGTTGGCCCTGCGATGGAATGGTGTGTTGTTGGTGTGAGAGGCGGGGGGCTGGTCTTGGGCTGTACTGGGTGTGAAGGCATTGTGGACGCGCATGTGCTAGAGAGGATTATCGAAGGCGTTAGGAGGGGGGTTGAAGGCATTGAGTGAGTCTTTCCCTCACTCATGATGATTATGGCTGGGGCCGAGGGTGTGGTAGCAGGAGGATGATAGAATTTTTTTGGTTT
The DNA here is from genome assembly GCA_003788595.2 of Choiromyces venosus 120613-1. Lineage (NCBI taxonomy): Eukaryota > Fungi > Ascomycota > Pezizomycetes > Pezizales > Tuberaceae > Choiromyces > Choiromyces venosus. Next base: position 489,319 of record ML120396.1, read on the forward strand.
TTTTACTTTTTCGTTTCTGGAAAACGAAGGCGTTTTTTCTTTATGGGAAGGAAAATATACTCTTGCTTTTATTGTGTAAATTATAGATATATATCTCCACTCTTATGATTATTATGATGATGGGTCCGCACTCTCACTCCCACTAGCTGTATTGGGTATTATAGATTTGGTTAGCCTAGTTTAGTTTAGTAGGTAATGTTAGTTTTTGGATAACGAATTGAAATCTCGGCTCTTACTCTTGATTAGCGTATCGTGGTACTTGTGGATGGCCTACGAGTACATTATGACCAATTGCGTTGACAGCTTTCTTGACGCGGGCAATAGGCTTCTGTCTTGTATCTAGAGGCCACTATATACTGTACGATGGTAAAGTCTCGCACAGTATGTTGTCCCAACATGTCTCGCACCATGTTACCCTTGACCCCGAGCGGGCCGAGATTCTGGCCTGGTTATCCCCGCTGGAGCCCCGAATACGCCATCAGGACGTCCGAGGTCGGCGCAGGGGTAACATTGGCCATTGGGTGATACCGTCTGAAGAATTGAAGAGCTGGTACGGGGGTAGTGAAGTGAACGGGTAGGCCGACAAGGTATTCCTGTCCCATACTTCTACTTCGGGCGTTTGAGAAGCAAAAAAAACGGTCATTGGTTGGCCGAAGGCTGCAGCTCCAGGAAATTGTGAAAACGTTGGCGCATATCTTGGCTTCGCAGCGCATATCTATATGTATTGATGCTCTGGACGAATGTGAGGGAGGGCATCGAGTTAAAGATTCTAGGCTCGCTCGACAAGATGCTAGAAAAGTCTGGAAGAACTCGGGTATTCATAACTGGAAGGTCGCATATCGTCCCCGAGGTTGAAAAACGTCTTCTTGGAAGGGTGGCATGCATGTCGGTAAGTCCCAACTAATCGTGCCAAGGTTGTGGCTGGCAGCCACAACTTGGGCACTCTAAAGAGTGCCTGACAGTTCAACATAACTTTATAGCTCAACACAACTTTGTGGCTTACCATAGTAAATTTGTGGCTCAACACAACTTTGTCAATCAAGGTAACATTGTGACATAATATTAATTTTTATTTAATAAAACCTCTTCTTGTCAATATATTATACTATCAATACTACAACAAATTATGCCATCAGCTCCAGCATTTATTCTACCAAGCCAACAGGTTGAGCCATATAAAGATGTTGAGATATAAATCCAGGCAGCTATAGCCTTCCTTCAGATCAGTGAAAATCAGTACTCAAACATTGCTGCAATTGCTCGCCGATACAAAATACTAATTACACAACTTCGAGCTCAGTTACAAGGTTGTCAATCCTGACAAAAGCAACCTGGAACAAACTATAAGTTGTCTGAAGACCAGGAACTAGCTGTGTGCCAGTATCTTGACTGCCAGGATAAAGTGAGTACCAGTGCTTGCTTGCAAATAGTTTCAGGTTGTGTGAATATAATTCTCCGATATGCACACATAGGTCCAGGACCAGCACTAACTATCAGTAATTAAAATGCTAAAAAAGGTCTGAGCAAGCAGAATGTAAACCATTCCTTGATGAGATAAAGGCAGAGGTGAAAGCTAGGCATACTGTTTGGGCATATAAAAAGAAAATATCGAGATTGATAATAGTGGGGATTAGGCAACAAGTAAGGTTGTGGAAATTGATGTAAAATAGATTATTATATTCTTTAAAATTTCAGTAAAAGGTCTCTGATGCCACGGAGTTTTATGTTTTATCCCTCTAATGCCACAGCGCCCTCCAATGCTACAAGATCTTATAAGATTGAATGCTGATCTGATAATAAAATATATTGCAGGGGGGTTTTTTTTTCTGTAGTGCTAGATCTAGGATACAGGAAAGTAGGTATGGAAGATAGAAACTTTACTGCTAAGGGCCTATTTGGCAAAAAAAGGGACCATTCCTTTGGGTGACTGTATCTGCCATGAAAATAGCCTTCTCTCAGTTTTGAAATGGAAGGAAAAAGGTGATATGTCTGGAGGAATGGCCCTAAGAGTGCCATTCACATTCAGGGACCACACAGGTATAGGTCACCTGCTCATGATCTTTATCAGCAATCTTGAATGAAAACTTTTCTTTCACAGAACAATCCTCCACTAACTCCTTAAGGTCAGTAAATGCATGGAATAATTACCCTAGTGCCAGCAAAGCAGGGAGTTATGCAAGAGCGGACATTTCAGGTAATATGATTGGAACTTTGGTGGAGGGTGTAGTGGTTGTCAAGATGGCCCACCGAATGGCTAGCATTTACACTATTAAAAAAAAATAAAAATAAAAATAAAGAGTGCAATATATTTTGTTATTAGATCAGCATTCAATCTTATAAGATCTTGTGGCATTGGAGGGCGCTGTGGCATTGGAGGGATAAAACATAAAACTCCGTGGCATTGGAGACCTTTACCGTTAAAATTTAAATATTATATTCAGCCACAAATTTGAGTTGAACCTCATACCAATATTGAGCCCCAAAGTCATGACAAGCCACAAAGTTGTGTTGAGCTGTCAGGCACTCTTTAGAGTGCCCAGGTTGTGGCTGCCAGCCACAACCTTGGCACGATTATAGGGATATTATCACATTTATATAAGTGCCAGACTGGGTGAGGATACAAATCGAGACGCCAAGGATGATTGGCTTGAGGCCGATTTCATAAAACAACTTCGGAATTGTACGTATGAGAAACAATCCTAGGAAATCCTGCCTCAGATTGTCCGCTGACAAATAACGTTAATTTTCCTCAGTATCGAGGCCATCCTGCGAGAAACAACAACCCATCGCAGGCGGCAAAGGCTCGATGCCCTGAGCAATGGTCTCGACTTGGGAGATGCATATGGTGCCACGATAAAATGGATAACGGCGCAGGGTGGTGAGAAAGCAAGACTCGGCATGACTGCCCTGATATGGATCTCGCATGCACAGCGGCCACTGCGGGTCGATGAACCCTGTCACGCATTGGCAGTCGCGATAGGGGCAACACATCTCAATCCAGGCAATGTTCCTTCGATGCCGACCTTGTTAAACTGCTGGGAAGGCCTCGTCACAGTAGAATGAAACTTCGATTGTTCGCTTGATCCACTCTACCCTCCAGCACTATCTTTTGGCCCGCCAGGACACAGTTGGAAAGGCCCACTCGACAATCGCACAAATCTGCCTCACCTTTCTCAATTCTCAACAGATCACGCACATTTCTCTTTCAAGCAGTGGGGAAACCCGATTCCTCGAACATTCATCCATATATTGGGGAGTCCACGCGAAAGCCGGACTCTCGGATTTCACAAAATCACTTGCACTCAAGTTTCTCGACCATTATGGGAACCACATATCCGCCAAATTACTTTTGAGGCACGCGCTGCATAGCTGTGGCCTACATTGTGCGACCCCCTTTCCCCAAATCACTGGCCTACCGCTAAACTGTGCATCCATCTTTGGATTCGACGAGCTTGCCCCAACTCTGTTTCCGATGGAAGGTTGCGACATCAATCGCCAAGATTCCTTGGGTTTTACACCACTTGTACGGGCTGCTATCATGTGGAACGAGGGATTTGTAAAAACTTTTGTTGGCCCAGGAAGATATTAGCCCTGACGGCCCTGATGAACGATATGGCAAAACGCCACTATCGTGGGCTGGACGTGAGGGAGTGGTAAAACTACTATTCTCCCGGCAAGACGTCAACCCCAACCACCCAGACCACGACGGCCAAACACCACCCTTGTTAGCTTCCAAGAACGGACACACGAGAATAGCGAAGCCACCGTTGGCACGGTCAAGATGTCGACCCTCACCACCATGACCGCATGGGTCACAGCGGATTCGTGGGCTAGGCTGCATAAGCATCATCCTATATCTAAACTACTGAAAGATACAGCCCGGGCTAATTCGAATCCCCGGGGGGATTGAGGAGATATTTGGCCTTGCTATGCATATCTGCCTTTTTGAATGTGCGCCTGCATGGAGTTTATATTTGTATACCCTTTACCTTGACGATGCTGATGATGGATTATCCATCCATTAGTCAGTTCCTGGAAGTCTCGTATAGTATCCCCCTCTCTTTTAATTTTATATTATTTTAGGGGATCTAGCTAATCAAGCAACCAACGGTGTAAACTCGACAGTACGGTAGTGTATCGTGGAAAGTATTATTCTTCTTTTTAGACTTGTATTATACATTAGTGTTTGTTCTTCTTCCTCAATCGCGGGAAAGGGTTGGTTTAGTACTGTATTAAACGCTTTCTTGTTGCGGTATTGGGATTGGCATTTGTATGGTTGGCTACTTTGTGTTTGAAGGCTGGTTGTTGGTGTCGTAGGTGATAACGAGTGATGATATGTGATTTGGGTTGCGGGGTGGTTTTTGGCATGATAACTGAGATCATAGGCTATTGATTTGGGGTATGGTGAGGTACCGTATCTTTCTTCTTCTGTGTGAATGTGATGCGTACTCTGGTGACTGGTGACTTGATTACGTGTTTCGAGAACTTGCCTCTATCTAGACAATCAGCAGGGCTCTCGATATTATTCTCATTACCGCTACAGCGCCCACATTTGATTCATCCAGGATATGACACAATCAATTACCCCACCCGAGATTCACACACAACATCCGCCCACCCCTCATGTCTCCTAACCTCCACCCACCCCTCCTTCTCAAGCGTAACGACGGCCCCATCAACACAAATCCTCCGCCACCTCTCCTCCTCCTCCTTCACGTGAATCCTCACCGCATCCACCTCTTCATACCTAACCCCAGGCATGGAAACATGCCTCCCAGAATCATACACCGCCTCCATAACCTCCATAACCCCCTCCGCCCCCCGCACATCCCCCACGCCAAAGTAGACAATGCGCAGAATCCCATCCGCCCCATTCTCCGCCGCGGGACTAATCCTGAAGGCCGGTTCAAAGTTTGAAACGCCCGTAACGACGAGGTAGAAGTGGCCTTGGCCATCAGTGTCCGTTATTTCCTCCCAGTCGGCGCGTCCAGGGCGGAGGATGGAGATGGTGCCACGGTAGGCGTGGAGTGGCGGTGAGAGGTTTTGCTGAGCGGCTAGTTTAAATTTCTCAGTACCGGAGGAAGAGGAGAGGATTTGTGGGGTGTTTGCGTCGGCGACGAGGGAGGCGTGGAAGGCCCAGCTTGTCACTACTATGCCTTTAAGCGTTTGCGCAGGGATCGGTCGATCGAGGAGGAGGGCGCCCGGGGAGAATGTGACGGTGAAGCCGGGGAGTGGACGCACGCTTCCGTGCAGGAGCGCACGGAGGGAATTTGCGATGAGGGTGTCTAGGGAGGAGGAGGGGTTGTATAGACTGCTGGCTAATCCGTTCCCTGTACCCGTTGGTATTGGGATTATTGTCGGGCGCTTACCCCCCGGTAACTCGTTTAGTAGTTCGGAGATGAGCGTGTCTCCCGAGAGTAGGATGATTGTGGATTTCCCCGCTGGGATCGCATCCTGCGCGATGCTTTTGATGGCGTTGGGGTCGGTAACGGCGTGCTTTTCGTAGTCCACTGCGTAGAAATTGAGGATCGGAAGGAGGAGCGTGGTGGAGTATGCTTCTGCTAGTCCGAGTCCTGAGTGCGGGGATGTGATCACCGAGACGGGTCCCCGAAGGTGCGCTGGTGTGGTGGCTGGGATGGCATAGCGCTCGATGAGTTCTGCTGGAGGAGCGGTTATGCTCGAGCTACTCACGCCGCCGGTGCCGGTGTGGAAGATGAGCGTGTAGGTATCTACGGTGCTGGTCGGGACAAGCGCTAGGAGGTAACTTAGTGGAATGCTAACCGCTTTTGCAGAGTCCTGCAGGAAAGTTAGGGTTTCGTCGCATTTGGAGGTGGAGATGTATGCGGGTGCGGGAGTGGTGTCCTGGGGTGGCTCCATGGTGGTGTAATTTCGAGGAAGTGGTTGAGAGAGGCAACTACCGTGTAATCTCATGAAAAGTCGGATTAGCCCTAGTGAGGATTTTCTTGAACCTGCCCAATCGTCGCTCTCTATCTGTTTAAACTGTGGCGAGTTGGCGGTCTTTATGCCCTTCTGTTGGCTCGGTTACCTTAGTTTCTCTTTAGTTCCCTTTAGTTCTAATCTGACTTTCATGAGATGATACGGTACCGTACTGTGAGAGAGACTGTTGGTTCGGTGCCGAGAGGGGCGTTGTTGATGATAAGATACCGTACAAGAGAAAACAGCGGGCTTAAATACATGCTCAATGTCCACCGTGTGCGTCCCATAAGTAATCCACGCACTTTGGTCGTAATCTATGCCGTGGCCATTGCCGAGTCCCACAGTACGGTAGGTATTGCGAGAATTTTTGTAATTGTCGGCTGAGTCACATTTGGGAATGGGTTGGTCGGAGAAAGGTTTGTCCGCGGTCAGATTGGGTGGGGCGAGAGCTACAGTAGCTAGCGGGTTGATGCGGTGCTAACTCTTCTTGGTGGTGATAACGGATTAACTACTCGTGTCTCCGCGCCAAGAGTTGGCACCCTTTTCGGAATAGCTACTACAGATCCATAGAATGGGCAAAGGGGATGCCAATTCTTGGCTCGGAGGCACGAGTATTGCTCTGAGTTGTCATTTTATTAAAAAGCATTGATCAGCTGTATCATAGCCGGATATCGTTCACATATGGGTATGTTTAAAGTGATAAAATGTCTAAACAACTTAGTGTAATGAACACTTGGTCCACTTCTTCCCTCTTCTTCTAATCCTCAACCTTTTGAGATGGTGAGATAGAGAATAGAGAGGCTCTCCCAATGTGCTATAATCATGGCAATGCTAAACTTTTGTCATGAGTTACCGATGGAAGTACAATATGGTAGGGAAATACTGATCATTTGAAGTATTACCATATATACATCCACATCAGACCCATAGTGACTAGAATTTCTCGAATAAAAACTATTTATGTGCAATATGCTCCTAACCATGCCATTGATTACCCACATCTTGTTAATGGGTTTGATTATATTGTTTAGCATTGTTGAGCAAAGTGTGTTTTTGGAGCCTTTAGTTTTGGGCCGAGAATTAAGTTCCTCGTTGCTGTGTTCGGTTAATCTTGTCAATTAACAATACCTGCGAGTGCCAAATCCCATTTACAACACATCTTGAGATCCAGAAACCGAACGAACGGGAGAAGACACGTAAAACTAATGGACACAGTCCCCAGGTTGAATACCGGCGCAAGGGAGAAGGAAATATCATCCTGTTCTATTGATGTAAGTTAGGCCACCAATATATAACCCTTCAATTCGTGCCCTCATAGCATCATCCGGAATTTCTGCCCTGGGCATATATCTTGACCCCTTTTTGGATACCTTTTGCATTCCTGACCCAAGGAGATTCAGAGACTGACCAAATCTGACGTCTGCTGCACAACTTCTATCAACACTAGCTTAACACATTACCCCGGCACCGTAGACCATTCAGATCTATATATAGATAGACTACTCTGTTGAAGTCATAATTTTGAATTCGAGACTGTTGTAGCAGAACAGGGTGTTGGAAAATTGAGTTCCCACCTTCCGATATATAATCACAGATTGCCCGAGCCTTGTCCCGCAGCGGGAAGGCTTGGACCCGGAAATTTTTTAATATAGGGCCTTTATCAGCCCTATGGAAGGACGATGAAGTGCGGAGGGTTTTGGTTAGGAAATTTTCTTGGTTTATTTCAAGTAATTTAGTTAACTTCCTAGTGAGGTTTCCTTTCACGAGAGGTTCCGATTTGGGCTCTTGGTGATGGACTGTCCTTGGGTTTATGATTTATTTTTGGGGACGTTTATGAAGTTTCTTTTGTGTTTTTTTATTGGGGGGGAGGGGGATTTTTTAGGCCATACTTTAGGGTGCTTGCTAGGATTTTCCTTGTGCTTAAAGTAAATCTATGGGCTTGAACAGAAAATTGGAAAATTGGGTTGATTATTCGCTTGGGAAGGTGAGGGTGTTGGATTTTGGGGGTCATCTATGATACAGTAATGTCAATGATTCGCCAGGTCCAATTCCGAGTTTGTTGGTAGCTGGGATCAAGTGCAAAGGTTCTATAGTGCTCCCTCCGTTGCCCAGAGTGCTTGGATACGGGACTGTGGTGGTAGAGTGTACTATAGCAAAAGAAATTACAAAGGTCAAAATTCTTCATGCTTTCTGGGTATTATATTTCCTTTCACGGCTGTGAGTTAGAGGACTCGGGGTGTATGTGGGATTGAATGAATCTATCTCGCCGATTATTCATGTATGATACCAACATTATCATAAAGAAGTGCAGCGGAACCACTGTGATTAACGCAAAGTTGATAGATTTTGAACGCTGCTGTATAATAACAATGAACACAAAAGATACCGTACTTGTACTCGTACAAGTGCGGCCGATAGATATATCCGTCACGTGGATCTGATAAGCAAAAGCGGCGCGTAGCAACCAGCCATTTTACCTCAGGTTTGGTGAGAGTTCTCGTTGCAACTTGCTGCTTTAAAGCACGTGACGGATATATCTATCGGCCGCACTTGTAGGCTTACAGAGAGAGATGGTTCCTGGACTGGGCCAAGCTGGTTAAAGCAGTTGCTGTGTGCTCACTCCCCAGTTCCGCATCTCCAGTCACATACTTTGTTTATGCCAATCACGTGATGACGTCGCTTTCATGTTTCCAGTCTCTCTTGTCACTCTGTGACACTCTCACCTTGTCACTCTACTTTCCTTCTGCTCTGCCTAGCTATTCCCTTTGACTGTTTTCCTCAAGCCAATACCCATCGTTTGATTCTCGTCTACAAACCTACCATTCGATCCTTCATCCAGCTCAGGAGTGTGAATCCCAAAGTTGCCTGATACGGCACCACGGCCTCATTTTTCGAGTGGATTGAAATAAACATACGGGGACTACACTTGATCGCGTCGTTCCTGGCTTTCTTCTTCGCCCAGAGAAATCCCTGGTTCGCTCGCTCTAGTCCCGATTTTAGCAACGGTGTTTACCACAGTAAGACCGCACCCAGTTTCCATATCTACCACTTTTTTTTTTCTACGCATATCCCTCCGACAATCTCTCCCTTTAGCACCCCGCCTGTCACTCCTTGCCTGATTCCGTAGGAAACAAATACCCCACAACAACCCACCGCCCAGGATCGGCATACGACAAGGGCTACGGTACTTATTTTCGTTCTGCATAGTTCCCCCCTGAGCCTCGTATACATTTCTATTATTCACGCGAACTTGGGCAGAAAACAAACGAAAATAGGATTTGACTTCCCACATACGTTCATTCCCGCATAATCAACACACGCAACTTTAATACCGGCAGAACTAGCAAAGGTGGCCACGAAATTTTCTATCCACAAGGTTCAGAATGGGGAACGGCAGCCGTTACTGTTGGAGGCCGTCCAGGGATATGATTATGACATTAATAATGAAAATATGAATTTCGGGCGTGATCCCGAGAAGGCGTGTAATTACAGTACTTTCCCGGGACCTCCGCTTCCTTCGCCCTTAGCACCATCATCAATTGCTTGTACAGTGGGTCGGAGAGCAATGGCTGTCTTACTGTTTGCTCTGGCCTTCTTAGGTCTCTCATCTGCGCTCCCGCGAATTGGAGATGGGCTTACGGGTTCTTTGGTTGAGCGGCAATTCACTTCTCCTTCACCTCCCGATTTTGATAATAATGAGCAACCGCATAACATCACGGATTATGACCCTGAGTCCTGGACTCTAAGCACTAAGACGTTGATCACGAATCACTACCAGACCCAACCATATGTTGCCAATGGCTACCATGGGAGCCGAATTCCTGCTGAAGGAATTGGATATTTGGTAGGGCTCCCAAGCAATTTAGCTTTAGAAAATACATTGCTAACGCAGTGCAGGTCTTGAAAAACAACTCGAATCGTAATGGTGTTTGGCCTATCAACGGTTGGCCATTGGATAACCCACGACAAACCGTTGCCACTATCTCCGGATTTTGGGATTCTCAACATAACACTACTCGAACAAACTTCCCGGAATTACTCAAGAACGGTGGAGAGAGTGTTATCTCTGGGATCCCAACGTGGAGCACATTATACGTCACAACACCCGATGGAAAGTACACCTATGCACCCGGTGTTCCTCACGAGCAAATCGAGAGTTTCAATCAATCACTGAGTATCCGAAATGGCATCCTGACCACGAGAGTGAAATGGACCCCTGTTAAGGGTGGTATTTCTTATGATCTCAAGTTCACAATTTTGGCTCATCGATCTCGAATAAACCTTGGGCTGCTAAAGCTCGATATTACCCCCTCTGAGGACGGAAATGTAATTGTGACAGACATCTTAGATGGTGCTGGTGCTCAAAGGACGGAGTTTTCTGAGAAGGCCTTTGAGAGCAAGGACAATATGATCTGGACTGCTGTTAGCCCAGTTGGTGTCCCGGATGTTGCTGCCTATGAATTTTCAACCTTAGATTTCCCTTTCGGATCCCGACAGGGGCTTGTCATAGAAGAATCTAGAAAGAATGCGAATTATAGACCTTACGTTTCAACTAATCATTCTACCATCTCTCAGGAGTGGCAAGTGGAGACTACCAAGGATCAGACCGTTACAATTATCAAATATGTCGGTATCGCCAGCACTGATGCGTTTCCTAATCCCAAACGTACAGCTCATCAAGCGGCATTAGACGCCAGGGCCTGTGGATGGGATACACTTGTTAAAGAGCATAATGGCGCTTGGGATGAACTATGGGATGACGGTGATATTGTTGTTCATGGAGACGAACAGATGCAGATCGCCGTCAGAGCTAGTTTGTTCCATTTACTGGCTAATATTCGTGGTGGTTCTGAAGGAAAGGGGCTTGGAGACAACAGCATCGCTGTCGGTGGTTTAGCCAGTGATTCATACGCAGGTTTTGTCTTCTGGGACGCCGATTGTATGTTTTACCCTCCACTTTCGCTTAGCGGTTCGTACTAACACAAGGCTACTAAAGTATGGATGCTTCCCGGATTACTCGCCCTACACCCCGACCACGCGTCTGCAATCAATAACTACCGTTCTCGAATGCTCCCCCAAGCACGAGAAAATGCCAAGCAGTACAATTCTGACGGTGTCCTATATCCGTGGACTTCTGCGAGATTTGGAAACTGCACGGCAACCGGCCCATGTGTCGATTACCAGTATCATCTAAATACGGATATTGCACTTGTGAATTGGCATCAGTTTTTGACTACTGGCGATGAGGATTGGCTCAAGCGACAAGCGTGGCCGATTATCAAGGGAGTTGCAGATATGTGGGCCAGCAAAGTGCGAACCGCCAATGAGACTGGAGATGATGGCCTTCGTCCAGGGATGTATGTTGTTAGAAACATGACTGATCCGGTTCGTATCCCCATATACCACTGCTTTGAGGTATCGATTACTGATTGGCGAGGCAGGATGAATACGCAAATCATGTTGATAACGGCGCGTTTACAAATGCCGGAATCAAGGTCATTATGGGTATTGCCCAAGCGGCGGCAAAGCTCGTTGGTGAAACTGCGCCTAGCAAATGGAAAGATGTTCAAGAGAAGATCTTCATACCTTTCAATACCAATGCAAACATTATCCCGGAATATGGAACCATGAACGGGAGTGTTAAGATCAAACAAGCGGATGTGGTGTTGATCAATTACCCACTCGAATTTCGGCTTAACGAGAGTCAAGCTTTGAATGATTTAGATTTCGTAAGTTTCTTTATCATCTTCATTCTTATTTCTCATCCTAACATTTTTCCCCAAGTATGCAAGAGCCCAGTCACCGGACGGCCCGGCCATGACATGGGCAATGTTTGCTATCAACGCAGCGGATCTTTCGCCCGCTGGTTGCGCGAGTTATACATACTTGTTATACGCATCCCAGCCTTACCTTCGTGAACCATACTATCAGTTCAGTGAGCAAATTAACGATAACATCTACGAGAATGGTAACACCAACCCTGCATTCACATTTTTGACCGGACACGGAGGTTTCCTTCAAGTTCCCACACACGGGTTCACCGGGTACCGCCCACGCCTTGATGCGTTCTACCTCGATCCTTCTCTCCCCCCTCAACTTGAGGGAGTAGAGGTGAAAGGGATGAAACACCAAGGATCCGTCTTTAATATTCTTGTCAACTCCACCAATACAACAATTACCCGAATCCATCCGAAAGCGCATAGGCGCTCGAACGATAGCCCAGGGCCCGTCACTATCAGGATCGGGTCTCGGAATAAAATGGCTGGAGACTGGAAATTATCTGTCGGCCAATCTCTCGTCATCCCTACCCGTCGCCCCGACTTGAATGGCACAGACCTTCCCGGGAATAAGGCACAATGTAAGCGTGCAGAGGCGGATACCCCTTGGTACCCCGGTCAATTCCCTCTTGCAGCAGTGGATGGAAGCAATCACACAGTCTGGCAATCAGCGACTTCTAAGCCCTCAGCCCTAACCGTGGATTTGGAAGCCCCCACCCAAATTAATGGTGTAAGCTTCAACTGGGCATCGCAGCCACCGGAATCCTGGACTCTCCTTGTGGGTGGTAACGAAACTACCCCCGAAACATGGCGCCAGGTATATCACAGCGATAAAGTGGAGATTAGCGACCCATGGATTGAGGACGACGCCTTAATCGTGAGGATAAGAACTGGAAATACTACTACCCAAATGTTTGATCAGAGCATTTCTACAGTCAGCAGATGGGTGAGGCTCGTGGTTGAGGGGAATAAGGGTCGTGAGAAGGAGCGCGGCCCTACAGTAGCACAGTTTGGAATTCTCTAAAGGTTTACAGTGTCTCCTGCGATACATTCGGGAGTTGAGGGGATCCTATGTAATTTAATAGTTTGTATTTTATCCACTCGCACAGTAGTCAGAAGTTAGAATAAGATGTGCAGAAAATATTGCTTCAAATGATTAGGGGAATTTCTCCATACATCTCGGTCGAGACAACACAACAAAACGGTGTAAAAATAACTTGTGCACAAGTCTCAGAGCTTCCATCATGATTCAGGAGGGTTCAGCTAAAAAGAGCAAATAATGTTACCAGACTTTACTTCAACCTTCACAGGCAAAAAATGAAAAAAAGCACAAGGCACACATAGAAATGAGTTCATCCTTCCACCATCTCAAAACACCGAGATTGAATGGAAGAATAAAGTTCTATGTACTGTAACTCTATACCGTATCACACATAGTCTAAACTGAATCAGAAGAAAGAAAGAAAGGTCCAAACACACCTTACAGAGAGACAGAGAGGCAAGCTGACTAATCTTTCCAAGCGCGCCAAGGTGACATCAGTTAAACCTGAAGCTCGACCTGTTTGCCCTTCCCAATTGATCTCCCCTGTCCGTCCATATCCAACTTCATTCTATCCTATCCTACCAGCAACACACTCTCCCATTCACCTTTCCATCGTTAACTCACCACCACCACCAACTACTCCACCGCCCTGGCGGAACACACAAACAAAAAAAAAACCTAAAATAAAATAGAAAGTGATCAAACAAACCAATGGCACCAACGCCCGCAGACGCAACACCTACTTCCACCCCCTCACCGACCTCCACCCCATCCCCAGACTCCGACTCAGGCGGAATGTCCGGCGGGGGCGTCGCAGCGCTAGTAATCTTCCTCCTACTACTATTCGCGGGCGCCGGTTGGATCGTACTTCCCCCCCCCCCTTCTTTCCCCCTTTCTCCTATCTGCGCTAACATAAACCCAAGATCTTCACCCAACTCCGCGCCCGCCGCCTCGGCCTTCCAGCCCCAACCTGGCGCTCATACATCCCCTTCCTATCCAGCAACTCTCGCACCGCGCACGCCCCCGCCTCCTACGAACCCTCCCGCAGCGGCCTCGTCGGGAAAATCACGGGCGTGTTTGGGAGTAATAACGCTGGCTACTCTGGCTCTAACGTTCGTGCTCAGCGGACGAGGGAGAGGGATTTGGACGGGGAGTGGGACGACAGGATTGAGGAGGAGGAGGAAGGGGGGTATGGCGCTGGGTATGGCCATAACGGGGGTCAGAGGGGGAGGGGGGGTGCGGTGGGATTGGGCGCGCCGGGGTTCGTGGAGGAGAGGGGCAGGAGTAGGAGTCGTGAGCCGCCCAGGGATTTGGGGAGGGGTGAGGCGCCGTTGCCCTATCCGGAGGAGTTGAACCCGTTTGCCGTGGATGTTAGGCTTCAGGGGGTGAGGGAGCGGGATGAAGGGTTTGGAGGCGTGGGGGTTAAAGGTGGCAGGGCGAGCGTGGATTCGGAAAGGAGGAGCGCGTTTAGGGAGAGTATTAATTAGGCTGGGAGGGGACGTTTTTTTTTTTTTCCTACTATTCTTATTCTGAGTCTTACGGGGTGAGCGGGCGGATTTTCTTACCCTGCAGCGGAGTGTAAAAGTAATTCTCTTTCTTCTACTACTTGCTTAAAACTTTTATCATACCTTTCTCCTTCCTTCCTTCCTTCCCCCCCTCCCACGATACTTTTAACCAACCCAGCTTACTATCACAACTTCCTTTTTCTTTTCCCTTTTCCCCCATTCAGTCCCTATGTGCAAAAAAAAACCCCCCAACCCACTCAGACTTTTCTTCCCCCCCTTCACCCAGTTACGCTGCGCTAGTTTGCCCCCGGCGGTATCCTTTCCTTCCTTATGTTTGCTTTTTATTATTATTACTTTTTACAGGCTGGCCCCGTTAGGTAGTTTTTTTTTTATAGAACAGAACAGGACGAATCTTGCTCTTCTCCTTTTGGCATTTTTCCTTGCGCGGGGTAGTCGTAGTTCTATAGCTTGGCGAATAGGGCGTTTATCGATCTGCGTGGTGATGTGATGGTAAACTTGTCTGGTGGTTTGGTCATGGGGTATCACTCGGGTGGGTTTGCAGTTTGTTTTTTAAGTGATGACTGTGCTGTGTTATGGAGAGATTATATGAGGTTGTGTTGGTTGTTTTGTATTTCTGGATATGGTGGGTTTGTGTGGTTGGGTTTTGGGGGTTTTGGGGGTAGGTGGTAGGTACCGGCACGGTGTTTTTATGTTGGAGTGGTAAAGGGTAGATAGTGTGGGGTTAAGTTGGTGTGGTGTATAAGGACGATAATCAAGCACATTGTGACGCTGCGTGGTCTTGGGAGACTGGTTTTTCGAGCTGGGAGGTCAGAAGATAGGTGAGTGCGTTTGACTAGGGTAGAGAGTAGCCTTTGCAGTAGGGGTAGGATTTTCGAGACATTTGCTGTTTATTTAAGGGACTGCAGAGAAAAGTTACTGTTGTGTGTTGGAAATCCTGGGCGGTAGATTATTTTGACGTGTTTGTGTGGGAATGAGTTTCGCTGGATGATATGGTATCATGCCGGAATGTGTGGCTGGGCTGTCGTTTGTGTTTTGGCTCAATTTCGAGTACAGTGTTTGCCATAATTCGCGCGTGAGTATATGTTGTTTGATAGTGCGATATAGGTTAGTAGAATGCTCAAGTCGTCGGATTGGAGGTGCTACTGTTTTGGTAGTGGTAGTGGTGGTGGTGGTGATGGTGGGAGAATCTTGAATGGTGACTTGAGTGATACGGGAAGTAAAAAGGTAAATGGTTATGGAGTTGTGGGGGCTGCCCGAGTACGTTAGCCTGCCCGAGTGCCTTACTCTAGTGCAATCCAATCCAGTCTGCACTAAGTTAGTCCCGACCCCCCTAGCAGATCCCTTCCAATCACGTCTATCCGTAGCGAAAAATACCGTAGACATCTTTAAGGGTCCCGATAAAGACCTTCACGTGGCAGCCATGCGTAAGGCAGACTCTCCCAACCATTTCACTCCACCTCTCATCCACAATACAACGTGATCATTGCTTTTGCTTACCTAACGCCCTAAACCCTTAATTAAAGGGTGCGGTTCTCAAGCTAGTCTGAGAAGGTGCCGTTGTGCGTCTCTCACTAGAGTGCTTGACTGAAGTGAGGTGGAGCCGGAAGTATCATTTGTGACCCCGGGGGGATAGGAGGAGTGTATTTAAAGACTTGCTGGTGCCCTGCCCGTTTTGTGAGAATACAGAAACCCCGTGGGTGGAAGGAGGGAAGGAAAGAGGGAAAGATTGTGTGAAGGCCCTACAGGAATCTGGATGGGGGGTGGATTTCTTGGTTGGTTTTGTTTGGGGGTTTCCCCCTGCCGCTGTTGTGGGAAGTCCTTCTGGGAGGGGGAGAGAGAGAGGTGGGCTTGACTATCTGACTAGAGGTTAGGAGTGTTTGTACGTGCGTTTAACGTCTATTAGGAATTCGGTAATGGCTGGAGGTAACCGGGTGGGTGGTTTAGGATTGAGTGTTTGCACGTCTGAATACCCAAAGATTGCCTGGTACGAACCAGGAAGGGAGGGCAGGACTGAATACTGAATTTGAGCCTTATTGAAGCTGTTGGTTTCTGCACCGTTGGGCACGCGAGTGGCCACGGCATCAATTACGACCATCGTGCACGGTCTGCGTATGGGACGCTGACAATGGGCCAGGGGCATTGATCATGTATCTAAGCCCCCCTTTCCCCTATTAGCTGTTATCACGAACAACGCTCCTCTCGGTACCTTACACGATGAGTCTCCTACAGTGCTCCAGAGCTCATAAGCTACTAACTGCGGCATCGGGGGTGTGGTCGTTGCGTCAAGTCCGCGGATGTTGTTTGCAGGAAAAATCAAGGCCATAATACCGGTACTTGCCTTTACCTTATAATAGCAGCTGAATCAGCGAACTTGACCAAGTTCGAGCGTTGAACTACGGTAAATCCGCCAGGTACAGGCACGATGTCCCAATAAACAACTGCCTACCGTGCTCGAGCACTAATTTATTAAGCTCCACCCTCTCGTACGTGCCGGAAACTAACCTAGTGCGGATCACCGTTGAGACTCGCTCGTGGCTTGCATGGTTGGCGCTGTGGCTGGTTCGCACACTTTCCCGGAGAGCAAACTTACCATGCGGTGTCTCAGTAAGTTACGCTCCACAAAGGCTTCATTCCTTATCGTCTGAGTTGATCGGTAATTTGTGATAGCCTATCGCACAGAATAATGAAATATCGGTATTATTATGACGCCTGATCCTATTCGTACTCGACTTCATCGGTCATCATCGGTCACGGCTAACGATGAGTACCGCGTGCCATCTTGTGGACCATTTCTACTGGTATCATATGAGCACGTTTTGCCACTCGACTTCTATTATCGGTATTTTAATGGCAGAGATGACAGGAGACCTACTTTAATCGAAAAATCGGGATCCTCATCACACGGGATGTGTTTTCTCTCACTCTCTTCTTGCCCTACCGACACATGGACTTCCCCACCTCCTCCCATTCCCAGGCTACTATGGTATTTCTAAAAGCACAAGTCCGACCCGACCCCGCCCCGCATGCTCCATCACTCGCGTCGCTAAAGCACTATGATAAGATGAGGAAATACTAGTACGGTGCATCGTCCCACGCTCGGGCGAGAAAAGTACCGGTATCTTACTGTATGTATCAGCGGAACCTATTTAGTTTATCCGTAGCTCTCGTGGCTCCAGTCGTTGGCCGTGCTGGGAACTTCCTTACTACCAGTATTATGTTTTTCCAACGGTGTACAGAACTTCTCAAGCAAGAAAAGAGGAGGTTACCAAAGAGTCCTTTCATGAATCCATCATAATCAGCCAACAGTTTCGTCTCGCTTTTCATGATCACGCGAGAGGAGAGGCAAGAGATAACCATTCGAGTTATGATACTAGCAATAAAACCCAAAGCCACTGTTTCAACTGGTAAGGGAAAACCCTCAGTTCCCATCCATCCATTCCATTGCTAATCGTACAAAAAGTGACAAGAACCTGGATGTGGATGATGGAGTTCCTGAGGGCCCCCACGGGCGGAAGATCTACACTCGCGTTTGAAAAGTCCTCGTAACCACAGTGGCGCATTCATGTAGTTGTGGCTGGAGTAGTGTGTTGGCCACTCCTATTTGAAAAGTCCTTGTAACCATACAGGTGGCAACAGGTGCAATGTATTGCCACCACAATCAGATGTAGCCTTAGGAACTGGTCGCAACACAGATAAATGTAAGCAAACAATGGCACCCCCGCATTTCAAAATCCACGATTCCCACAATGCCAGATATGAGAACAACCGTGATACATATCTTATCCCATTTCTTCTCTCCTCAAATACTCCTATTAGTGATATTTGGGTCATTGAAGACAATGCGAAATATCATCTTACTGGTCTAAATCAGGCAATCACTTCTGCATTTAAGGTACAAAAACTTCCACTACCGGCAAATTCACCAGACCTCAATCCCATGGAAAATGCGTGGCATATCCTAAAGGCACGGTTATGCAAGAGGTTTACTAAAAACAAGTGGGAAAGACCAAGTTCCGAAGATGAGCTATGGAAGGTGATGGAGGAGGAATGGGATGCAATCGATCAGGAGGTTCTGGATAAGCTTGCTGAGGGCATGCCAAGGAGAGTAGAGGCTATCATAGCAGTCAACGGAAATCATGTTAAATGGTAAATCATGTTAAATGGTAGGAGAGTTATTTTTGAGTGGTCAGGTATTCCTATATCATGAATTTTCTTGTAAAGTGTCATATTTTTGCTCATTGCGACCGGTTCCCAAGGCTACATCTGATTGTGGTGGCAATACATTGCACCCGTTGCCACCTGTATGGTTACAAGGACTTTTCAAATAGGAGTGGCCAACACACTACTCCAGCCACAACTACATGAATGCGCCACTGTGGTTACGAGGACTTTTCAAACGCGAGTGTTCTTTGCTCACGGCGTCACAGCGGTATAACTGGTTTGTCCATGCATGTTTGTGCCAACTCACACCAACTGCTGTCCTACTGGGGTAAATTTTTTTTTTACTTTTTCCCACTTCATTCCCTTGTAAAGTGCCCTCCTGGCTGGTAATAATAAGAATCACGATGTGTCCATGTATCTTCCCTTTCTTCTCTTTTTCTCTAATACAGACTTGAGGCTACTTATCTGTATCTACGGGAGGTAAAGTGGTTTTTTTTGTTCAGCTTGGGGTTATCTGGAGGTTAAGAGATATAATTGAGTTTATATTCTCTATTTCGCGGTATTCTGCTTGATCCCGGTAGAATTTTGCAGAAAGGTCAGTTTCCTTTTTTATTATTTTTTTCTCTCAGAAATTCTGATTTTTCTTCTTTCCTTTGAGTCCAGGCTGACCTTTTTCGAATGGGATGGTGGCTATGGTCGTGGGACCAGTCATATTTTTCGTATATTAGACATTCTACATACAGTATCTTAATTCGCCATAATCTTTTTTTTTTTCTTTCAGCCCAACACCTCTGGTGGGTAAGTGTTACTAGGATTTCATCGCTCGATTATGATGAACGCTTCCCACTCGTCAGCCACCAAGTTTAACGACGTGGAAAGCAGTCGGTGGCCATGGTCAAAGTGGAGTACTGAACTTGATGCCTTTTGTGACTCTGCGAAAAACGTGATTCGCAAGATTGGAAGTAAATTACAATTGGAGGAGGAGGAAGAAGAGGAGGATAAAGTGTATTATTTTCGTACTCTCTCTGCTGCATCTTCCACTAAGGTTCATTTATCTCCGTACGACCTTGCTCTTGGTGGTGTCGGCGAAGAGGAGGAGGAGGAACAAGAAGATTTTCAAGGTGGTGTGGGTGACAGCGACAGCGGGGGTGGTTATCTCTCGGACATTTCTGTTTCCACCAACTTTGAACAAAACTACAGTTGTACTCATCGACGAGTAGAAAACACACATCGAGCCTACGCCGATGAATTATATCCGCACAAGCGACCGCCAGCCACTGAGAATCCATCGCCAGAGATTGACGTGGTCGCGTATTTTACCGAGGACGAATATAACGAGGACGACGAAGGGGACGAACGCTTATCATACGAAAATCACCGTGAGGAATACTTTGAGGCCTGCGAGGTTCGAGGAAGGTCACTGAAGAGAATGGCTGGTCCCATTGTCCGCGCCTCATCTCCATCGCCGGTCGCTAAGGAGAGGAAGAAGTCGAAGTCTTCGAGGAGGAGATCATCGTCACATGAGGAGGATCCAGCTGAGAGGGAGCGAAGGCGACAGGAACGAAGGAAGCGAAGGGCGGAAAGGGAGGGAAAAAGGGTTCGAGATGCGAGGGAGTCAGCGGATGAGGCAGAACGACAGGAAAGAAAAAAGGATAGGCATCGACAAAAGAAAGAACTATCACCACCACCACCACCACCACCACAACTAGCACCAAAGAAAGTGGTTGAAGTTCGGAGGGATAATAAAAAGAACCGCTTATCTGTTGAGGATGTTCTGGGTCTGTCCAGGTTTGTTCTAGTGCACTTAGACGAGATTTCGTCCGTGCTAATCTCCTTTTAGTTCACGATCACGATCAATTAGTGTAAGGCGACCGATAAGAGTTCGGTCGAATCATTCACTACGAGCTACTAGATCCGACGCACGACTAAGACCAGAGCCGCGATTGAAGGTTGCCTCTGATGGAACCCGTAGTAATAGTACCAAACGAGCTAAAGAGCCATCAAAACTTGCAACTGTAACGAGCGCGGGCGAGCGATCACCGTTACGCCAAGGACATCGCAAACATCACGATGATCACTCAACGCCAGAAATTAAGGCCCTTTGCCGGCGATGTATCCAGAAGAGGGAGAAGAGGGAGAAGAAGCAGGCTGAACTGAATATCCAGATTGCGCCCGAGCCACTAATAGTCCCGGTTGTCGCACCAAAGAGGGTGGAGGTGAGGATTCAGGAACCAAAGGTGGAGAAAAAACGTGAGGGTAAGGCCAAAGTTAAGATTATCGAGCCGCCCACACCAACTTTGAAGAGGTCAAAACAAGTGTTAGGTGCGACTGGAGAGAAGAAGCCGGAAAAACTGTAGGTATTTCCTTGTTCGTGATGTTGATACCTGCTAAGTCGCGCTAGTGTTCAATGTATCACCTGTCTGGCCGACGACATCCCACACAAGGAAGCAGCGCATCTCGCATGCGATCACTCGTGGTGTCATGAGTGTCTCAAGCGAATATTTGCACTGTCTTTGACTGACCCCGCTCATATGCCACCAAAGTGCTGTAATGACGAACATGTTCCCCTGAAGCATGTCGACAAACTTCTCAGCTATCAGACAAAGAAGTTGTGGAACAAGAAGTACATCGAGTACACTACGTCTAATCGTATCTACTGCCCCGAGGTGGACTGTGGTGAATGGATCCAACCTAAGGATATTGAGGCGGGTGTTGGAAAGTGTTCGCGATGCAAGACTAAAGTCTGTGCTTTGTGCAATGGAAAAGCACATGGTGATGGGGAGTGCCCTAAGGATGAGGACTTGGTGAAGTTTATCGAAACGGCCAAGAAGAATAAGTTCCAAAGATGTTATAGTTGTAGGGCAGTAGTCGAGCTGGAAAGGGGCTGCAACCACATGACGTGAATTTGTCCCGTCCTTTGAAGTATGCGTTGTACTAACAGTTATCATAGTTGCCGGTGCACAGCAGAGTTCTGCTATATTTGTGGCGAGAAGTGGAAGACATGTAACTGCCCCTGGTTCAACTACGAGCCCGAAGAAGACGACTATGCCATTCCCATATGGAACCCCGACCAGCCTGCCCCAGCACTCCCAGCAGAATTCGCCCAGCGTAGAGAACAACGCGCTCGTGCCAGAGAAGAGCAGCTCCGCACGGATGAGGAGCTTGCCCGTAGACTGGCGCAGGAAGAAGGAGCCCGCACCCCGGTCACACCGGGCTTCAGCGACGAATACCACCTTCCGAGCCCACTGCAAATCGACGCACTCGCCGCGCTAGGCACCATCGGTACCGGTCTGCGAAACGGCATCAGAAGACTAGCAGCAGACTACGTCGAAGCAACACAGGCCGCCCGCGCCCCAGCTCCAGCTCCAGCCCTCGCTCCCGCCCCACTCCGACTGCAACAGCCGCCCCGTGTCGAGCGCCGGAGAACAGAACCACCCCCACGCGTTAGACACAACCGTAGTCGCGAGGAGATCCGAGAGAACCTCGTCAATCTCCTTCAAGAAGCACAGGAACTCGAGGCCCTCTCTCCTCCCCGCCCTTCCCCCGCACGCATGAACATAGAACCACTACGGCCAGTGCGCCACCTGAAATCCCCGCAACTCCTCCTTCCTGCTCCCCCATCACCATTACCGCCATCACCCTCATCACCCTCATCACCGCAACCGCCGCAAAGCCGCTACCTCAGCGAAGCCCGCCAAGCACATATCGAGGAATATCTCCACAATCTCGAACTCCCGGGACCAGAGCCCGTCAGCCCAATATACGAAGAACCACGCATGCAGTTATCCCGCCGTAGACGGAACCACAATTTTACGGCGGATTACGACCTTGATATTGATGTTGACAGAAGGGAACTTATCGACAGGAGCTTCAGACCCGCCCCCGCACCTGCACCTGCTCCCGCAGCAGAGTGGCGAGCAAGAGGCCTCAACGCTGGCCGCATCGGTCTCAACGATCCCTGGCATCCTGCTCGCGATCATCCTATGTTCCGCAGGGCGTTGGCGACCGGTGAAGTACCTAGACGATGGGGCGCTGAGAGGAGGGGGTATTAGTCTTCTTCTTCTTCCTAGCCTAGTATTTCTATAAATTATAATGTTTTCTATGCCAATCTTTCTTTTCTTTTCTTTTCTGTTTTTTTTTTTTTGTTGGGGGTTTTGGAAAAATCGGAATGTTTGTGTATTTGCTTAGTGTTGAACGAGTTTGGGTTTAAGTTTTCTTGTGAATATGGGTGGAGTTTTTATGGATTGGATTGGAATTTTGGTAGTGGGTGGGGGAGGCGGGGGTAGGGGGTAGGGGAGGGTTAGAGGGAGTGTACACATGTATTTGGTATGATTGATATGGCATGAAGTGATTTGGAGTGACGATGGCTGGGGGGTTGGGTTAGATGAATTCTGAATTCAACGAAATGAAATGGAATTACTGATGTTGGTGGTGGTGATGTTGTCATGTGCTGTCACTCAATTTGATATGACTCGGGTGTTGAAACGAGGATTTCTTTGTTTCTGCTCATGAATGCCTTGTTCGGGAGGTTTATCCCGCTTGTACGACACAGGTCATACTTAGGATCAATCTCATTCATCTTGTCCTTTGTTTCGAGCTGTTGTTCCCTCTTTGTGTTTCTTTTGTCCGGTGTTTGGGCCGTTTTGTTTTTCCCTCGCTGAGGGCGGCGATGATGATGCCAGCCCAGCAAACTAGTAGGATAATAAATAGCTGAACGCCGTATCATCATCATCATCCTGACCCTGATTTCTATTTTTATCCCGAATTACCCAACTATCCAGCCAATAAAGTGATGGCGCCCCACCCCCAAAAGCGAAAGTTGGAAAAAAGTTGGAAACCCGGAATTCTTGGCAAAAAGATTTTGAGAAGAGGCAGGAAACTATGATCCATCATGCTTGCCAAGGCTTTTGGATTTCTGACATTTATGCATTGGGGCGCCGTCACTATTATTATTATTATTATTATTATTATTATTATTATTATTATTATTATTATTCCTCCTCTTAGCGCCAGAGGTATTGTGCGCAGCTATAGTGTTATGAGCATAAGTTGGCGCGAAAGTCAAATACTGCGGTCCAGACTGTGCACAGGTAGGTAGGTAGGTAGGTGTTTATTAGCTCGTCGTGGCTTGGTGTATGCACGAATAGCAAGTTTGCCCGGGGGGGGCGGGAGGAGGAGGACTTACCTGCTGCGAGAATGGAATGAAGGGAATGGGTAAGATCCTGGGGAGGCTTGGGGTATTGTCTGGGTTGCGGTTGTCAGTGAGTAGGTGGGTGATTCATCGCTGTGGGATGGAGGAATAGGGGGGAGGAAGAGTACTCGGTGGAAGGGTACAAGTCGTGGGTTAAGAGTATGGTGCTCTGGGGAGGCGGGGATTGTTGGATGGGTGATTGTTTGTGGATGGAAAGGGGAAGGGGGAGGGGGGGGTTATCGAGTTTAATGGTATCTTTGTATATCTTATGCCTTTCACACGTCTCCGCAGTTTTTTTTTTTTTTTTGAGACTCGTTGTATATTACTGTGCGGTATGTGTGCTGCTGGAGGTAAGTTGTGGGACTCGAATTTTTTTAATTTTTTTTCCATTTTATACTAGGTTCTCTGGGGTAGAGGGTGACTTACTGGTGGTGATCCGCAGTTTATTTGACCTCTTGAGTACTTGTGGGCGAAATATAGGGGAAAAAAACGAGCATTGAGGGGGGACAAGAAGGTGTGGTCATAGGTTGTCACTCGCGTAACTGGAAATAATGCGGGCAAGCTGATACGAAGATTTCTTTATCCTCTTAAACGCTTCGTTTAGGTTGATTATATGTTCCACGCGGCCAGGCCAGGCCCTAGTTCAGAAAGAAGGTTGTCGGTTGTTCTTGTTGTTTGTTTCCTGTTTCTTTGTCGAGGGTCTCCGGGAATGGCAAGTTCGAACTACTAGGATAAATAGCTGGGCTATTATCATTCCTGTCTTTTCTATTGAATTAGACTTGATAAAAAAAACTACCCTCCGATTTCAACGCCATGAATATTCTTTTTCCCCTTGAGTAGGCCATCACCCATTGCTACAGGAATAGGGGAGGTGAAAGATGGAGGCGGGGTAAGGGTAGGGGCCGAGGTCGGGGTAAGATTGGGGAGAATGGTAGAGCAGGTAAGAATAGGAAGTTTAGGCATGTTTTTCTCTACATTTAGGAGATGTAGAGGGAGGAGTCTTATGTGTCACGTAGATTGGAAGTTATGTTAAGGACATCACTGGTGCCCCTAGGTGAAAATCTATTGTCAGATTATTTGGTTTGTAAAGGACTCCCTGGTCAGTGGTAGTATAGGTTATCATTATCATATACTGCAGAAAGAGCAGAAGCTTTCTTAAAAAAGTAGAAATAAAACTTCAACATTCCACCACTACCATTATTGCCTTTCTGCTCTTCCTTCCTTCATTTAAGTTTTCCGTCTCTTCTCCATGGAATACCTGCATTGTGGAATGATTTTGACAAAGTGAAAGAACACTCTCCTCCTAATAACTCTCTACTGTATAATACTTATACTTATCTAAATTCAATTACTCAATTATAGTATTCCAACTGATCCAACAATTCATATTGTCTTTTTATCTATCTGACTTCCTCAGGTAATAATTCTCTTCTTCATAGTCACTCTCTAAAAACCCTTATTCCCTCTACTGTAAATTCAAAGCCACTAGCCCAAACAATCTCTATCTAGTAATATACTATAAAATCTCCATAGAATCATTTTACATGGGAAAGTAATTTGAGCAAGGTAAAAAAAAATAAGAATATGGGTGGCTTCATTAAGTACCTTTGCTGTTATATAGATAGAGAGAGTAAGAAAGTTTAAAGTCAAAATAAATATAAATGAAGAAACACTGATCAGTGAACCAACAATTTAGGAGTAATAATAATAAAAAATAGTAATAAGACAAAAAGCAATAAGACTATACTATTATACTAATACCAACTAGTATTAGTGACTTCAGTCCTCAGACTGACCCAAAGGTTATACTAAAGCTTCCTCCTTCCCTTGTCTGGAGTTAACCAAACTCTTAACCTACAATAATTTGAGTTTTATTCCTAGAGTAGCAGTGAGGATACTGCATGTTCATTGCATCATTTACATTGTAGTATATATTTAGAACTATAGATAGTTATTTCATAGGGTGAAGATAGAACTACTAGGACTATAATATTTACTGTAAAAATCTTACTTTATATCTTATCAATTTCACTGCACTCATTTATCACCTACTATCACTTGTATTCTTGAGAGACAAATTGTAAAGAGATACAAGAATTGATTTTCTATGTAAAATCTTTTTCTTTAATTGAAGAACTATTAATGATTCTTAAGAATTCTCTCCTCCTGAGGAACTTAGACTTGTAGTCCTTAATAATAATTGTTTAGTATTTTACTAGAAACTTATTAACTTATGCTGAATGCTGATATAGATCATAAGGAGTCAGTGGAGTTACTGTCTATATCTTAGTTTTCTGAAGCCAGAACAGTGTAATAGGGGTGCTCTAAAGGAAGATGGATCCCAAGTTTGCAACCACACTGAAGTGACTCCAAGATCAAAAGCAATAATCAATAGTAGAGTAAAGAAGAATCAAAACAGTAAAACTTAATATTATTAATCTGCAGCTTCACTCAGTAAGTTTCTCAAGAGGTAGTTGATTGCCAGAGTAGAGTGGAACTCACATATAGTTTAAGTAGAATATTATATACTGCCAGTTCCTACTCATCACTACTCTAACTTAATCATGAGCACACCTGTCTCCCCTGAGCTGACTAATACACACTACCAAGGGTATTATTCCTTTGTGAACATTGGACTGCTCTGGCTAAATCCCTTTCCAACATGGAGTGTTTCAAGTACTGCATCTCTAATGTGACTGCAGGAGAAAAACTCTTCATATCATTGACATGCTAGTGGCAAACTATCATGCAACTGAGGAGACATACCATTTATGAACTCTCATACCCATATGCATTTCATCTATGCAAGCCTTTAGTAGACATAGCTCTCATAATTGAGCTGAACCTTCTACTTTATTCTAGTTAAGTCTTCACCTGATAGGAAAGTCTACTTGGCTTCCCCAGTAGGGTACCTTGGTTATTGGCCTGATGGGCACTACCAACAGTCAACTCCCCAAAAGTACCCCTACTGTAAGAAGGATCATGCTTTTAGAGTTCTCAAACAACCCCAATAGTCTTACGGTGATTGGGCATGAGTTGTATCTATGTGCAATTCACCTGTCCAGAAATGCTTCAACATCTTCTGGGCTACCCTAGGACTACCTGGGAGGCTCTAGATTACCCCTCCAGTATTAACTTAATAACTCCTTCAGTTCTTGTCTATTTTACACCTATTTAGTACCAGAAGTTAGCCCTTCTTCTGGAACATACCCTATGCCCTCTCATATATCCTACAGATAGCATCTAGTTGGATGGATGATGTTTGTAACCTTTGCATTTTACCAGAATGTCTAATCCATATAGCATTACTCCTTGCCCTAAGTAAGTACCTCTATGTGCTAGATAGTATAACTTGGGTCCCATGTCAGGGTAACTCAGACCTCATGGCAGGGTAACTCAGACCTCATATCAGGGTAACCCAGGCCTCATGTTAGGGTAACTCAGGCCTTGTTATATGAGTCTTTCCTGAGCTCACCTTTTATACTATAACCTTATAGCATCCTTAGTTATCCACCATAGTGAACCCAACTATCCTTACCTGTCAACCTCAGGGTCTCTGGTATGGGTGTAAGAATAGTCTACTGTAAGACACCCTCTGGTGGGTCATTACAAACAGTTATATAAAAATTAATATTTTGATAGATGATATAGAAGCTAGTAGTATATACATAACTTTCTTATAAAATCCTTATCCTATAGCTTAACTCCCACATACTGGTTGAGTATAAGTGCAAACTAGTATTTGATAGGATGTAGTAGTAATACTTGACCTACTGCATGTGAGGATGATATCATGATCTTTAAAACATTGATAAGTAATAGATAAATAAGAATTTTAATTGCAATTATTAAGAATCAGAAATAAGTTCTTAGTATTATCCTACTTAGAAAAATAAATATCCTTATTAGTATTTATTATTTGGTATATTTACTGTAGTTCTGCTTAGCAAACATATATAATTGTTATAACTTAATTATATTTATTCTATTATAATAATGAAGCAGTTCAAGAGGTACAAAAGATATCCTATGACCCATAACTGTTTTTAAGATTAATCAGTCTGCTTAGAAATTGAGATCTTCAAGTTATTATATATGTTACCTAACTGAACTATAAAAAAAAAATCTGAAATATAGATTTAAATCTTCAACTTTTAGTCTATTTTTAGTTACTATATTTCTTAAGAGATCTATATCAAGAATTGTATCATAAAATTTATTTCTATTTTGAAGTATTATTGTAGATTATTATTCAAGTTAAATCTTTTATTCAGTCAATATGAAAAGAAAATATCATTCACTATACCTTATTTACAAGAAAATGTACTAATAGGTTACTGGATTGATAGTATTTAGCTTCAGAGATTATAGTATAAATACAGTACAAAATGCTATTGGAATAACTTAACACTATCAATCTATATAAACTAATTTTGAAATAGTTGATTATATATTTCATCTTCAAACATTTTATCTAACTAAAGTATTGATTGAGTCCTTCAATATATACAGCCCCTCATCAGAAGTGTTCATGATCTGAGATATGTTTAATTGCAGTTGCGCCATAATGTGGTGGGTCAATAGTGGGGTTGTCAATGGTGGGGTTATCAATAGGTGTGCGTGTGTATGCTCACTCTGAGTCCCCTCCTCAACAATCAACAATGATCAATGATCAATCATCTACTGTATATGTTCTAGAGTAAGAAAATAATAAATAAAACTAGCTAATACCTTGTATAACCTCCCTTTACTTTCAATACTGCAGCTACTCTATCAGGCATTGATTTCCACAACTTTTCAAAAAACTCCTCAGGAATTGTCTCTCAAACCAAAGGTAATACTTGTGCAAGCCTCTTCTTAACAGCTTCTTTTCCTCCTGGGGTATTTCCAATCCTTGGATACTGCTAGTGTAATCGCTTTTTAAGCTCAACTCATGTATGCTCAATAGGATTTAAATCAGGGGAGTAAGGGGGGTGTTCCACCACTTCAATACAATTTCTCTCCAACCATGTCATAACATTATAAGCCTTGTGAACAGGAGCATTGTCTTGGTGAAAAAGAATATCTTCAAGTTGCATACCAAAAGAAATCATTTAATGAATTACAGGAAAAAGATACCTTCTTAAGAGCCTAACATACCTGGTCTTGTTGATATTTTGGGTAATAGAAATCAAAGGACCTTTTCTCTTGCCCCAAAAGTACCTCCATATTATAAGTGAAATACTCTTATCCTTTTCCTTTGGGTGGATGCACTCTGCAAGCCACTGCTCCCCAGGTTCTCTGAAAACCCACTACTGCCTTGGATCCTTAGATTTCTCCACACTATACTCATCACTCCAGATGACTCTCTCAAAATCCTCAGCTGTCCAATCTTTATAAGCTGTAGCCCACTTCCATCTCTTATCAATATACCCAGACTTGAGTTTTGGTCTTGATTTGGCCAGCCATTTCTTGATATTGGCTTCTCTGAGTAATCTATCTACTATAAATTTGTTAGAGAATCATGTTCTATCACTCATGAGGGTACAAATCAGTAGAAAGAGAAACACCTAGTGTATATTTATCTCTGAAATCTGATCTCTTCATTTTTTGGTTGGATTTGTCTGCCCACATGATTTTGCTATGCTGTCAGTGGCTCAGAATGGGTGTGCGATAGGATGAGAAAGATTATCCAGTGATAGATGCTCATATGCATGAGCAAGGAAGCTTTTAATGGTTGTCCATGGCCATCCAATAATTTAAGTAACAAGGGCAATATTCCGGAGGCAGTAGAAAAATCCAATGATCATGACTTTTTCAACATTAGTAATTTCTCTTCAGGAGGTCTTTGGGTTTTACTTTTTTTTTTTTTTGATGTATATCCAGATTGATTAACCATTAGAAATTCAGAGGAAGGTTAAATTATTAAATGGAGGTGGTAGATTTTCATAACACTATTGTGAAAATAGGTAGCAGGTATGGTCACGGTCAACTTGGTGAGGTGGCATTTAGTGAGGTGCCATTACTTAGTAAGGTGATCATGAACACTTCTGACAAGGGGCTGTATGATTCTATAATTTTTTGGTATGTTTTCAGGTACTAAATTGCAAATGGAATCAATGAAATTATACTTCTCAAGCAGTTAAATAATGAATTACTTCATATATTGTATAAATACTAGGACTACTATAGAATCTCATGAATGGGTGAGAGAAATGCAATCCTGAGAAATATTTTACAATAGAATTGTAGAGTAACTTTGATTTTTGAGAAATGCAGAATAAATCCACATGTAATGTGAGTTATTATTTGTGATAGTAGATTTTACTTTTTTTTTTTGGTCACCTTCTACTATTGCAGTAGCCTTAACCCACTAAATCTGGTTACAAGAGGGAATCTGAAGAGGGAATCTGAAGAGGGAGGTAAACTATATTTGATAAATATGAGAAATAGCCTTAATTATGAGTAGAATGGTTTTATATTCTTGAAAGCTTAGCTTAAACACATGGGTTCTTTCTTTAATTCCTAGGTAGAAGTCTAACTTTCTGCTTCAACTGAAGTAGTTCTTTATACTTTAGATTAATTTGTAAGTATAACAAACCCTTACAGAGACACAAAATAAGTACAGAAAAAAGTGAAAACAAATAAAAATGTGAACTGTACAAGATCGGCAATATATTGACCAGTATATTAATCCCCTTGCCAAATAAATAGAAAGGGAAGTAAAGAAAAATATTATGATAAACATTACTGCTTTGTAATTTTTCAAATTCTTATGCAATGACGTGGGTTTCTAGGGTCCGGCCAAATCCGGTGTATGACTCATCTAGTTGTCTTGGCATTTCTGTAGACTATAAATACCCTATTTTCCTGCTTTTATTCCCTCCTTCTCTTCTCTTTTTTTCTTCTTTCTTCATACAATCTTTTCTGTTCCTACATAACACAACATTTTCCCCTAAGTAATACTTTCTTGTTCTCATTACTCCTCTCCCTAATCCCTCCAGTGACATAAACCTGCTCTTACTTTTTGTGAGCCTCTTACTACTATATCCTTGAGAGTTCATCCTTCTACTCAAGGTACATTGTTACTATCAGTTGCTTTCCCAACTGGTTTAGCCTTGGCCCAACCGGTATCTTTCATCCCGCTTTCCGAGGTTGAGATTTATCACCGGTCCACCTGGTTCACCTAAGGTAAACTTCGATCAACTCTTTTCATTGTTATCATCTGCCGACTCAACTGATCAACCGTCAAGTAGCTCGGGTTTGAGCTGATACTGGCGGTTTACATCTTACCAACCTAAGGGGTTGAAATTTTTTTGATAACGGTTCAAGTTACTAAAGGTCTCATCTTACTTACCATCTCTTGATACTGTAATCACCAGTTAACATTTTTTTTTTCTTTCCTTAACATTTAGATTTTTACTTTCGGAAAACTGTTTTCCAGCAGTTATAATTTTAAATTGTCTTGGGTAAAGTTTTTACTCAGCGTTCACTCGGTGACTAGAGGTAGACTTTCCATCATTTGTCCACTCTGTTATCATCTGCTAACTCTTTTCAACCATTCAGCAGTTTCAAGCTTTGTGCTGTCATTGGCGGTTGAAATATAATCGTTGGTTTGAACTGCTTTGAACTTTTGATAACGGTTCACCTTACCAAAGGTATAGTTTTACTACCTCTTGATATTTTTTTCACCGGTTGACCTTTTTCAAACTTTTAGATTTTTACCCACGGCAAACTGCTTTCGCCCGTTTTGAACCCTTTACAAAGGCTTCACGTGCTTAGTATCACGTGGTTACCTTTCTGGTAAACTCACTTGTTAATACAAGTGGTTGCTGCAAGAGCATAGCACAACCCTGTCCTAAACCTTGCTCAACACCACCAAGTCTTGCTCTCTTGGCAGCAAAACCAGTCATCAAGACAACAATCGTTCCCCTCGTTCCCTCTTCATACTGAGCGACTACTTTGGTTGCAGCAAGACTGTACTAGGTGGAAAACTTGCCTTTCGTTCTTCACTACGCACAGCAGTCTGTCTCACAGCCACGTGCTTGAAACTCTATATCCAAAGTTTCCTGTTCTTTCCGCGCATCGATTGCATTAGCGAACAAAATGTCGGACAAAGGAGAGTCGTATCAAGCGCATCGACAGATTTGTTTGAAGCCCTCATCTCCTTCACCATCGAGATAACAAAGCTAACCAAAGAAACAGATGGTACAGGAACATTCAAGCAAAAACAGTTGATGAAGTGGCGCTGGTATATTTCGAAAGTGTGCAATAAGGCGAGGGAGTCAGGAGCAACATCCATTCCCACGACCGAAATCGTCTTTCTTAATACCCTCCTAACCACACTCAGCTTTTATCGCTGGGTCGACGATGATTTTACCGTCACCAAAATCGGTAAAGCTATGAAGCTCCTTACCGACGAGACTCTATTCGGGGATGATCTCTCAAACAGAGCTAAAATTCTTCTTGAGCGATGGAATAGCGGCAACTTTACGCCAGGTCCTATCGAAGATCTCTTTGATGGTGACTACTTCAGCTCCGATGATGGAAGTGATTCCGATAGTGCCGACGAGAGAGTTGTTGCAAATAGTATCTATAGGGATGTCATGAGAGGCATCAATATTGTGACAACTGCAAATGGTAGAAAAACTTATTCGTTGGATAGAAGATTTCCAAAAAGAGATGCCAATGTATTTGGTGCCAATGGACTTACCGTCGGAGAGTAAGTTAATCCATTCATACCCTTCCTTACATCCCCATATCTATCATGGGAAAATACTTACATAAACACAACAGCTGGTGGCCATATCAGATCTGCGCCCTCCGAGATGGAGCCCACGGTTCCCGAATGGGTGGTATCCACGGGCGCGTCAATGTTGGTGCTTACAGTATCGTGATCTCGGGCGGCTATGAGGACACCGACGAAGATTACGGTGACAGGATTCTTTACTCCGGAACACGCGGCGAAATAGTTCTCAATCGCCCACAAATCGCCCCAATCACCAATGCTACTATGTCTCTCATCAAGTCCTGCCAGGAACTCGGGGAGGTTCGCGTTCTTCGCTCGTCAAAGTGTCAGTCAAAATATGCGCCGGTTCTTGGTATTAGATACGACGGACTATATCGTGTCCTGAGTTATGAGACTGAGGAGGATTCTGACGGAAAACCGTATTACCGGTTTGAATTGCAAAGGATCTTGGGCCAGGACCCCATTAATACTAGCAGACCTAATGCGGAGGAAAGGGCGGCCTTCGCGCGTGTCACCCAGAAATAATGGCTGCTTAACACAGCCTTCTGGGGGTTGAGGTGTACGATAAGGTGGGAGGGGTTGGTGATAACGAGCAGATGATATACAGGAGGTGATGAAACCTACATGACAAGCGCCGGAAACGGAGTTGTTAGTAAGTCACGAAACGAAGACGGACAAAAAAATTCCGTGACAGACGGAAATGGTCACAATGGAATTATGAAAGCGGAAAACGAAAAAAAAAAAAGATAGATTTCGGAGTTGTGAAGGGTAACGATTCTTTGTTACCCGATAAGGAACCGTGGGAACTTCTTTATAAAAAATAAAAAAAGAAAACATTACGGTAGCGGAATATTTAAGGTCGTGTTTCCACGGAAAGCTCCGAAATCAACGGATTAGTGTTACGGTGTTTTTCTTAGTTTGCGAACGCTAGGATTAACATCGCTCATAGCAGAAGATTAAAGACGAACGCCAGAAAGCATGTTACCTGTCAGGGGTTTTGTCGAGATGAGTTGTTTAGAGCTCGTTGGTGGTTGAGTTGTCTAGTTGAACGGCGAGATGGTTATATTTTCCGGAAAACAGTGGATCAGAGTTATATTATTCTATCCAGTACCGCAACACTGGAAGGAAGACGACTCCTAATCCGACAAATACTGAATAGCAAACCGGGAACATGCTACCATAGAAGGGTTTTAGCAGAGATGGGTTCGATGGAGTGTCAAGTGATTGAGACGAAGAAATTACGGCCGGGGACAAGAAGGTTACCGTATATATACTGGAGAGCTCGGAAGTCGATCACGGTTATTAAAGTTCCTTTGTTCTCTGTTAGAGCTACCTTTTAACAATCGAACACTTCATCCGGCGATTAACCGAGAACTACCAGAAAACATAAGCGGCGAATGGTTTAGCTTGTCCCTTGCATTGCTAGGATCGAGCGATGAAAAGAAAAAAAAAAAAGTATAACTACCCCGAACATGCGATTATACCTACCGGATTGGGCAATGTCATCACCGGATTAGTTTGCCACTCAACCCGAACCCTTATGATACCGACAACGATCCACCGATGAACAAACAACAACCGGAAATACAGTGCCGTTTACGTGGCAAATTGTGCGAGCTTAATGGACTAGAAATACCCAGGAGAGAGTGCTGGGATTGCATGGTTGGATTGCTGGAGTTGGATTCTGAGACAGAAATTTTCTTTGTCTATTGCTGGAGATACCTTGCTTGCATTTTTTTTTATAGTTGGTGGATGTTTTTCATTGGTTTTCACATTGCCGGTTGTGCATGTCTTCATTTGTTTTTGCATTGCTATTTATGAGTACTGAATTTTTTAGTCTTTTGTTAGGTGATAATGGGAGTTGGATAGTTAGTGGATATGTTTGAGAATACAGTTACTTGTTATAGGTGAAACATGTCCAAGGAGAAAGGGGGAGAGGTGATATACAGAGGTAAAGGGTGGATGAGTGGAAATCCTAGCTAATAGTTTGTATTGCTAAATAATAAAAAAAAAAAATCTTTGCTAAAAGGTTAAGTAATTCTCGTGTGATTCTTTTAAGTATTTCTTCTAATTTGAAGTAATAGTAAATTAATAAGGTCTTCATTTGTATATCTGAGGTTTGTATAACTACTTCATATATAAAAAGAAATTAAAATCTATGTAATAGCAAAATAAACATTTTTTAACTTAATAGATATATCTATTGTGTAATTTAAACAGAATCCTCTTTTTTTATACTTTAGAATCTGTAGGAATTTTCAAATAATCTAGGAAGAACTTATATTTATTTATTTTTGTTAAATCTGTAGATTGGTTTAGATATAAGATCAGAGCTCATTCATTGTATTTACTACTATAAGTATAATACTCAAATACAAGAGAAATATACTATGAAGTCAAATTAATGTGAGTCATGCCAAGACTTAGAATAATAAATGTAAGACAAATTGCATAATCTAAGATATATCACAATTTAACTATTTCTTTTTTTTTACTCTATATCTCCAACTAGATATTCACTATCAAGTTCATCAAATACAACATTTAGCTCTTCTTCATTTTCTTCACCTTTATCTTTATTTTCAGCTTTACCACTTACTACTAATCCTCCTTATACCCAATCCTGTAACTCTACAATAATCAAGGATATATCTAGTCCTTTTACAGAGATCTTGAAATCTTAACTTCCATTAATTGCAAAAGAATATTTAATGTTAGTAATTACCCTCCTTATAACATGGAAGGGTTTAGGAAAAACCTTTTCCATATCTCACCTACTGTTCAAGTACATTAAGCTCACCTCTGGCCTACTATACTCCCCCAAAGCAAGTTCTCTGTAGCCAAGATAGGTCACTCCTCTTCCTCAACCTCATCTGCATATTCCTTTAATACCTCCTATGCTAGATGTATTATTAGTATTTTGATATCAATAAGTCTTTGTCACTTTCTATATAATAGAATAATAGTTGATATAAACCTTAAAAATATCTTTAAAAGGTTGATTTATCAAAATATCTAAGACTTAAACTAACCTGGTACATCTAGGGATCACACTTATGGTAATATCTTGAGTATGCATGGTATCAAGAACATCTTCTGTTTTGTGACTATCAAAGATATCTAAAGCTAGTAGGATTGACTATCCTTCTAGTACTGGTATGACTTATTCTTTCAGCCATTCAATGATATTTGTTGAGTTCACATATACTTTAGAGTTGACCTTAATGACTATTCTAGGGTCATAATGTTGCTTTTCTGCAACTAACATGGTACTAACTCCTTTGCCCTGGAAAAAAAATAAAGAGCTTCAACCTTGGAATACCATCTGCAAAGACAATTAGTTGGATGATAGCTTGTCACTTATCCCATTCTGCTTGCTAACTTTCATGAACCTAGATTATTTTGTTACCTTACTGATAATATGTGTAGCCACTTAGGTACTTAAAATAAAGTCAAGTTTGGTCCATATTACTGATATTACTTAATCTGTAATGATTAACCTCCACTTCCTCATCACCCTCAGTAACTTCCTTTTCATTTTGAATTTGTGAGTTATACTGATTATACCTCATCTTGTTCACTATGGTTAATATATTATCACTTAGAAGTTGACTTACTTTATTACTTATTATATAGAGAACTATCTTTTGCCAAGATAAGAACCTCCTAAACCATCTATTTTAGAATGGAAACTGACCAATATTCATGGTAGGATAGGTTTCATTATATATTCATTTTGTATTTTGTTAAAATTAGCTCCACTGTATGACCTTTTCCTCTGCCCTTCAATGCCAGTAGTTATCATATAAGATACACTCTATTCCAACCTACTTTCATTTCCTTCCCCCTCCTCCTAACCTATATGCCATTACTGATGGCTCTTGATACTTTCTAGATTTCTCCTCCTTATGCTATCTTGTTAGATTTAGTACCAGAATCTTGAATCTGGCTACAGCTTCAACCAAAGTAAGCTTATATAGTTTTGTCAGTCTGTAAAGTATTGATAGTACAAGGGGCTAAGATAATACTTGCAACTTATAGTTGATTGTGTATAATTTTCATGGGTGTTTTACTGTAGGTAGACTAACTTAGTGATATTTTACTAACAGTTTCTATTTTGGTCCAAGCTTTTTCCTCTCTCCTACATAAAACATTCCTGGTCAGAGTTCTAGGAGATGAATAATGACCTTTGAGTATAATGCCCATTGGTTGTTTCCTCTACATCAAGCTATTATATTTATATGATATATATTATAGTATACTGATTGGGTATCTACATAGTACAAATGAGTAGGTACTATTGCATGTTACATCTTAGGACTATCAAGATAGTTGAGCTAGTAATGAAATATATACTCATATGAAGTATAAGAATTAATTGGACTAAAGCTATATTGTTAGCTAGTACACAATATTGATAGTCAAAAGTTTAACACTACTCTCCTCCAAAATTAAAAAAAGATAGTTAGAAGAGGCAATCATGACCAGTAACCCTCAAAAAAAATAAAAGAAAGAAATTGTAGAAAATAACTATAGTAGATCTAATTTTCTGTCATCACAGCTTCAAAGGTTAGAGTAGTAGAGTATACTAAACAAACCTGGTCCTTGTTTGAAGGGTTCAACGAATATTTATAACTGTAATAAAGGTACAACCTAGATACAGGCATACAGGAGGAGGAGATTGATAACCAGCATGATAGATTAATAGTTAGAAGGTATTGACAGCTAGTCAAAAGAGAATATATTAATCAAAGGTAGTAGTTTTTACTTCACATAGTAAAGGTAAAGATACTACTAAGGAAAAGTATATAATAAGCAGTAGGATGTAAGCTAAGATATCTTTATATTATACTGATTGATGCTCAAGTCTATGAAGCTCTAAAGTTTAGTATTAGAGGATTGTGAGAGTCAATTAAGTATTTTACCCTATAACTATATTCCTAAAGAGAAAGGTAAAAAGTAGTATTCAGAAAATTAAGGAGAAGGATTTTGCTAGGAGGAACTTATAAAATATAATGAAACATAATACTTAAAGTTATAGCTGGTAAGTATAATAGGAATGAGTAGAGATAGATAGTTTAAGACATTGTACATGTACAAAATTAACCGAATACCATATGTGAGTGTGGTAACTATCACTTCACAATAACTCTGCATAATGAACCATCCCAGAAAAATCATTACCCCTCAACTAAAACCTCATAATTTCCTCTCTTTTTTTTATTCTGAGAAATAATAGCTACTATTCTTTACAGCTATACCTATAAACCTATTTCTTTTAAGTATCTCAGCAAATAGACAAGAGAGACGATGTACAGGTTACATGAGAGAGACATACCATTGAGAGAAATTTCTGACTATCTCAATATTCTACTTATTACTATTCATGATATTGTTGTAGCAGGAGATCAAGAGAGGAAAAAGAGAAATAGTAGAGGAGGATATCTTAAGACTTCTGAGGCTCAGAATAATACTATAGTTGCAGAAGCCCTAAAAAGCTGCAATACTAGCACCTACAAAGACATTGCCAAGAAAATTCTACTAGGAGTCTCTGAGAAGACTATAAAGTTCAGACTAGCAGAAAAAAATCTCAAAAAGTGGTTGGCTCAAGAGATGGTATATCTTGATGAGGCTCTTGCTCAGAAGACAATGGAATAGATATTGGCTTATAGGTATTAGATTAAGAAGATATAGAGGAGGAGGGCAATGTGAGTAGATGAGGTTACTATTGGGAGGGGGGAAGGAAAGAGGAGGAAATGGATATTTAGACTGAGATATCTAAAGGAGAAGTAGAATAGGGACTGTATTGAATCTACTGCTAGGGTAGGAGAGTGAAAGGTTGGCCAAATGATGACTGGAGTTTTTCATGATCAAAGCCATGGTCTATTTTTTCCTGTTTCTCCTAATCCTTCTTCTATTAGTGGTGGAGTTACTAGAAAGTCAATTATTGATGTTTATAATCATTATTGCTTTGTAGAGATATGGGAGGCTATTAAGAGAGAATTAGAGAAAGAGGAAGTTGTCTTGATCATTGGTAATGCTAAGACTCACTTGCCCTTCATGAGGTGGCTCAGAAAGCATGAAATTACCCTGTTGGAAATTCCTACCTATTTACCAGACATCAATCCAATTGAGAATGTTAGATCTCTAATTAAGAATAAACTTTCTAAGCAGTATCCTAGGCTCCATCTCATGAAAGGTCCTGAGAATATAGTTAAAAAAGCAATTAAGGAGGCCAGTGCTTATTGTTGGGAGCTTTTTGACCTCAAGGTCTTTGATACTCTAGCAGGATCTATGGTAGATAGGATCAAAGCTATTATTAATACAAATGAATGGTATACTAAGTACTAATTACTGCTATGTATTTGAATTATTTTTAATCATTTTTCTTGGTTGATGTTGAAGTGGTTGGATTTATTGAGGAGGTTGTCATCATAGTAGAAATTATTAGTATTCATTGTTGTTCAGTTAATTTTGTCCATGTACAATACATAACTGC
The DNA here is from genome assembly GCA_003788595.2 of Choiromyces venosus 120613-1. NCBI lineage: Eukaryota > Fungi > Ascomycota > Pezizomycetes > Pezizales > Tuberaceae > Choiromyces > Choiromyces venosus. The sequence continues at coordinate 528,180 of ML120396.1, forward strand.
AATTCAAGATATGATAGATTTAGTTGATAATATTTACTTAAATTCAAGGTAAGGTATCAAGTAAAGTAATTGTTAAAGATATAATAATATCCTAAGGTTAAGTTCATGTATTTATAGTATGAGGTTAAAGTTAGAATTCATGAGGTTAGGTTTATAAAAGAGAATAAAAGATGATATATTCTTGAATATAAATTTAGGAGAAAAATAATAGATTATATGAAGAATGAAAGAAAAACAAAACATATATTTCTTTATATAGATAAAGGAAATTCATCATATTATAATTAAACCCTATGACTCATTCATGAGTATGAGTTACATTGATAAGACTCATATGACTATAGAAATATCAAATAATGATAACTAGTGAAATATCTTATAGTAACTATACAATAAAGGAAAGAATAATCAAAGGAAATATTATAAATTAACTATTAATGAAATAAAACCTTACCTAATATCTTAATATATATATCAAATTATATGTTCAAATAGGTATAATAGTCAGATAGTTAACATATAAAATATTAATACTAGTACTATCTGTTCCTGAGCTTCTTACCCTCCATGCTGGCCCTTCGGGATACAGCTCTCACCTCTGACCCACTATAGGATTGTCTTTTTTTTGGCTACTTTGCCTTTCCTACTATTATTTTTTCTTATATTATATTTTTCCTTGGCTCACTTATAGATTTTATAAGTTTCTTCACTAGCTAGATTAGTCACTATTTCAAGTGCATTGTTAATATGATGGGAGATCAGGGCTGAGAGTTTCCTATGTTTGTTTGGTATTAAGATTTTGTTTTTGCTATAGCTAGAACTTTCTTTTTTTTTTCTCATTATTTAATTTCGTTTAAGGTACAAAATCCACATGTAGCCTAGCAGGCTATTGTATCAAAAACCTCCACCCTGGACTGGGCCCTGGAAAGATACAGAAAAACTATAGCCTAAAGGACTGGTCAAAAAAACTGTCCCAACAAGCAATCCTCTATAAACTACAAAGTATATGAAATCCCACCAATGTCATACTGTAACTAAAAAAAACCAAACTCCCAACAGTATGCTGACTAAAGAAACCTAGTACTCAAACCTATGAAAAACAAAACTGGACTTATAGTAGTGAGCTCTGGAAAACATAGGATGAATTTATCTAATGGCAGACATCAGCAAGAAAAAAACCCACATCTGATGTATGGGCATCACATCCTAACACATGGTACATTTCTCATGTGCCTGGTATCCCTGGTACATCCTGAGTTCTATTGCAACCCCCTGTTGTACCCTATGCGTCATGATATGTGTTGCAACACAACATTGCACCTGGTGTATCCTGTGTCACATAGCAATACTTTGCAGCATCAGGATACTACCTGACATTGGGTGGATATTCTCACGACACCTGAACATCTGCATCTCTGTCGCATCTTCTTCCCCATATCCTGACATCTGGCTATGGCCACCACCTCATGGGAGTACCATTGGGCATTGCTACACAGGGATGGCCTTCATCACATTCCTTCCATCTCTCATTATGACACCATAACTCTATCCTAACATCGATCACAGATGCCTTCCATCCCCTGATGTCCCCATCCCTGCCCTGAACCTTCCCAGCATCCTGACACATCATTGTTGTTGGTTCCTCACTATAAGACCACAGGATGTAGCGGCGATTTGTCCCAATCTGTCTGATTTCTTCACTGTGTCCTAACAACATCAGGGCCCATGATGTCCCACAGTGTCATCGCGATGTTAAGACCCATGATGTTTTACTGCATGGTGTCATCAGGGTCCTAATCTCAAGGACTGACTATTCCCCCACTGTAATTTTCTACATTGTGTACGTTTAGTTGTATTTATTATTTATTTTCTATTAATTAGTTTCTAAATAGAGGTTTCTATATACAGGTTGCAATGAAAGATGCTATAATATTCTCCATGCCATTCAACCATCCTCGATGCAGAATACTTGCCCAAGCTAACAGTTGTCACCTGACTGTCTGATCTCATAACCCCTCAATAAATCTCATTAAATGTCCTTAAATTAATATGGCTGTTAACAAGCCATTGCTGGTCTGTCTCCAGGATGAGGTGCACCAGGCCTAGGATTATCCCTATATCTACTATAGTAAACTCTCATGTATTTTCCCTTAGCTGTACCGTGACAAAGCCATGGATGTTGGATACACGTCCCGAGTTAACCATGTTCAATATTTGGACACATGCAAGCCTATAAACTATGTCCTCATGTGTGTAGTCTCTAATTTTGATGAGTGCCAAGACCTTTCTGGGGAGACAGCCCTAGAGCACACCATACATATACTCGCTACCTGTCTGTACCCAAACCCAATCGTTGCGACTTGCCTAGTTCCTGAAGAGTTGGGTACCAGTAGAGTGTGCCCTATTGATATTATAAATGTCAGTTTCCTGGAATACTAGAACTGGGATTTCAAGTTGCGTTAGTAGTTCCACCAGAAGGAATCGAAGTATGGCAGGATCTTCAGGAAGGCAGCACTAAGTGTGCAGGCCATTTTGGCTACATCAAATCAATTCCCGACAGATGCTCTCCAGTGAGATACTTAAGACCTTGCAAAAATCCATCACATTGGAAACATTATCACGATGCCCCTTCAAGATCCTGTGATTGGTAACTAATATAGATACGGAATTTGTTTTATCTAAATGTTCTACGACATTGGCAGGGCAATCAGCCCCACAACATCAAACAGAATCCAGGTTCAAAAGTCTCATTCAGATCAGATACTGGTGACCATAGCTGTGCAGGATTTGTCTTGCAGCATCATTTTTATTTGAATGCTGCCACCCTTCCTTGATTTCTTCCTTATGTACAAACTCACCAAACCCTGTAGAATCCATCTGAATGTTGCCAAACTGATATATGTAACCATGAAAATGACTTAGTAGATGCATCTTAATGAAGTTGAAATGAGATTCTGTATGGATTAGTTCCATACATTGGTTGATCTCGTCTTCACGATCCTGCTCCCCTACCTGATGCTGGTTGGATTTCACAACACATTGGTTTATTTGTGTTCTCTGATGTCATAGCTCCCTTCACTGCTTCTCAACCTTTGCCTGTGTCCTCTTCAATATTCGAAACTCAAAGAAGATATCTTTTGTATCATGAAACTGATTCAGATATTGTTCCATATAATCCAAAGTCTGAGGGGTATGGCTTTGATATTGGACCTTCAAAGTGAAGTTAAGTAATAACCTGACACAGGTGTATGCATATTTGAATGGCAATACTTGCATACTCTCAGGTTGCCTCAATGCCACAGTGAGAACTCCCAAAAGACAATGCCCCAGTTTCCTCATCTCCTTTCCTTGCCACTACGTAACCTGGCAGTATGCTTTTTTAGGCACAAAGAATCCTGGGTATGGTGGTAAAGCCTTCCAGGCATTGTGAAAAGCCTGCAGTTGGGCGTGTTTCTTGAGGAATCCCTGAACCCAGTCCATCATATGCTTGAATAGTCCCAAATAAACTGTATGGAGTAAATCTGACTTGTGCTGATTGGGTGCCGAAACCCATTGAAGGCCATGAAAAACATTCCATCCTATCTTGATACCAAGTGCATCAAATGTGGTATTCATGTCTCCTGACTGAGAGTCTGTCAACCGATAGTCATTTTCTTATTCGAGATGTTCATATGTGGCATAATCCTACATCTAATACATCTCCTATGCATTGGTTCCTAATGCATCAGGAGGCACCTCACATTTTGGACAGGTGTTAGATTTTACTCCATGTAGTATAACATTTTCCATATGGTCTGCAACCTACACAGACAAGATAGGGAAGCACTGCTGGACCTTCCTATCTGTACAGTCAATTGAGACACTTTCAAGCACTGCATCTTGCAAGAGTGACAGTATGAGTTCAAATACACCTTGCAGTATGTTGGTATTGATTTGTCTCCACAGGTTGTCTACTGAAGAGGACTGTGGGAACTTGGGCAGGATGGGCATTAGTGCAAGAAGGAGAACTACCATTGATCCAGGTCTGTTATGCCTAGTCAATAGGAGATTTCCAGTCATAATATAGACAGGTCATGCTTTCTTGTCACCCAAGAAGTTAGTAAGATATGTCTGATCAGACATTCCAATTATTGGAACCAGAGTTGCACCATGTAGAAGTGTATCCTATAAACAGTTAGCCAGTGCCCTGATGAAGGAGGTTGCAAAGTAGGGTGTACAGTGCTTGAACATCCCACCACTAGTCTACTGTATGCATTTCAGCATATATCCTATACCTATTGTGGTCATATTCATGCTGTAGTGCATAGACCAAGTTATCTCTGTATGGTATCTGCTGAAGAAGGTATCTGACACAGTCAAGGACATTCCCATAGAAGAAATACTGCAGTCTCTTGCCATTGTCAACTTCACCTTTGAACCATTATAGATAAGGACTATAGGGGTCCAATGATCAGAGATGATTCTCCAGTATGTGCATTGAACTATAGCTAACTGACGCAGAACTACCCAGACCACTGGAAAAGAATTTATTGATTCTAGACTTTGAGACTTTGCTCTGAATGAACTAAGATGCAAATTTGAAATCGTGAGCATTGGCAAACAGAGCCCATGGATCCTGGAACAGAGTACAGTGTTCATCCTAAAACTCGCTAATGTCTTCAATCGCTTCCCCAGTGCCTGGGTAATGTGAATGTCTACCAGCCATCACTGAGGTGTTGTAGTTGAGTACTTCAGCATCAGACTCATGCATGAGGTCATCATTCAATGTGTCAGGGTTGCATCCAGTGGGGTCCGGATTATATTCATAGTCTGAATCTGGCTGTTTATTCTCATTGTTTACCTCCAGGGCGAGGAATAGATCTTTTTCGATGTCATTAATAGCACTCACAGAAGGTGCATGTTGTATAGTAGAGGCAAGTATGATGTCCAGATTTGCATGTGCAGTTCGTAGGTATTTCTTGTATGCGCTTGCTCGCATGTACCTTCGGTGACAAAATGGACATTTGACAGCAATGGTGAAAGTCTGCCTAGTCGATCTCGAGGGTCCTCTATATATTATGAGATGTAAGAGTACTGTATAGTGTTGATCTTGATGTGTATCAGTAGGACACTGGGTCAAGGGGTTTGCAGATGGTGAACTGTAACTAGTATCCAAATAGGCTTAGCACTTGTAGCTTGATGCCTTGTATTACCCCATCTTATCAGATCACCTCATCCTCTCTATTGTAACACAAGCTACTTCCCCTTCTTAGGCCATCACTTGACCTCACTTCATATCATGACACTTGTGCAAATTAGAAGCTTATTTCACAAATGTTAGTTACATATCATGGTAGGCTTTGGAATGTTGTTGCTAGCTACATTATCAATTATTCTCATATTATCTTTTTTATTCTGATCTGCCACAAATCCTCATCCACATATCTGTACAGCTCCATGCCCTTGGGGGTAATCCAGTACAACAGAGGGCAGATACATCTTATCATACAAATAAGCTAAGTTAATTTCTCAGAAGGGATTCAGAATCTGAACCCTCATTCTGGAGATTAGGGAGAGCCATACCATTCATGCAATCATCCTTCTGCTTGCATGTCTGACCTCTATGGGTACCTGCCTTGGTCTTACTCCTAAAAACATGCCACAGTAGGGACCCATGCATAGTCGAAACCAAGTAGAGTTGGGAATCAGTCCAGTGCCTTGTAAAGTGGATTAGCTTGTGACTGTGGATGCCTGCCATCGAACCTGCAGGAAAGTAAAAGCACCATTCTAAATTGAATACACAAAACCTGGCCCCTTCAAACTGTCCTAATGGCACACTCATTGTCCAGTCAAGGTCACCCTAGTCCAGGTGCAGCTCTATTACGATGTTGATGAGGCATGCATGTAGGGAAAAGCACTCATTGTCATAATTGGTCCAGAGATTCCAGAGGTGATAGGGAAATAGCTCAATAGCAGACTGCATTGTGTTGCATTGTGGCCTGTTAATAGTCCTGAGAAGCAACCACTTAAGCTGTGTGATATTCTGGAATGAGGCAAACAGCACTTATAGGTCTCTGTGTGTATTTGAACCAACGTCATTTGTATCCTTAGTCAAAATGGGTCCTAGGTCCTCATGTCCCTATTGTGCCCAAATGCCATAATGGAACACCCCACAGTACAAGTTCGGATAGGCATAGTGTTTTGGGTTTTGCAGGAGCCAATCCTTAGTATGATTGTACCTTATGCAGCTGGGAATCCTCGGAGGCTGAATCTTACAGTACTTGGTAATATTGTCTGTAGCCTGCTTCATGATCCTTGCCCCAACCTGCTCACCATACATAGTAGAGGCTGGATTGGCAAATACAACAAGAAGGCAGTGATAGTTCCAATCGAGGGCCACATACAGTTCACCTGCACCAATGTTCACTTGCTAATAGGAGGCACTGAGTGCATCGCATTAGTCTAGAGATACCAGTTGCAGGCCAGCCAGGTGTGGATGGAAATTGTGCATCTCGATATCTATATTGAGGAAGACTTCGATAATGTTTCCTAAGGATATTTTATTTGAATATTTCACAACATGTACTATATGCCTGCTATTGAATACCTTGCTTGTGCTGAATAAGGCAGAATACCTTCTGACCCCTCTCCTTTGCCTCCTCACAGGCTGCCTGGTCCTCCCAGGTCAGGGATATTCCCTTATCAAACCAGTCTTCCATTTCACTATCGGTCCTTGGTCTGAGCCTTGGTTGCTTTCCCTTAGGCTAAGAGAGCTTCATTGAGGCAGACTCCCCATCAACACAAGACTTCACTGTAGGATAAAGTGTGGTATCAATTATTACTAGCTCCTTGCTCTCAGGCCTTTACCTTATACCAGTGGGTGTTTTGTGGTAGGAGATATACATAAGGTTTCTCAGTGTGCTATTATTGGTACAATGCCAGGGGAGTTGAGAAAGATGTAGCATAGTATGGTACGTTTAGAATTGTGGAACACAAGGTGGTCTGTTGAGAATATGGTCAATTCTAGTATTGTGATTATCTGCAAAGAGGAGAGACTCTACAAACAGATCTAAGCCAATCAGAATGCCAATTCTTGTGACTTGAGAAATCTCACAACACGGTCCCAAAGGTATACCAGCTGTGAAGCCTGATATAGAGAGATGTACACTGGTTTGTAACTTTCTCCCTCTGCCACTCCTGAGTGGTTGGTCTGAAATAAGGTTCACAGATATTATCCTAAGAGGTTAATACATATAGAAATTGGAATGACTTGATGTAATAGTTTGGCAGTGGAAGAATGTAGCTGGAGTAGAGACCTGTAAAAGAGAATATATGGTAGAAAGCTTAGAAGTACATTGGAGAAGGTGCAAGGATCGAGGTATGAGTACCAGTGTCATGACCACGATACCATGAGATGTCATGTTGTTATGACTGTGACACCATGGGACATCATGCAGTCATGATGACAAGAGGCATCAGTAATGTAGAAATATTACTGACACCTTTTGGTATTGCGATAACAGTTTGGTAAAGATAAGAAGTTTGTATAGTTTTCTTGTGTTGTATCCAATGCATCATCTCTAATATGTAGGCTCCAGGGGGGTACAGGATCATTAACTATCACTCATTATTGAAGCAAAAGATTTGCTTGCAAAATGGCATTTTCAGAGTGTTCAACATTATGTTTGTAATAATCTAAGCATTCTCAACTATGATTGGACTCAAGACTCTGGCATGAAAAAATTAGATGAAATGAGGGTGTTGCTAGGGTGGGTGGCTTAATAAAATCTAGCCAAGAACAGTATCTTTTGTTGACACTATTGGTACTACTGTATTCTCACATTGTCTAACTAGCACTAGAAGTGTCTGAAATTATCTCCTAGCATCAAATCAACATAGCTGAATACCTGACAGGCCAAATTCAAGCAATGCGACCTACTCAGGTATAGAAGTTAGTGATGAGATAGACAGGGGTTGTAGCGTGGCCATTCCTGACCAACTTCAAACCCCAGTGTGTCTCATCACTAACGTCAATACCATGGTAGATAATCGACTCACATGGTCAGCCAATGCTAGGTGACACACTGGATGCCAAAGCAAGGGGGCTGAATATGTAATGGGGGCGCCCTAAGGGAAGATAGATCCCAAGATCACGACCGCACTGAAGTGACTCAAGGATCAAAAGCGATAATTAACAGTAGAGTAAGAAGAATCAAACAGTAAAACTTAATATCATTAAGCCACAGCTTCACTCAGTAAGTTTCTTGAGAGGTAGTTGATTGCCAGAGTAGAGTGGGACTCGCATATAGTTCAAGTAGAATATCATATACTGCCAGTTCCCACCCATTACTACTCTAACTTAATCATGAGCACACCTGTCTCCTCCTGGCTGGCCAACACACACCACCCAGGACATTATTCCTTTGTGGATGTTGGTCTGCTCTGGCTAAATCTCCTTCCAACATCAAGTGTTTCAGTGCTGCATCCCTAATGCGACCGCAGGAGAAAAACTCTTCGTATTATTGACATGCTAGTGGCAAACTATCATGTAACTGAGGAGATATACCATTTACGAACTCTCATACCCATATGCATTTCATCTATACAAGCCTTTAGTAGACATAGCTCTCACGATTGAGCTGAACCTTCTACTTCATTCTAGTTAAGTCTTTGCCTGATAGGAAAGTCTACTCAGCTCCCTCGGTTGGGTACCTTGGTGATTGGCCTGGTGGGTGCTACCCACAGTCAACTCCCCGAAAGCACCCCTACCATGATAAGAATTATGCTTTTAGAGTTCTCAAACAACCCCAATAGTCTTACAGTGATTGGGCATGAGTTGTGTCTATGTGTGATTCACCTGCTCAGGGCTGCTTCAACATCTTCTGGGCCACCCCAGGACTACCCGGGAGGCTCTGGACTACCCTTCCGGTATTACCTTAGTAACTCCTTCAGTTCTGGTCCGGTTTACACATATTTGGTACCAGAAGATAGCCCTTCTTCTGGAGCATACACTATGTTCTCTCATATATCCTACGGACAGTATCTGGTCGGACGGACGGCGACAACCTATACACTGTTACAAGAGCGCCTCCATTTAGTTCCTTTTATAAGGAAAGGAGCAACTCAACAATCGTAAGCCCATGACATGCGGTCCTTACACTGAGGCCGCAGGGGGGTGTTAGGAATACCTCTGTAAAATCCTGGGGCATTCGGAGCCCTGTAGCTCCTCCTATAGTCCCGCAAAGGCTACCAGGTTTGTTGCCTTTAGATTTTACCAGAGTGACCAATCCTTATAGGATCGCCCCCTGCCCCAAGTAAGTACCTCTATATGCTAGGCAGGGTAACTTGGGTGCCATGTCAGGGTAACTCAGACCTTATGGTAGGGTAACCTAGACCTCTTATCAGGGTAACCCAGGCTTCATGTCAGGGTAACTCAGGCCTCATTACACAAGCCTTTCCCGAGCCCGCCTTTTATACTACAATCTTATAGTATGTATAGTTATCCACTATAGTGAACCAAACTATCCTTACCTGTTGACCTCAAGGTCTCCGTTATGGGTGTAAGAATAGTTTACTGTAAGACACCCTTTGGTGGGTTGTTATGCAATGCTATTACTATTATCACATACTGTAGTCTACTGTACTGTACCAGGTACTTGAGATCGAAATGGTAAGCAATGAGAGATGCCAAAACAAGGGCGTCAAATGGTATCATTAGTATCACATAACAGGTACTCAAGATTGAAACATCTAGCAATGAGATGTCAAAGGCATCAATGGGTATTATTAGTAGCTAACAAGTACAGACTAAGAACCACTAGCTAAACCTAACAAATAAATCCTAAAATGGTAAACAAAAATAAAACCTGCAATCAGATAGCAAAAAAAAAAAAAAAACTAAGAAAATTCTACCTAAGAAAAAATAAAATCTACAGCTGGAGAAAATTATTTTGAGGCATTCCAGCACCTGGTGCCTTGGTGGGGCACAAGGGGGGATGAATGAGTCAAAGGAGCCATTGTGGGAGCTGAGAGGTTAGAACTGACTAAAGACCCCTGGGGCATAGGGGGCCTTACAGGTGTCAGTGGTACCATTGGTGCATTGAGGAAAGGGGAGCTGTCCAGGGCCCTATCAACTCAACCATATTTGGTTGACTGTGATTGAGTCAGGAACTCCACCAACCAGGGCTGCTCTCAGATAAGGGTAAGCGTCATTCGATGCTTGTCTGTGTCTGAGTGCCTAGAAGGCCCGGCATCACCTTGGGGCAGGGAGTACTGGCTTGTCGAGGAGCCTGCTTCCTCAACCGGTTCTTCATCCAATATTGATGATTAGCTGAGTTAACTGAAACAAGGTTAGGTTAGAAACTTACATCACCAATCACGATTGGTGACTCGCTAGAGTCCTTCTCAGACTTGTCCTCCTTATTGTCCTCCCCCACAAACCCCTCTGACTCCTCCACCTCACCCATATTCTCCCTGGAACCTGCTACCTACTCCTCCTCCAACAGTTCCTCCCCCCCTTCCTCCATCTTAGTTTCCCCCTCTATCATGGCCTCCCCGATATCTCCGGCCTGCCCACAGTGATCCCAGACCTTGCAGTCAAAGAAAGGGTATCTGCTATGGGCAGGCTTGGGAGTTCGGTGATCAGCATCTCCCTCATCCAGACATGGCTCCATCACCATTAGGACCAGGGGGTGTCTACCCTAATTGGCAAGGAGCCATGTCCGGATGTCATCATCTTTATTTAAAAAGATGATTTCAGCGAGTGGGAGAGGCTCGGAGGACACCCTATGAAGTGCTTGGGCACCCTCACCAGTTGCCCCGAGGAGATATCAGGAGCACCCTATGGCCCCCAACACCCACTATCACTTGACCTCCCTGTGCAGGTTATCCATGCTCAGTGATGCCAAGACCCCCCAGGTGATTCCCTGGTCCAAGTTACTGGCATACCAGGGGTAGCCAAGGAACAGGTGTGTGAGTTCTATGACACCCATCCAGTGGACAATATGCATCCTTATTGCCTGAGAGCAATAAGGAGAGTCTCAGTTGGGCTAAACCACTAATAAAATGTGTTGGCAAGAGGATAACAGATGATAGATAGGATAACAGATAATAGATAGGATAATAGATAATCAATAGGATAACAGATAATACATAGAATAACAGATAATAGATGATGTAGGAGAATACTTACTCTGAGGTCTGGCAACCTCACAACCACCAGCCTCCTTCCTCTCAACCAGATGGCACCCATTCAATATCCTAAGGTTCTTGGCGGTACCTTGCACCAAGAGCCTTAGATGGCACTCAACTTCCCCCATGTCTTCAGCCCGGTACTTGTCTTGAACAAGCATGATCTGGGCTGCAACTGGAGGAAGAGAGTGAGCAAAAACAACTGCCGAATCCAGATTGGATTCCATTGGGTGGTGAAGGTCGAGGGAGCAAGCTATCAGGTAGGTTCTCATCTCCTCATGTTATACACTATAGGTAACAGTACTAGCATGAGGATTTGAGAACCCACACCAGTATTTCGCATAGGCGATGTTGCTATAGCACCCCCTATAAGTATTAGTTTAGAATATGTGATAGATTGGAGTAGGAGTGTTTTACTTATGAGTTGTCCTCCACTGCTGGCTCAAAGGGGGTGTTCTCTGTTGTACTCTCCTGGATGAGACAACTTAAATAAAAGAATAATTGTGAGCTCAATATCAGGGGACGCATAGACATGATCAGTAAGTGGGGGTATTATGCTTAAACTCTCTCCATCCCCCCTCCACTTGTAACATGACCATGCAGGGCTCTGTATTTCCCATCCCACTCTTGGGGGTTGGGAGACTCGACAGTGATATGCCTAAGTGCAAAAGAAAGGGTTGTAATTATCACCAGCTAGTTTATAATCAGGAAATGGGATGTACTTACTTCTCTAGGTGCACATCACTTGCACGGGAAGGACCCACAGGAACAGAGACAACTGGATGTCTAAGTGCAAAGAAAAGGTTAGTAATTATTACCAGCTAATATATAAACGGAATGTACTCACTTTGGGGTTTGTCATAGTTATGGCCTCAGAGGTGCCATCAAACCTCCAATAATTAGTGAAAAAAAAAAAAAAAAAAAGGGAAAAACAGTAAGCTGGAGAGGGGCAAAGAGGAGGTTTAGGGAAAACAGATGTGCTAGGAGGGGGATGGGAAGGGAGGGGGAAGGAAGAAGTCTTTTTCTTATTTTCCTCTATGGTGGAGAGAAGAGAAGGAAAGGAGGAAAGGAGGGAAGGAGGGAAGAAGGGAAGAAGGGCTGGGCTTATATACCCTTCACACATGAGGTGCACATGAGCACACATGAGGTGTGCACATGCACACCTCATACGTACCTCACATGCACACCTCATATGCATACCTCATGTGTGTAGGGTATATAAGAAATGACATGTATGCATTTCCTGGTTTGTTTGTACACCTTATTGTACACTCAAACAATGTTCAGACATTGTCAGATATGTGAGCATTGTTTACAGTACAATTGGGTATATAAAGCATATTGATTTCACTAATAGCAGTGCATGAGGATCTATTCTGTATGTATATAAAATATATTTTAAAATCTATTGTGATATCTATGGAGTGTAACTTGTTACTAACAATCATAAAATAAGTTTTTAAGCTACATTAATGACCTCTTGGCATCACTTCACTAGTGTGGCTTAAAATCTTATTTCATGAAACAATATAAGATATATTTGAGTGTTATCGATACCTCTTGGCAGTATCAATGCATGACGTCCACGGAGTCACCATAACTGTAGGGTAAAAAGCCGATTTTCTTTTTTTATTGAAAAGATATTTCTACACCTATTATGGTATAGCAATATCTTTTGAATAAAAAACAAAATTTGACTTTTGGCCATACTGTTGTCGCAATACCAAGAGGCATCAATAACATATATTTGAGTGTTATCAATATCTCTTGGCAGCATTGATGCACGATGTCCCCAGCATCACCACAACTATACAGCAAAAAGCTCATTTTCTTTTTATATAGAAAAGATATTTCTATACCTATTATGGTATAGAAATATCTTTTGAATAAAAAAAGAAAACTGACTTTTGGCCATACTGTTACCACAATACCAAGAGGTGTTGATAACATATATTTGAGTGTTATCGACACCTCTTGGCAGCATTGATGCACGACATCCTTAGCATCATGACAACAGTATGGTGAAAAGCCTATTTTCTTTTTATACTAGTATTGAAAAGATATTTGTATACCTGTTATGGTATAGAAATATTATTTGAATATAAAAAGAAAATTAGCTTTTAGCAATACTGTTTTCATGATACCAAGAGGTATGGATAACATATATTTGAGTATTATCAACAAGTCTTGGCAGCATCGATGTACGATGTCCCTAGCATCATGACAACTGTATGGCAAAAAGCCCATTTTCTTTTTAAATTGTAAAGATATTTGTATACCTATTATGGTATAAAATATCTTTTGAATAAAAAAAAAAAATTGACTTTTGGCCATACTGTTGTCACGATACCAAGAGGCATCAATATCATATATTTGAGTGTTATTGACACCTCTTGGCAGCATCGATGCATGACATCCCTGGCATCGATAATATATATTTGAGTGTTATCGAAACCTCTTAGCAGCATTGATGCATGATGTCCCCAACATCATGATAACAGTATTGCGAAAAGCCCATTTTCTTTTTATATTGAAATGATATTTGTATACTGATTATAGTATAGAAATATCTTTTGAATAAAAAAAGAAAATTGACTTTTGGCCATACTGTTGTCGCGATACCAAGAGGTGTCAATAACATATATTTGAGTGTTAATGACACCTTTTTGCAGTATCGATGCACGACATCCCCAGTATCACGACAACAGTATGGCAAAAAGCCCATTTTGTTTTTATATTGAAAAGATATTTGTATACCTATTATGGTATAGAAATATCATTTGAATATAAAAAGAAAATTGACTTTTAGCCATACTGTTGTCGTGATACTAAGAGGTGTGGATAACATATATCTGAGTGTTATCGACACCTCTTGGCAGCATCAATGCACAAGATCCCCGGCATCATGAGAACAGTACAGCAAAAAGCCCATTTTTTTTTTATATTAAAAAGATATTTGTATACCTATTATAGTATAGAAATATCATTTGAATTTAAAAAGAAAATCTGCTTCTGGCCATACTGTTGTCGTGATACTAAGAGGCATTGATAATATATATTTGAGTGTTATTGACACCTCTTGGCAGCATTGATGCATGACATCCCTGGTGTCGATAATATATATTTGAGTGTTATCGAAACCTCTTAGCAGCATTGATGCATGATGTCCCTGACATCATGACAAAAGTATAGTGAAAAGTCCATTTTCTTTTTATATTGAAAAGATATTTATGTACCTATTATGGTATAGAAATATCATTTGAATATAAAAAGAAGATCAGCTTTTGGCTATACTGTTGTCATGATACTAAGAGGTATCAATAAATTACATTTCTGTGTTATTGACACCTCTTGACAGCATCGATGCATGATATCCCCAGCATCACGACAATAGTATAGTGAAAAGCCAATTTTCTTTTTATATTGAAAAGATATTTGTATACCTATTATGGTATAGAAATATCATTTGAATATAAAAAGAAAATCGGCTTTTGGCTGTACTGTTATTGTGATACCAAGAGGTTTGGATAACATATATCTGAGTGTTATTGATACCTCTTGACAGTATCAATGTACAAGATCCTAGGCATCATGAGAACAGTATGGCAAAAAGCCCATTTTCATTTTATATTGAAAAGATATTTGTATACTTATTATAGTATAGAAATATCATTTGAATATAAAATGAAAATCTGCTTTTAGCCGTATTGTTGTCGTGATACTAAGAGGTGTCAATAAATTACATTTCTGTATTATCGACACCTCTTGACAGCGTCGATATACGACGTCCTCAGCATCATGACAATAGTATGGTGAAAAGCCAATTTTCTTTTTATATTGAAAAGATATTTGTATACCTATTATGGTATAGAAATATCATTTGAATATAAAAAGAAAATTGACTTTTGGCCGTACTGTTGTCATGATACTAAGAGGCATTGATAACATATATTTGAGTGTTATTGATACCTCTTGGCAGCATTGATGCATGATGTCCCTGGGGGCACCACAACAGTATGGCAAAAAGTTGATTTTTGTTGTATATTCAAAAGATATTTATATACCTATCATGATATAGAAATATATTTTGAATATTGAAATAAAATCAGCTTTTGGCCATACTGTTGTCACAATACTATCCTATTTGCATATACAAAATAGTGTTGTGATATGTACAGATGTCATACAGTGACATATATTTTATATACACAAACTAATTTTCCTCCACTCTAGATTCTAGGTTTTCTGAGGTACAATTTTCTTAGTCTCTTTTTTTTTTTTTGATATCTGATTTCAGAAGTTTGGTTTTATTTTTGTTTCCTATTTTGGGATTTGTTTACTAGGTTTAGCTAGTTGTTCTTAGCCTGTACTTGTTAGTTACTAATGATACTAATTGATACCTCCGGCATCTTCTATTGCTAGATGTTTCGATCTTGAGTGCCTGGTATGTGATACTAATGATACCATTTGATGCCCTTACTTTGGCATCTCTTATTGCTTGCCATTTCGATCTTGAGTACCTGGTACAGTACAGTAGACTACAGTATGTGATAATAGTAATAGCATGCAACCCCCTTGCTTTGGCATCTGGTATGTCACCTGGCATTGGCTGACCATCCGAGTTGATTATCTACTAGGATATTGATATTAGTGATGAGACAGACCAGGGTTTAAAGTTGGTCTGGAATGCCTGGGCTACAACCCCTGTCCATCTCATCACTAACTTCTATGCCTGAGTTGGTCAGATTACTTGAATTCAGCCTCTTGGGTGTTCAGCTGTGTTGACTCAATCCCAGGAGATGAGTTCAGATACTTCTGGTGCTAGTTAAGCAACACGAGAATACCATAGCACCAATAGTATCAGTAAACAATACCATTTCTGGCTAGATTTTATTAAACTACCCACCCTAACAACACCCTCATTTCATCTAATTTTTTCATGCCGGAGTCTTGAGTCCAATTGTAGTTGAGAATACTTATATTAATTTATTTTGAACATAATATTGAACACTCTGAAAATGCCATTTTGCAGGCAAATCTTTCGCTTCAATAACGAGTGATAGTCAGTGATCCTGTATGCCCCCTCCCCCACCCTGGGAAGCCCCATATATAAGACCTGACATGTTGTATACAACATAAGAAAACTATACAAACTTCTCATCTTGAACAAAATATGCTTGAGATGCCAATGATTTTACTCCAACCTGAATCCTAACTTACCTTACTCTAACTATACTATTATACCATGAATAAGCAATAGGCCAATATACACAGTCAGCCAGCACCCTGAGTCGGCAATCTATACAGAGGTAGACGCGATGTACAACCCAGTACCATGGGATCTAGAAAAGAGAGATCTAGAATGCGTCAAAATCAATCTCAAGACATGTCCTCAACTTGAGATTCTTCTCCACCCCCGATTGCAAGCCTATTAGGAAGAGCACTGAAGTGCCAATGGAAGGGTACAATGCTCACCACAGCATATGCAGAACCCGAAACTGAACCCATTGATCAACCAAATACCCAAACAGTGTATCTATTGGATGATAGTAGTGATGAGTACCAAATCTCACACAGATCAGATGAAACAGAATCAGACACTGAACCTGATGGGGAAGGCATAAATATTGCAGATGGCCCCAGATCAAGACGTGATCATAGCTTATAAGTAGCTAACAGAAAGGGTGACAATCAGGTGAGAACTATATACATTTTGACCATATCAGGGTCTCAGGAGATAGGTCCTGCTTGGCGTATGGCTACAGATCTTGGACGTATAATTTGGCAGAGAGCCTACAGTCCTTCAATGTTCCCATCATCAAGTGATACATGGTTATCATCCCCACTGGGCAGCCTGCATGGTCCTGTGTCTGGTACTCTGATCTCTCATCCAGCTCCTCACTCTTGGCAAAATCTAGTGACAGGTGCAGAAAGGGCCATATTAGATGATGCAAAGACTCTGATTCTACAGTACAACCTATTTGAGCAGCCACTCCTGAATGTTATTGCTCTGATGGCCCAGGTGCACAAAGTTTGGGATGCTGTGCTTGCTAATATTGCAGATGCCGAAAACATCCAACCCTCTGAGCAGTGCATAAGTTTGGCAAGTAGACTCAGGTAGATATGATGCAATGTAGAATGCAATACTAACCTAGAAAGATATGCCAAAAATACTCTGGGGTACAATCCCAGTTTGTACAGGAGGTGAAGAATGAGATTGTTGAGTTATACAGTCTGCCCGACAATCTCACAGCTATGGCACACAGAGTCAATTATCTGCTGGAATGGGACAAGTTTATGTGTGACCCGAGAGGGTACAATGTTTGTCTCCACCAAATGACTACCATATAGTGACCACTACTTACTGTAACTGGACATAACACAGGGCCTAATATTATGATTCCTTGCACCCCAGATTCCTGAGGTGATTTTCCATAAGCACTTTGCAGGAAAGAAGATGTAATTTATTGTAGATCCTGGGTTTCTTGTGTGTATCAATGGTACTATGATCTGCTTGACATGAAGCATAATTTGCCATACACTATGTGCATGGCAAACGGGGATATATCAGGAGCCTAGGGACTTCAAGCCTGAGGCAGCCAGAGGTGAGTCTCTGAATCATCTAACTGTTCATTTGTGACCAGCGTAGCTAACCTGTTACCAATCATACAAGACCTTTTTGACTGGCAAAAAGAAACTTGAGATAAGTGCCCATAGAGGATCTAGGATATGATTGTCAAAAATATTCAAGAAACAATCGATAAGAGGGTTGTACAAGTTCACAGGATGCAGCAGAACTACCTTGAAGGATACAATGATGGTTGGGAAGCTGTAAGCACTGAGCTTGAGAGTCGGATATCCAACCACACTTCTACACAGCCTGTACCATGACACACCAATCACCAGAACTTAGACCTAGTGGGACATTGGGAATGTCTGAATCTGTCACCTAAAACTGACAGCTGGTTTGACTTGAGCCAGACATGGGTAGCCTAGGAGCTTCAGTTACAAGGTTCAGGTCCTCTAAGTTCAGATGATTCTCAGGAAGTGCAAGCAGCACCAGCGGGGATCCCTTCTCTATATCGGAGGGTCTCATTGAGCCTTGGGGATTCTCAGGAAGCGCTAGCAGCACCAGCAGGGATCACTTCTCTATCTTAGTGGGTCTCATTGAGCCTTGGTAATTCTCAGGAAGCCCAAGCAGCACTAGTGGCAATCAATTCTCTATCTCAAGTGGTCTTGTTGAGCCTTGGGGATTCTCAGGAAGTGCAAGCAGTATCAGCGGGGATGTCATCGTAAGTCAGATGATGATGAGCAGGGGGGTGACACCGTCACTGAGGGTAATTAAAGAGAATTAAGAACATGTAAAGATTATGAGTAATAGATTTAATTTAGCTTACTATAATGACACTATAATAGAAACCAAAGGACATAGTGAAAAGGAATAATCAGGGCGACATTCACTGTAGAATCTATGAAAAGCAGCCATCTGGGAGGTATCAGGGTGATCAAAATGTAGTATATCGGATATCAGGAGGGAGTTGGGAAGATTGGACAATACCAGACACAACATGCAGACAGCATCAGGGGTAATACACCACACTTCGGAAGGCATTGTGAGGAGGTCCAGACATGAAGTAGTAGCATCAAGATAAGATATCACAGTTGAGGTGAAATCTGGATGCATCATGTATGCAGGCAGGGATCCAGATGAGAGGAGCATCATGTAGAAAGAATTTGGATGGAAAAGCCTGATGATAGGTGGTGCCAGGGTGTGCATCGTGAGTATCGTGGAATCCTGATGCACATAGGTGAGGATGTGATGTCAGGGTAGAAGATGTCAGAATTAGACATCACCATAATGTAAGAGCTTAGGATCAAGTAGCATCTGGATACAACAGGCTAGGATCAGATGGTGTTAGAATTCAACACCTGAGAATCAGACATTGTTAGGATGTAACACCTGAGGATCAGATGTTGTTAGGATGCAAGAGTGCAGAATCAGTCATTGTCAGGGTGCACCTGGCATAGGAGTCCATGTCTGGATACCGTCAGGACACACTAGGTGCACGACTCGACGTCAGGATGCAATATTAGTTCGACAGTACATCCTGATTAACGGTTATCATTACAGGTACCCTGTGCATCAGATGCACAGGATGCACTGGGCACTAGATAATATTTTTGCTGATGCCATATACCTAGACAGTTCCTAATTGTATATGTAATACCTGATGAACAAGCAATCAGGGAAATCTGAAAAGTCAAATTTTACTCAACGTTAGGGACAAAGAACTGGAAAGCCAGATCCAACAAATAAATGTAGATAATCAAGAAAACCAACAGGTGGTTATCAAATGGCTTAGAAAAGATGTGAAGACACCAATGAAAGGATTACATCTGGCTCTAGACTATGACTTGTATGGTACAGAAGAAGTTACTGTCCCTGCATGTGGACAAAAGTTCATTAGGACAGGAATTACAATCGGACTTCCTGAGAATACCTATGCCTGCATTGCACCACGAAGTAGATTAGTGAACCAAAAAGGCCTAACTATTAAGGCAGGAGCAGTCAATGTAGACCATACAGGTAAAATCGAAGTACTATTACTGAACCTATCAAAAAAAAACTATAAGGTTAGCTTGGGTGACAGTATTGCTCAGCTAATAATCAAAAAAAGTAATCATGACAAACCTGTAAGAAGTGCAAGAAATAAGGGAAATGAAAAGAGAAAGTGTAGGCTTTGGTAGTACTGACCAGAAAGGAAAAGAACTACCAAAGAAAGACCTTGCAATATCATTTATCTGAATAAGAGCCTTTGGAAAAATGTATTAAAGAGGAGACCAGATAGGTATTCTAAGATAGAATGAAGATAAGACTTCTCGAGCAGCTACAACAATCAGTACAGAACTTGCTTTAAGGAAGAAAAAGAGCATAGATAAACCAACAAAAAATATAGTACCAAAAGAGTACCACAAATTTCCAGAACTCTTTGAAGAAAAAGAAAAAATGAATTTAGCCCCTCATAGATATGTCAACCACAAGATAGAACTGGAAGAAGGAAAGACAGCCCTATTCATGGACTTATACTATTTAGGAGAAAGGGAGTTAAAGGCACTAAGAGAAAACCTGGTAGAAACTGTCATGGGGGTGCCCTAAGGGAAGATAGATCCTAAGTTCATGACCGCACTTAAGTGACTCAAAGATCAAAAATGATAATCAACAGTAGAGTAAAGAAGAATCAAAACAGTAAAACTTAATATCGTTAATCTGCAGCTTCACTCAGTAAGTTTCTCAAGAGGTGGTTGATTGCCAGAGTAGAGTAGGACTCATATATAGTTTAAGTAGAATATCATATACTGCCAGTTCCCACCCATCACTACTCTAACTTAATCATGAGCACATCCATCTCCTGCCAGCTGACCAACACACACTACTAAGGACATTATTCCTTTGTAGATATTGGTCCACTCTGGCTAAATCTCCTTCCGACATCAAGTGTTTCAGTGCTGCATCTCTAATGCGATCGCAGGAGAAAAACTCTTCATATTGTTGACATGCTAGTGGCGAACTACTATGTAACTGAGGAGATATACCATTTATGAACTCTCATACCCATATGCATTTCATCTATACAAGTCTTTAGTAGACATAGCTCTGACGATCGAGCTGAACCTTCTACTTTATTCTAGTCAAGTCTTTGCTTGATAGGAAAGTCTACTTGGTTCCCCGGGTGGGGTATCTCGATGATTGGTCTAGTGGACGCTACCCACAGTCAACTCCCTGAAAGTACCCCTACTATGATAAGAATCATGCTCTTAGAGTTCTCAAACAACCCCAATGGTCTTGCAGCAATTGGGCATGAGTTGTGCCTATGTGCAATTTGCCTGCCCGGAGATGCTTCACCATCTTCCAGGCCACCCCGGACTACATGGGAGGTTCTGAACTACCCTTCCAGTATTACCTGAGTAACCCCTTCAGTTCTTGTCCGTTTTACACATATTTGGTACCAGAAGATAGCCCTTCTTCCGAAGCACACACTATGTTCTCTCATATATTCTATGGACAGCATCTGGTCGGACGGACGGTGACAACCTATACGGTATTAAAAGAGTGCCTCCACTCAGTTCCTTTTGTAAGGAATGGAGCAACTCAACAACCGTAAGCCCATGATATGCGGTCCTTACACTGGGGCCGCAGGGGGGTGTTAGGAATACCTCTGTAAAGTCCTGGGACATTCGGAGCCCTATAGCTCCTCCTATAGCCCCCTGAAGGCTACCAGGTTTGTTGCCTTTAGATTTTACCAGAGTGCGCAATCCTTATAGGATTGCCCCCTACCCCAAATAAGTACCTCTATGTGCTAGGTAGGGTAACTTAGGTGCCATGTCAGGGTAACTCAGACCTTATGGTAGGGTAACCTGGACCTCATATCAGGGTAACCGAGGCCTTGTGTCAGGGTAACTCTGGCCTCATTACACAAGCCTTTCATGAGCTCGCCTTTTATACTACAATGTTGTAGTATGCGTAGTTGTCCACTATAGTGAACCAAACTACCCTTACCCGGTGAGCTCAAGGTCCCCAGTATTGGTTTAAGAATAGTTTACTGTAAGACACCCTCAGGTGGGTCGTTACATGACTCCCCTATTCTCTAAGGTCTGCCCCAGACCATTAGCGATGTCTTTTATTTACTGACTTTGGTACATCCACTATACAGTGATCCCTTGGCTTAGATGGATACCTCTGGTGAAAATCATTAAGGACCTCTATGGCCATTCCTTCTACCATCTTGAAAGGTTCTCATGAATTCTCCTCTGGTCCATAACCTTCCCACACTACTAAGTATTGAACGAAATGCTGGTGGGAACTCATCTTTATCCTGCCATACCAACGACTATCCAGGATAGCTTCAACCACATAGCTTAGCTCATTGTCTATTATCTCAGGTAATGGAACTTCCTTCTGGGGCCTACCTACTGGATCATTGTGGTATGGTTCCAGTAAACTGACATTGAATACAGGGTGGATTGACCAACGAGCTGGGAGTTCGAGCTCATATACCCAGGACCCTACCTTTCGTTTAACCACAAAGGGGCCAAACATTTGGTGGTCTAACTTCTCCATTGGCCTCTTTGTCCAGATGTTCTTTCGGTTCAACATTACCCAGTCAGCCTTTTTTGTGACTTCATTGGTCACATCTTCCATTGTCATGTATTCTGGAGATGGTAGCCTCTTTTGATCATGCCATTTCCATTGCCTTTCTTGTCCCCCTTGTAAGGTTTCTCTGACCTCTTGCCTTCAACCTTCCCAGTTCCATACTAAGAGTTCACTGCTTGGATGAATCCCTTGGCTATCTGGAACTATGCCTGACCAGTTTTTACAAGGATTGAATCCATAGTTAATCTCAAATAGAGAAGCCCTAATAGATTCTGAGGTAGAAGTATTATACACATACTCTACCAATGGTAACAAAGACACTCAATCATCTTACTGATATGAGCAATAGCTCCAAAGATATTGTTCCAAAGTGTGGTTCACCTGTTCAGTTTGCCCATCAGTTTCTGGGTAGAAAGTCATTGATATATTAAGCTTGATTTGTAGTAACTTCATCAAGCTTGCCCGAAACTTAGAGGTGAATCAGCTATCTCGGTCTGAGATTATCGATTCTGGAAGCCCATGTAGGTGCCATATTTCTTTCAGGAATATTAATGCCAACTTTTCTATAGACACCTCCATTGTCAATGGTATAAAGTGAGCCATTTTCGACAATCGATCAACAATGACCCATATCTTTGTATATCCCTCAGACTCTGGTAGTACTACCATGAAGTCCATAGAAATATCATTTCATGGTCTTATTGGCACCTCAATTGGTTCAAGTAATCCAAATTTCTTATACTGGACTGTCTTGCTCCTTTGACATGTATCACAAGTACGCACATCCTACATAATGTGCTCATCCATCTTTGGCCAGTAGAAGTTTACCTTGATTCATCTAACTGTCTTGTATGTCCCAAAGTGTCCTGCAATCTAGGGATCATGTTCTGCCTCCATGATTGCTTGCTTCAACCCTTTGACCTCAGGTATATACCACCTATTCTTATAGAGTAGTAAGTCCTTCTCTACCAAAAAACAAGGGTCAACATCTTTTTGCCCATTGATGACTGACTTGAATATACCCATGTACTTGTCATCTACGCTAGTTGCTTTCTTAAGCACTTCCAAAAAGGAAGATTGCAACCGATAACCTTGGCAAGATTGCAATACCTGTGGTCGCAAGATGTCCCACTCCTCATTTACAACTCATTGACCAGGTCAGAAAAAGGTTGTTTCGCAGTTCAGTTGAGAATTACCCCCTCTTTCAAGGTGGTAGTCCCTACACCTTGACAATGTATCTGCCTTCTCATTCAACCTACCTTCACAGTAGATAACCTTAAAATTGAATGCTTGTAAGAATTCTGCCCAGTGGTGTTGCTGTCTATTCAGTATCTTGGTACTATTAAAGTATTCAAGATTCTTGTGATCAGTATATATAACAATTTGATTAGCTACAGACCTCAGTAAATGATCCCATTCTTTGAATGCCACCACAATCGTGGTCATTTCCTTATCATTGACATCATAGTTCACCTCTGCTGGTATGAACTTCCTATTATGATAGGCCACCAGGTGCCATTTCTCATCCTCACAGAGCTGGGATAGAATGACACCCAATACAAAGTCACTTGCAACGGTTTCTAACTTGGTTGGCTGGTTAGAGTCAAAGTGTGCTAGAATAGGGCTGGTTGTAAACAACCCCTTCAATTGTTCAAAAGCCTCCATGCAGGCTGATGTCCAGTCCCATTTAATGTCCTTCTTTGTCAGGTCTGTCAATATCCTTGCTATCTTGCTAAACCCTTTGATGAACCTTCGGTAGAAGTTAGCAAAGCCCATAAAGCTTTGTACTTTGATGATGCTCTTTGGATTCAACCAGTTCTTGATCAATTCTACCTTTTCCATTGTCATTGATATCCCACAATCGGGTATCTTATACCCTAGGAATTCAACTTCTCTCTGGTAGAAGGTTGACTTCTTGATACTAACACATAAGCTTGCTTCTCGCAGCTTTTCCATTACTCTCCTAACTAGAGCAACATGCTCCTCTATAGTCTCTGAGTAGATCAGGATATTGTCCATATAAGCAATGATTCCTTCATCTAGTAGACCTCTAAATACATCATTTATCATACTCTAGAAAGTAGATGGTGCATTACATAACCCAAAAGGCATCACAGTATACTCATATAAACCATATTGATAACGAAAAGCAGTCTTCCATTCTTCACCCTTTGCCATTCACAAAAGGTAATAACCATTTTTCAGACCTAATTTGGTAAATACCATTACTTTCCCAAGTCTATCCATCAGCTCATTCATTAGCAGGAGTGGATAACGGCTCTTCACAGTTATCTTGTTCAGTCCTCTATAGTCAATACATAACCATCGTGTATCATCTGGCTTTGGTACAAATAATATAGGAGCAGCAGCTGGTGAGCTAGATCTCCTGATCTTTCTAGTTGCTAGCATCTTATCAAGGTACCCACGAAGCACCTTTAGTTCCTTCTCTGAGAGGGGATAGATTGGACCAAAAGGAGCAGTCTTTCCAGCCTGTAGCTCAATCTTGTGATCATACTTAGAATACTGTGGTAAGGACTCTATTCTTTCTTGACTAAAGATATCACTAAAGTACTTATATTCTGGGAGGAGCTTTATTACGATATCATTCCCATCTTCATCTAAGAATTTAGCCATCTCAATGAGATGGACAGATCCTTGATTCTCAGCCATCATTTCTTCCTCAGTGATGAGTTCTAATTGCCGGTAATCACATCCAGCTAGGCAATTTGCCTTACAGTATGCTGACTGCTAGGCTAGTATACCCTTTTCCCAATCAATGTCTGGGTTATGCTCAGAGAGCCAGGACATCAGAAGATATCCATCAATTTTACCCTCTGGCATTTCTGTAATTGCAAAGCTCATTTTATTTGAGTGGTCTCTTATCTTCATTTTTACCGCCTTGGTATAATGGAGACCTGATCCTGGGATATTGTTCCCTCTTGCATCTCATATGGGGGAAGGAGTCTTCCTTCATATACAGGGCATTTGAGTGTCCTTTACCCATCTGCTACTGAGCACAGCTCCCGTAGCGCCACTATCCAGGAGTAGTAATGCTTCTGCACTACTCCTTTTTGCATTCAGTTGCCATTCGAGTCTAACCTTTAGCCAGATAGACTTTGTATATCACAGGGGACCTGAGAGTCTCTGCTGCTTCCTGGTTCTTCCTTCACTAGACATTTCTATTATCAAATAATGTTAGTAGGTAAGTAAGGGTATAGGGTCTCTCATCTTTCAATACAAGAGAGGTCAAAATAGGCTAATCGCAGTTAAGTTTAAAGTGTTTTGCAAACAGTTAAGTTATAAAATCATGAGTCAAAGTAAGTAGTGCTGTTTACTATCATACCAGCATGATTTTGGGTACTAAACCCTCCTCAGGTCAACTTGGAAATAACTTTCATTGTATATAATCAAGTCTCACCTGATATAAACATAACTAAACCAGATCCAAACAAACCAAGAAAAACCAGACAGAATATAATGAGAAAAACCCAATAGACATATAACAGAGAGAACCACTAATACTGAAAACCTAGAAGAAAACCCTTTCCATTCTTGACTACCTTACTCCGCTGAGCCTAGTCAATTTTAGCTTTCTATACATAGTCTTCAGAGGGTGGACTTACCTTGTCCATCTCTAGTCCATCAAGTTTATCACCCCAGCATGCCATTGTTGGCCTAGGGAATTGTTAGTTACTAACTAATTTCTCTTTGGAGGGTTACTTACCTAGTCCAAAGCATTTGTATCAACTTCCATTATCTGAGGAGTTGATTCGTGGACTTCAAGAATTTTTCTAGTAATAGGAGGAGGGGCCTCAATGCGCTTAACTTTGTTAGAGGGACCAGATATATGGCCTGCCTCTTCTGCAGATTGCTTGCATGCCTTGGCTGGCTTGGAAGAGCTAACAACCATAGTAACCAATGTATACTTCCACCAGAAGTGACCTGGTTGTCCACATTTGGTGCATTGGCCTAACTTTTGGTGCTTATCAAGGAGTGTGCTAGGAATATTCTTATGAGCAATTGAATACTCTGAATTTTCTGGCTTTGACTGACAGCTGCCTGAAGAGTTAGCAGGTTTGGGGTTCTGCTTACCCGAACCCTTTCCCTTCTTCTGTTGCTTCTTTAAGGAATGCTTGTCCTCACTCTCATCATGACTGGATCCTTTATCCTTAACCACTGTTTGGCTAAAGCGTGTATTATCTTCCAAGTCATGGCCAGTTTTCCTTAGGAGATCGAGGTACTCATTTACATCCTTGAGATAGGGGTTCTTCTGAGCCCAGGCTGTCCGTAGTTCTGATGTAATGCCGATATGTACCTTGTCTTTCACTGCTCGTCCATCTGTATACCCTAGTTTGGTCATTAGATCAATGACCTTGTCCAAGTAATTATCTACTTGGCCGAGTTTCATCTCTAAAGAGAGCCACTCAGCTAAAGAGTAATCTCAATTGGCATGTCCTCCAAAACTGGTTTCCAGATAGTAGTAGAATCCTTCCCAGGTATGTAGCTCATTGTCTGGATTAAATGACATTCCGCTCCATTGGGCAGCCTCCTCATTAATGTAATGGTGGAGACCCATATACCAGCTTTTAGCAGAACCTTCCAAGAGAGGGATAACCAAGCTAATGTTATCCATGTCTTCAGTGACAGACTCATGGAAATAATTAAACTTGATTTCCACATCATTAAGGAACCTCAGAGTGTCGTTAACATCCCCGGTAAAAGCCTTGACATCACCCAACTTCTCAGGTTTCTCAGGCTTTACCGTGGAAGCTGTCTGGCTTTCCTTCTTACATGTCTGTAAGAATTTGGCCAGCATACGAGTTCTGCAATTATAGCGTCTCTTCTTTGAGTCATTCCAGTTTGACTTGTGTCACCCAAGGAATTGTTCAAGATCTGTGAGGGAGTCGGCATCATCGTCTGAGCTGCCAGAGGAATTGGAACCACCTGGATCTCCTCCAGCCCCAGCGTTTCCACCTATACTAGGAGGTATGTTACCCCTGCCTCCCCCAGGAACATCAGATCCATCAAAGGATTCCTCCAAACTACCCGGTCCACTAAAGCGAGAACTACTCCTGGATGGTGACACTGGGTGAGGTGTTAGAGGGGGTCACCGAGTACTATCCAATTGGCTCGGAGTTCCTATTGCTTGCCCGGGTTTGAACCAAGATTGTTAGTATTCCAAATAAGTCTCCAGTGCAAGTCGGAGTCCTTGGTGGCGAAGCAAGCCACAGAAATCACATCGGTTTTTTCAACTTCAGGTCTTTTTTCTCTTGACACATTTTGTCCCGGTAGGTGCCTAACTGCCTGTGAAGGAAGTTTAAGACACCCATTGACATGGTGGTGGCATCTTTCGAAAATTGACTCTCCCTTGACCCAACAAGCAGGGGAACAATCACTCACAAATGACTGCACCCAAGCCCCCGGGACCCCTAGATGTTGACCAAGACTGCTGCCCGAAGGCTTAAGTCCTGGGGCTGGCAAAATGACTATAGGAGTATTGCGTGCTGGCATCTGTGGTGCCTGTCCCATAGGAACTGGTGTTGCACTACAAAAAGGTCTCTCCTCTGTGGGTGGTTAGACTGGAACTGTCAGGGTATCCCTGGCTCCTGAAAGAGTTGTTGATGTTTCTCTGACTGGTGGTATCCGCCTTGTCCTTCTCTCCACCCTTGGCATGGGTCTGGTCATAGGAGCCAATGCCCTGTAGGGAGTATTGTCTCTGCTCCTCTGTGCTCTTCAGGGAGGATTGGACAGAGTCTGTGAGGCTTCCTGAGAGAACTGCTCTTCCCAATAGTTACTGATTTCTCGTATCCCTAAAGGGGTGAGAAATTGCCTGTCTTCTGCCTTCCACAACATTTCATGAAGCTTCAGGGCAAAGTTAGGAGCACGTTTTTCAGTAAGCACTTATGGAAGGGGATTAGCATCTCTCATAATTGCGTCATTATCTGAGTCTATTGCATATCCACCTTGGATTGCCTTCTCCAGACCTCCAATCCTAGTGTTTAGCGAATTGGCATTTTGGACGTGCTCACAAAATGTGACCTGTTGGTCCAACATCCAACTCCATGCTATCTTCACCATATCCTAATGAAATGCAGCTTGCCTTTGCTCATTCTAGAAATGTAACTGTTCCTGAGCCGTGTGAAACTGACGACTGATTTCCTGAAGGATATACGGTTCAATATACTTGCAGGTAAAGTCTGCAAAGCTGATACCCTGATTGTCAACACTCATCATCTCGGTAAACTCAGCATCATGGGAAAAGGATTCCATGAGGGCCCTCAGGTCCACAACAACCAATTCTTGACATGCCTGAGGAACATCAATGGGAGCAGCTTTGAGCAATAGTGGCACAGGTTCCAAGTCCAAACCTCGTAGATCTGTGATAATGTTTGCTCGTAGGGTTTGGGTAGTATGCTCCTATGCCGCAGAGTCAGTAAAACCAACTTCGGAAGACATAATTCTTTCCACCTGATGCTTCTTTTACCAGACAAGTGACTTGTACTTGAATATGTCAATGTAGGAAGTTTTTTGGCAACAGGTTCAGAGAGTTAAGTGAGGAAGTCGCTTAATGATATACTGTAATGGGGGTACCCTAAGGGAAGATGAATCCCAAGTTCATGACTGTACTGAAGTGACTCAAAGATCAAAAGCGATAATCAATAGTAGAGTAAAGAAGAATCAAAACAGTAAAACTTAATATCGTTAAGCCACAGCTTTACTCAGTAAGTTTCTCGAGAGGTAGTTCATTGCTAGAGTAGAGTGGGACTCGCATATAATTTAAGTAGAATATTATATACTGTCAGTTCCCACCCATCACTACTCTAACTTAATCATAAGCACACGCATCTTGTCCAGGCTGGCCAATACACACCACCTAGGACGTTATTCCTTTATGGATGTTGGTCCGCTCTGGCTAAATCTCCTTCCAACATCAAGTGTTTCAGCGCTGCATGTCTAATGCAACCGTTGGAGAAAAACTCTTCATATCATTGACATGCTAGTGGTGAACTACCATGTAACTGAGGAGATATACCATTTATGAACTCTCATACCCATATGCATTTCATCTATGTAAGCCTTTAGTAGACATAGCTCTCACGATCAAGCTGAACCTTCTACTTTATTCTAGTCAAGTCTTTACTTGATAGGACAGTCTACTCGGCTCCCCTGTTGGGGTACCTTGGTGATTGGACTAGTTGGTGCTACCCACAGTCAACTCCCCAAAAGCACCCATACCATGATAAGAATCATGCTCTTAGAGTTCTCCAACAACCCCAATAGTCTTACAGCGATTAGGCATGAGTTGTACCTATGTGCGATTCGCCTGCCCGGAGATGCTTCAGCATCTTCCAGGCCAACCTGGGACTACCTAGGAGGTTCTGGACTACCCTGCCAGTATTACCTGAGTGACTCCTACTGTTCTTGTCCGTTTTACACACATTTGGTACCAGAAGATAGCCCTTTTTCTGGAGCACACCCTGTGCCCTCTCATATATCCTACGGACAGCATCCAGTTGGACAGATGGTGATAACCTATACGGTATTACAAGAGTGCCTCCACTCAGTTCCTTTTGTAAGGAATGGAGCAACTCAAAGACCATAAGCCCATAACATGCCATCCTTACACTGGGGCCGTAGGGGGGTGTTAGGAATACCTCTGTAAAATCCTGGGGCATTCGGAGCCCTATAGCTCCTCCTATAGCCCCCCAAAGGCTACTAGGTTTGTTGCCTTTAGATTTCACTGGAGTGCCCAATCCTTATAGGATTGCCCCCTACCCCAAGTAAGTATCCCTATGTGCTAGGGAGGCTAACTTGGGTGCCATGTCAGGGTAACTCAGACCTTATGGTAGGGTAACCTAGACCTCATGTCAGGGTAACCCAGGCCTTGTGTCAGGGTAACTTAGGTCTTATTACACAAGCCTCTCTCAAGCCCGCCTTTTATACTACAATGTTATAGTATGTGTAGTTGTCCACTATTGTCATGAATCATGACTAAGCAAGGCAGATTGGTAAGGCAGATTTCCCCTGACTCATAATTATGAGTCAGAAGTAATGCATATTTCACATGACTTGTACTAGCAAGTCATTCATAGGTTTTTATTGGTTGTTTGATTTTCTATGACTCGCAATAGCGATCATATGATGTTATGTTTTCACACATGACTCAGATTATGAGTCACAGGCTTTACACAGGTGACACGATTTGTGCACATGATTAGTTTATTCGTTTTGATTGGCTTTTATTAGTTAGCGAGGACGACTCATAGGAGTCAGCTGATGGATTTCACATGATGACTCATTTGAGTCATGAGTATGGATGACTCATAGGGATGAGTCATCAAGGGTTAGGGTTGTGGGAGGAATGACTATATAAGGGGGCTCGTAGGCGAGAGTAGTTAGTTCCTCACGCAACTATCTAAATACTTTTCAATACAAAAAGCTTTTCTACCAAACAATAAATTCATACAGAAATCCAAGGTTGTCAATCGGGAGAACCAGGAGGTCGTAGAAGTCAAGGACTTGTACTACGAAAGCAGGAACGATAAGTGTCCAAAGGAAAACTGATCAGCAATTAAGTGAGATAAGAAAGGTTGCCTACTGTAAGTATACTCTAAAGAGAGAGGATTGTAACATTTGGTTGTGTCTAACAAGCAGTACCCAACAACAATGAGCAATGCAATGGAAGTCATACCCCCAGCAGGGGGAGAAGGAGCAGCGGTACCCCCAGAAGGGGCAGCAGTACTGAGAAACAAAAAAAGGTGATATCTGTTCCGAGACACCACTGAAAAACAAAAACCGGGGTCGATCCGCTTCAAGACACCTATAGGAATTTGAACGGACAGTGAAGGAAAAACACTTGCAGGGCAGTCAAGCAGAGGGGAAGAAGGTCACTTCTCCAACAAACAGGCTGAAAAAAGGGGAATCATAAAGGCAAGGCAGAACAAACACTACTAGAAGGGGCAATCGCTGCACACACGACTAGAGGTCAAATTTATTCGTCCGAAGTGAAAATATAATTCCATCACTGGAATTGCTACCGAAAGAAGAAAAGATTCGTAAAAAGAAAAATAAAACCGTGTTCCTGATCCCGATGTCCCTCCGTTGACCACTGTTCCTCTCGTCTGTCTCCCTGTTCTGCGTTGTCCCTTTCTTTCCTTCCGCGTTGTTTTTCTTTCGTTCCCTCCTGATGCTTGCCCCGCCTTACTACCAATTCCCTTGCCAAGCAATCAACCGAGCTAACTAGCAAACAAAACCAAGGTAACTAGCAAACAAACATTTCCCCTCTTCCACTAATGTCCAACCCCTGACCCCTTATATCAACTAGCCTATCTAATCAAAACAAAACACAATTTCTAGCTAAAACCTTGCAAACCATTTTCTTTCCCCACAGTACCCCCGGTAGGAGGGGCAGCAAACCCCCCACCCGTAATACAGATCCAAGGATTTACCACTGAACAATTTACTGAAATTCTCGATCGCCTAAATGGCAGAAGGGAAAATGGAGACAGAATGAAGGTAGAGAAGCCACCAACATTCAGCGGAATGCGTAGCAAGCTGCGAACATTTTTGGCCCAATGCAGAGTATATTCGATACTACGGGAACCACGGAAGCAAGGCGGAAGATCACATATGTCAAATCCTTATTGAGGGAAGGAGCAGCTAGCTGGATAACCCCCTTTATAGAGGGAAGAAGACTGGAACCATGAACAACATATGAAGAATTCGCTGAGGTGCTCCAAGGCCAGTTTGGAGACATCGACGCAGAAAATGCAGCACGCACAAAACTGGAGCAATTAAGACAGGGAAGGGAACCAGTAACGGGTTATTAGAACGAGTTCCAACTTACAGCAACTGAGGCAAATGAAGACGAAGGAACTATGAGAAGATAGTTCCTGAAGGGAATCAATCGAATGCTGCAGGATGCTTTGGCTGCTGACCACTTCACAGCCGACAACATGGAAGACATGGCCAAGTGGGCCATTGAAAAAGAAAACTGGATCAGCATGATCAAACACTTGCAGGGAGGTCAAGCAATGGGACAAAGGACGATAGAAACATCCAGAAACCTGAACAGGACATTTAAAACATGAAGGGAAGAGACCTCAAGATGGGACCCCATGGATCTAGACATGACGGGAAGAAGGCCCAATCTCAACCTGTCCAAAAACGAGTTTGTGCGAAGGAGGAACAATAACCTATACTTAGCATGTGCTAAGCCAGGACACTTGGCAAGGGAGTGCAGAAGCCCAAGAGACAACAAGGATTACACAGTGGTAAAAAAAGAATAGAGACCACAGGATAATAAGATGAGAAGGAGCCGACCTATGATTAAGGAAATAGAGATAGAAAGAGAAGAAGGGTTGGTGGGAAATGAGGAATGTCCCTAGTAAGTGATGGACTGGAGGACAGACCAGAACGAAAACCCATCATTTTATCCAATTACTACACAGCACTCCAGCACACAGAATCACTAGAACAAGAAAACGACCACATTATGGTAAAAGTACAATTGCGAGAAGGAAAAAATACAGTTACGATCAATGCAATGATTGACTCAGGAGCAACGGAAGACTTTATCGATCAAGAAGTCTGCAAGAAACATGGAATAACAATGAAGGAAACCAAGAATGTGAGAGAAATCTACTTGGCAGATGGAAAACCAAGCCAAATGGGGCCCGTAACCCACACAGCAGAAGTATCAATGAATATAGGGAGTCACCATAAAGGGGGAACCTTTCAGGTAGCAGACCTACAGAATTACAAAATCATCCTTGGAATGCCATGGCTGAGAGAACACAATCCCACAATTGACTGGAATGAAAGAAAGATCACATTCAACAGCGAACGATGTATGACATGGTGTCTTAACAGTTCACCAGTGGTTTACTCAGTACCAGAAGCTGAAGCTTGGGAAGAGAACCTAATCACAAGGCTTTCAGAAATCCAGACCAGGGGAGACCAAAAGGTCAAGGTCAGGAAACTGACACCCGATGCCAGGGTGCCCGCTAAGGGCTCAGAAAAGGCTGCAGGACATGACCTGTATGCAAGAGAAGATGTCAAGATAATGGCCAATGGGCAAGAATTAGTACGGACAGGAATAGCTATAGGGCTACCCCCACAAACCTATGGATGCATAGCACCTCGAAGCAGTCTAGCAGTCAAGCATCGACTTACCACAAATGCAGGAGTAATCGATGAAGATTACACAGGAGAAGTAAAGGTAGTTATGGTCAATCTTAGTAACGAAGAATACCAGATAAAGAAAGGGGACCGAATTGCATAGCTCCTCATAGAGAAAGTCAACATCGAAGACTTCCTAGAGGTAAGGGAGTTGGGAGACACTCAGAGGGGGGACAAGGGATTTGGGAGTTCAGATCCCTCTGTCATCCAACCAACTAACCAGAATAAAGAACCAGACAAAAGAAAGCAATCTAAGAGGATTGAGATCCACAAAATATCAGCCAAAGCATTCGGACGCTTCTACCGACAAGGAGAATCCACAGGGATAGTCCGATGGAGGAAAGAAGAAGAAACAATTCAAGTGGAGGCCATTAACATCAGCACAGAATTGGCAATACAGCACAGAAAAAAAGAGAACAAAAGAAGAATAGAGGAAACAATCCCAAAGAAATACCATCATCTACTGGATGTATTCAAACAAGAAGAAAAGAAAGGCCTACCCCCACATCGGGAAGGAGTAGACCTGGGGATAACTCTGGAAGAGGGAAAAAGGGTCCCAAAGAAGAAAATATACCGACTAGGAGCTGACGAACTAAACGAATTAAAAAATTACATCCAATAGAATAAAGAACGAGGTTGGATCTGACAGGTGTGGACAGATCAAGCCTCACCAATATTATTCGTCAAAAAGAAGGATGGGAGCCTCCGACTGTGCGTGGACTATAGAAGACTCAATGAAATTATGAAAAAGGACAGATACCCCTTGCCCTTAATAGGGGAAGCTCTGGACAGGCTAAGTATGGCAAAGTACTTCACCAAATTAGACAAAAAAGATGCCTATCACAACATACGAATCTGAGAAGAAGATGAAAGCAAAACAACTTGTGCTAGCAAACTAGGAACCTACGAATACTTGGTAATGCCATTTGGGCTAACCAATACCCCAGCGGCTTTTCAAAGATGGATCAACAACACCTTTTGGAGATATATCGACGAGTGCTGCATAGTGTACCTGGACGATGTCCTGGTATATTCAGATAACCTCGAACAACACAAAAGGGATGTTAGCAATATGTTGGCCGACATCAGAGATTCAGGAATGAAAGTTAAACCATCAAAGTGCGAATTCTATAAAAAGGAAACAGAATATTTACCATTCATCATCAACCGAGAGGGGATCCAGACAGACCCAATTAAGACCAGCGCAGTATGGGACTGGAAACCTCCACAAAAAGTCAAAGAAGTACAATGTTTCCTAGGATTCTGCAACTTCTATCGAAGATTCATCAAAGGGTTCAGCCGCATAGCAAAACCTCTCTCCCTACTAACAGAGAAGAAGCACAAGTAAGAATGGGGAGAAACGGAGCAGAGAACCTTTGAAGAACTGAAGGGAAAACTCACCACATCCCCAGTACTAGCACACTACAATCCAACAAAACTCACGATAATAGAAACCGACGCTTCGAAATACGTTTGTGCAGGAATCCTATCCCAGCAAGGAGCAGACAGGAAATGGAACCCTGTAGCTTACCACTCAAAAACGATGAATAAAGCCCAATGCAACTATGACATTCATGACAAAGAACCATTGGCAATAGTTCAAGCAGTGAAGGAATGGAGGCGATACGTGAAGGGATGCCAACACCAAGTAAAGGTCCTAACAGACCACAAAAACCTGATGCCCTTTATGACCACAAAAGAACTAAACGAATGACAAATTCGGTGGGAGGAATATATGAGTCAGTTTGACTTCAAAATACAATATTGACCAGGAAAGGAAGGAGGCAAACCAGATGCCCTAACAAGAAGGGAAGGGGACATACTGCAGGAGGGAGATCCGAGAATTACATATAAGCAAAGAACCCTATTACCAAAAGAAAGATACTTCCTCGAAGAAATGGAACTGGTAGAGTTCCATGATCAAAACAAAGAAGAAATTCAAGGGATGGTACAACAAGACCAATGGATACAGGAAATTCGAAAGGCATTGACAATAGGACAAAAAGAACTGAAAGGAGTAGCCCTGGGACTATGCCAGTAGAAAAACGACTACCTATAGTATCAAGGAAAGATATGGATACCGGAAAATGAAAAATTGAGAACAATGATTATTTAGAAACACCACGATGTTCCTCTAGCAGGACATGGAGGAACAGCCAAGACAACCGAACTAATCCAATGAAAATACTATTGGTCAAGGATGAGAGAGACGATCAAACAATACGTAAAAAACTGTGACATGTACCAATGTACAAAAGTGGTACGACACACACCCTATGGACTATTACAACCAAACGAAGTACCTGACCGACCATGGAAATGGATTGCCATGGATTTCATCACGGATTTACCCAAGTCAGAAGGTTATAACATGATATTGGTTGTCATCGATCACCTCACAAAAATGAGTCATTTCATCCCCTGCAAGAAGGATCTAGACGTGCGACAGTTCGCAACCCTCTTCCTGAAAGAAGTGGCCAGACTTCATGGATTACCAAAAGATATCATCACCAATAGAGGATCCCTGTTCACTTCAGACCTATAGAAGGAGATCACAAGCAAGTTAGGAATCGAAAGAAGACTCAGTATGGCATTCCACCCACAGACAGATGGACAAACAGAAAGGACCAATAGGATACTAGAATAGTATCTGCGAGCATACATCAATTATCAGCAAAGTAATTGGTGCGAACTCCTACCACTAGCAGAATTCGCCTTCAACAATGGACATCAGGAGACCATTGGAATGTCACCATTTTATGTGAACTATGGGATCCATCCAGAATATGAAATGATCGGACACCTGATGAAAGCAAGAATGACGCGAAAGGAAGGAATGAGTCAACTCCACAAGTCACTATGTCAGGAAATAATCACAGCACAATTACGACAGAAAGAGATTTATGATCAACACAGAAAGCCCGATCTCAACTTGAAACTACGAGACAGGGTATAGTTGTTGCCACGAAATATCAAGACCACGAGACCATCTAAGAAACTGGATTACAAGAAAATCAGACCATTTGAAATAGTGGCAAAAGTTAGTCAGAGTGCATATAAGCTGGCCCTCCCACCATCAATGAGAATACACAACACATTCCACATCTCACTTCTCGAACCCTACCAAGACAGTCAATTTCCCTCCCAAAAATAAGAACCCCCACCGCCTATAGAAATAGATGGCGAAAACTAATATGAACTAGAGGAAATAATAGACTCTAGGCTACATCGCGGCAACCTACAATACCGAGCTAAGTGGACAGGATACTCACCCGAACACAATAAAACCTGGTACCCCACCGAAAACTTCGAAAATGCCAAACTCACAACCTGAAATTTCCACTCCAAGTACTCCCATAAACCAAGAGTGGGTATGAGTCATGATAAAATGATCATGCTCCACATCCCCACAAAAAACTGAGCGATGAGATGACTTGGGGTATGTCTCCAGGGACACTACCCTCACTAGTCCCAAATATTCGGGACCAGTGAGAAAAGACATGACAGACGAACAAAAGAGATATATGGAGGAATTAGCATACAAGGCAGTGTCCTGGACTGGCTGTTATAATAATAGCTGTCTAGTACACCTATGAGAAAAGGAAGGAGGAAACTGGTTCCCCAGGGAACCAAGGAAAAGAAGAGCGAACAAGGAGCTGGTGGGTTGGGAACATTGCTACAATGATCGGTGTAGGGAACACCAATGGAAAAAGGTGGATGTGGGATATTACCCAAGGGTAACAGGAGAAAGGCTGCCGTTGTTGACAATAGATGAGCAGCTGAGAAAGAAGAGGAAAACCGTGAGGACACGGTTGGGGAGAGAAGGGAGTGAAAAAACAGAACTGGACGTCGAAGTCCTACAAAGGCAAATAAATGACTTTAGGAGACTCTTGACGAACAAGGAGAAGATAATCGAAAGCCAGCAAAAAACAATCGAAGACCAAAAATGTGCCTTTCAAAATGCTGGTAGTACGATGGAGTCCCTACAACGACGATGCCAGAAATTGGAAGAGGGTCAACAGCAGTGGAAACAGGAGGCTCGCGAGATTGGAGCAAAATTGTGGAGATTGGGAGGTTAGGAAGGTAGCATCGTGGGACCGATGCTAAGGGAGGAAGGGAGCTAATGTCATGAATCATGACTAAGCAAGGCAGATTGGTAAGGTGGATTTCCCCTGACTCATAATTATGAGTCAGAAGTAATGAATATTTCACATGACTTGTACTAGCAAGTCATTCATAGGTTTTTATTGGTTGTTTGATTTTCTATGACTCGCAATAGCGATCATATGATGTTATGTTTTCACACGTGACTCAGATTATGAGTCACAGGCTTTACACAGGTGACACGATTTGCACACATGATTAGTTTATTCGTTTTGATTGGCTTTTATTAGTTAGCGAGGACGACTCATAGGAGTCAGCTGATGGATTTCACATGATGACTCATTTGAGTCATGAGTATGGATGACTCATAGGGATGAGTCATCAAGGGTTAGGGTTGTGGGAGGAATGACTATATAAGGGGGCTCGTAGGCGAGAGTAGTTAGTTCCTCACGCAACTATCTAAATACTTTTCAATACAAAAAGCTTTTCTACCAAACAATAAATTCATACAGAAATCCAAGGTTGTCAATCGGGAGAACCAGGAGGTCGTAGAAGTCAAGGACTTGTACTACGAAAGTAGGAACCATAAGCGTCCAAAGGAAAACTGATCAGCAATTAAGTGAGATAAGAAAGGTTGCCTACTGCAAGTATACACAAAAGAGAGAGGATTGTAACAACTATAGTGAACCAAACTACCCTTACCCAGTGAGCTCAAGGTCTCCAGTATGGGTGTAAGAATAGTTTACTGTAAGATACCCTCTGGTGGGTCGTTACAGAAACCCTGGACGGAAGATAGATCAGGCTATCTTCCTCATCGGCAGAAGTTCTAATCCTATTTGTCAAGAAGAAATCTGGAGGATTAAGACTTTGTGTAGACTATTGGGGACTGAATGCAGTATCTAAAAAAGACCAATATTTACTACCCCTCATAAGCAAAGCTTTGGACCATCTAGGAAAGGCAAGATATTTTACCAAGCTAGACATCAAAGAGACTTACCAACACATTCACATAGAGAAAAGAAATGAATAGAAAATAGCTTTTCAAATAAGATATGGGCTATATGAATATACAGTCTTGCTATTCAGATTAGTGAATACACTAGCAATATTCCAACAATGGGTAAATACAGCCTTTAGTAAATACCTGGATGTCATTTGTATCATCTATCTGGATGACTTATTAATTTATTCTGAAACCTTCAAACAACATCAAAGAGATGTTTACAAGATAGTAGAAGAATTAAGAGAAATCAGTATCAAGCTTAGACCAATAAAATATGAATTCCACAAAAAAGAAACTGAATTCCACAGGTTAATCATCAACAAAGAAGGAGTAAGAGTGGACCCTGTGAAAATGGAAGCCATAAGAGAATGGAAAGAACTGGAAAATGTCAAAGAGGTACAATCCTTTGTAGGATCCTGTAACTTTTATCAAAGATTCATAGAAGGGTTTGGTAGAACAGCCAAACCCTTATATGAATTAATAAAGAAAAACCAGAATTGGGAGTGGGGAGAGAAAGCCCAGGGAACATTCAAAGAACTAAAGAAAAAACTTACTATGACATCTATATTATGCCTTTTCAATCCTAATCAGCCCATTATGATAGAAACAGATGGATCCAATTATGTCTGTTCAGGTATCATATCATAACAGGATGAAAATAGAATATAGAAACCAGTAGTATAATGATTGAAAACTATGACCAAGGCAGAATGCAACTATGACATTCATGACAAGAAACTGTTAGCAATAATACAAGCCTTGAAAGAGTGGTGAAAATATGCAGAAGGAAGCCCACACACAGTAACAATTCTGACCAACTATAAGAATTTAGTACCCTTTACAACTAACATATCTTACCTAGTGTTGGGACATGCTGGAGTAATGGGACACTATTTAGAAACTGAACCCCAAGTTTGAGAATTTTAACAACACTTTGATCTTTGCCGCTTTCAATTTAAACTTTTAGTACACAGTAGTATACAACTAAGAGAATAATTCTATTAATTAAAATTAGTCAATTTATATATTTTTGATGTAGCAAATTACCTACAATATTAAACTAACTGAAAATATATACTTAATATAATAGAGAGTACATTAATTCAGGAATTGAAGTATTTGGAGAACTTATTCCATAAACTAGTAGACTAAGAGGAAATAATATAGGGTATTGAGTTTGAAAAAAAAGTGTCACAAGATTATCTGGAGTCATTTTGTTGAACTTAGTATATAAAGTTCTTATTCTAATAATACTAAACTTTAAAAAGGTAACAATACTAAAAACAATCCCTCAACTTCCAAAAAAGACAAAATCAGACAATGATGCCACCAAAGAAAGACATCAAGGAGGAGAGAATTGTTACAGCAGTTGAAGCTCATCAAGCCAATCCTCAGATCTCAGTCTGCCTGCTTTCAGACATGTTTCAAGTTCCCAAATCCACTCTCTACAATTGAATTACAAACAAGTCTATCTCTACCAAACAAGCAAATAAAGGGCAGCAACTTTTATCTCATGCAGAGGAGGTAGCCTTGACCTCCTGGATTATAAAATGGGATGATTTCAGATTCCCTTAATGTTGCTGTCATGTTTTTCAAATGGTGCAAAGTTTTTTGAGAGAACGAGGTTGTCATGATATAATTGGAGAACACTGGTTGGAATGTTTCCTTGGAAGGTACCCTGAATTGGACTCAAAGGTGGTAAGATACTTGATAAAGAAAGAGCACTAGCAACTGACCTTGACTCATTCAAAATCTACCTTGATTGATTCTATCATATCAGGTGCAAATATCATATTTCTGATGAAAATACATAAAATACAGATGAGAAGGGCTTTGCTCTTGGACTTAGAAGAGCAGGTACCACGGTCTGCCATGCATCTTGCCATAATCCAAACATTATCCAGGATGGAGGAAGAGAATGGATAACTGTGGTTGAGGCTATCTTGGATGAGACAGAGGTGCCACCCCCTTTTATCATCTTCAAGGCTGAAGTACACTTGCTGGTCCATCATACTAATATCGAGATAGAGGAAAAGGAAGATGCATTCTTCTCAACATCTTTCAAAAGCTATACCAATATCCAGATAATATTCAAGTAGTTCACAAATATTTTTGAGATCAGGACAAGACCCTTGGTGCGAATTAAACAGCACTGAATCTTATTTCTTGATGGATATTCATCCTATATCAAGAACTATGA
This sequence comes from Choiromyces venosus 120613-1, assembly GCA_003788595.2. Taxonomy (NCBI): domain Eukaryota; kingdom Fungi; phylum Ascomycota; class Pezizomycetes; order Pezizales; family Tuberaceae; genus Choiromyces; species Choiromyces venosus. The sequence continues at coordinate 568,989 of ML120396.1, forward strand.
GTTCATTAAATATGCAGTCTAACATAATATTCACTTTCTCTATCTTCTATCTCATTCAACCCACATTCTACAGCCTCTTGATGTGGGAATCTTTGGACCACTAGCTACCTAGTATCATTAGGAACTTGAGGATCATGTATGTAAGCAAGGACTATATGGAAAAATAAAGAAGGGGGATGTATTTCAAATGTCACAGAGAGCTCATGCCAAGACATATAAAACTGCAAACATGACAGCTACTTGGAAGGCATGTGGACTTATCCCTTTCAATAGAAATTGTATCTTGAAAGATCCAAGACTTCAGGCAAAGATAGTTCTGAAAACCTTCCTCTCTGCTTGTAGGCCTGGACTTAGAGCACAGGAATCTGATCTGAATGACTCTGGAGAGCTTGATCTTATTGAGTCAAAAGTAAATACTATTCCTGAAATTGAGGCCAATTGTGACATCAAATTATTACTCACTCAGTGTCTTAAGCAGGCAAGAATAAGTGATACAGAAAAGCTACTTGTAGAACAAGATACTGAGAAGACTAGACAACTTCTCAAACTGGTTAAGGCTGACTAGAGACTACTTCTAGGTGACCTTCTCCTGAGTACAAAGCAGCTTGGAAAACACTACCATAAGAGAGAGGAAGCTGATAAGAAGAAGTCTCTTGCTGCCAATGCACATAATGCAAAAAAGTGGCCTTGAAAGTTAAAACCCTTGCATATGAGAGGAAAAAAAAAAGCCCACCAGGGAGGGTAGGAGTCCAGGTACTACCTGATACTGTTGAGGATATTACTGAGTCAGATGAAATGAGTGGTAGTGGAAAAAGTGATGAGGAAGTTATTACCAAGGTATGTCCCATAATATAACCAAAATTACCAACTTTGAATCTAACAACTCCATACTTACAGACTACATAACAACTATTTAAAACCTGTACCTTAAGGCCAAGACCTCTGCGTAATTGCACCACTAAATAGTAGTATGATTTTAATTTTTCTTTATACCTAGATTCATCAGTTATTGGACAATCACAATTTCTCATTTTCTTGATATCTTTAGATTGTAGTTATTTGTTGAATCAAGTTTTAGCTATAACCTTTTCAATACAAATACATATACATTCTACAAGCTACCCCTTAAAGTTACTTTGTCTAATATACAGTTGTTATTGCATTATATGTTGTACAGTTTAGTTGACCTTGATTTTGTAAAGTGTCCTATCACTACAGCATGTCCTAACACTAGGTAGAATACATTATGAAAGAACTCAATGAAAGCCAAATTCATTGGAGTGAAGAATTGAGTTGGTACAATATTAAAATATAGTATTGACTTAGAAAGGAAGGAGGAAAACCAGATTCCCATACAAGAAGGTCAGATGACTTCCCAGAAAAAGGAGATGAAAGAAGAACACAATGAAAACAGGTTTTACTGCCAACAGAAAAATTCTTCAATGAAGGATATGTATCTGGAAACAAGGAAATCAATACTATAGAAATACCAAGATTGGAAACCACAGGAATCTCAGAAGAGATAAACCAAAAAATACAAAATAGACAAAACACTTCAGAAAGTAAGAACAGCCTTGAAAAAAGGAGAAAAAGAATTTCCAAAAGTAGCCCTAGGACTCTGCGAATAGAAAAATGATTAACTCTAGTATGAAGAAAAGATATGGCTTGCAGAAGATGAACCCACAAGAATAAAGTCAATATAAAGAAATCATGACATGCCACAAAGTGGTCATAGGAGAACAGCAAAAATGATAGAACTAGTACAACAAACATACTATTAGCCAAACATGTAAAAAGATATTAAACAATTTGTAAAAAACTGTGATGTATCAGAGAATAAAACCAGTCTATCATGCACTATATAGACTACTATAATCACTCAAAATACTGGAAAAACCTTAGAATTCAATTAGTATAAATTTCATCACAGACCTCCCAAAATTGAACAGTTATGATGCCATATAGGTCATGGTAAATCATATGACCAAAATGTCACACTTTGTTCTCTATCACAAAGATATGAAAACCATGCAATTTGTACAATTATTTACAAAGAATATTTTCAAATTGCATGGGTTGCCTCAAGACATTATTACCAACAGAGGTTGTATATTTACATCAGACCTATGCAAAGAAATAACTAAAGGAGTAGATATCCAAATGAAATTAAGTACAATATTCCACCCTCAAATAGATAGATAATCTGAGTAAACCAATGCCTCATTGGAACAGTTTGTTTGATGATATGTGGAATACTCATAAAAAGATTGAGAAGAATTATTACTATTTGCCAAGTTTCCTACAACAACTCAATACAAGAAACAATTAAATCAATACCTTTCTATGCAAATTACAGATATCACCCTATTAATAAGCCCATAGGCTATGAGATGATAGTCAAAGCATTATAAAGGCAAGATATGAGTCAATTGCACAACATTATTAGAACAGAAATCATCACAGCACAACAGACAATGAAAGAAAATGCTGATCAAGGAAGAAACCCAGATCTAAGATTAAAATCAGGAGACAAAGTCTGGCTGGTAGCAAAAGATGTATGCACCACAAGACCATCCAAGAAATTAGACTACAACAAACTGGGACCATATTAGATAATAGAGAAAATTGGGAAAAAGGCATATAAACTAGCACTACCCTCCTCAGTAAATATCAGCAAACTCGAACTCTACCAAGATAATCTTTTACCTTTGCAATGAAAAGGCCCACCTCCTCCAATGAAAATAGAAGAAGAAGAAGAAGAATATAAACTCAATCAGATTATTGACTCTCAAAAACATTACAGTAAGCTCCAGTATCATGCTAAGTAGATAGAATATCTCTCCAACCATGATCTAGAATGGTACTCAACTAAGAATCTTAGTAACATTAAAAATGCAATCGAATGATTCTATCAAGAAAACTCATGAAAGTCTGGTTAAAGAAGAAGGAATGAGTAATGAGGACTGGATCAATCTAATAGAACTCCCAGCATCAATGCAAATTATGCCCAAGCAAGAAAAGTACAGCCAACTAAGTTGGACAGGATACTTCAATGATGGGTGCCAGATACACTTCACAGACAACTAAGGGGTAGACCACTGGCTGTAGGAGGGCCACAGATCCCAATCCAGATCAGCACTCAACTCACTCCCTATGATGACATGGGAAGAACCAGCTTTTCCAGCAATGATGCCTTCTCCATATATGCTACCATTATTGGTATGTGATAACAACATCCTACCAATGACAGGTCATGTAGAGTTTTCAGGGACAAAAATGAGAAGTAGGTGGGGCAGAAAATCTGGCACCATGAAAAGAGTATCCTGGGCCACACAAGAGGAAGAAATCCTGCTACACCCAACTTGAATCAATACCCTCAACAAATTACACAATCAGTTAGGTAATACTCTACTGCCAAAATTGGCAACAACAACACCACAGCCAAGGTCAAGGACCAACTCCATAGAACAAGACATGATAAGGGGCTTATGCAATTAGATAAGCCATCTTCAAACAATGCTGGACAAGTTGCAGGTAGACAAGAGACTCTACCAAGGAAAAGCAGTAATGTGAGAATAGAAGGGAAGAACCTTCCAACAGGAAAATCAACAGTTGGGTAGAATGGTACTCTGCTAACAGATAAGAGTGGAACTGGCAGAAGTGAGGTCCAAGGTATTGAAAAAGAAGTTGGAAATAAAGGAATGGGAAAGCAAATTGTTGAAGGAATGAGTAGAAAGGAACAATTGGGAACTTTAGAAATTAGCAAGATGGTTGGACTGATTGGTAGAAAAGGAGGATAATGGACTGATGGCCTAATGGGACTTAGACCATAGGGAAGGTGGAGCTAGTATTACAAACTTAGTACAGAAAAGGATTTTCACATGACTTCTGATTATGAGGTCATAGGTTTGTAAGGCTTTCATGTATATGACCAATTAGGTCATGTGAGTTTTACATATGACTTGCACTTGCAAGTCATAGTTGTTATATTGATTTGATTTTCATGCATATGACTTATCATAAGTCATGTGAGTTTCACACATGATCTACTTTAAGTCATCTGACTATTATATTACATGAAGTGTATGAGTCACACCTGTGATTCATAACTCGTTATTGATTTGTAAGTGGGTTGTGGGAAGAACTATATAAGGAAAAGGATATGACATTGTAATTAGTTCTTCATGCAACCACTTAAGTTATTTCCTACATATAACTTTACAACTTTATGAATATAAAATACCTTTACTCTCATTACTAAAAGAAGCTTAACAATATCCTCCATATCGGAGTAGGAGAAAGTGAATAGAAGAACTTAGTCTTGGTAAAACTAAGTAAGAATACAAGAACCTAGCCTTGGAAAGGCTAAGTAAGAACATAAGGAATTAGTCTTAGGAAGACTAAATACAAAGGTGATAAAATTTGACTCTGAGTATTTATTCCCATCTAAAGAACTATTATAGTAATATTGTTATATAATTGCCTGTTGTATTATTATATAATAGGAGAGATCACATAGGCAATCCAACACCTTCTCAGACACTTTAACCTTCAACTAATATTGACTGCTACAGGTAATGCATATACTTGAGCCATATACTATTCAATTGCTCTCAACAAACTGGTCACAATAGGTTATAGTACATCCTAATCCAACCAGTAGGCAATTAGTTACTAATGTATCCTACCTAGTATTGGGACATGCTGTTGTAATGAGACACTTTACAAAATTGAGATTGACTAAACTTTACAACACATAATGCATCAACAGCTGTATATCAGACAAAGTGACTTTAAAGGATAGTTTATAGAATGTGTATGTGTTTGTATTGAAAAGATTATAGCTAAACCTTCATTCAATAAATAACTACAACTCAAAGATATCAAGAAAATGAGAAATTGTGATTGTCTATTAACTGATGAATATAGGTATAAAGAAAAATTAATATCACACTACTATTTGGTGGTACAGTTATGTAGAGGTCTTGCCCTTAAGGTACAGATCTTTAAAACTAGTTAGGCAGTCTGTAAATACAGAGTTGTTAGATTCAATGTTGGTAATTTTGATTATATTATGGGATATACCTTGGCAACAACTTCCTCATTACTTTCTCCACCACAACTCATCTCATCTGACTCACTAATATCCTTAGCACTATCAGGTAGTGTTCAGGCTCCTACCCTCACTGGTGAGCTTTTTTTTTCCTCTGATTTGCAAGGTTTTTACCTTTTAAGGCTACTTTTTTTACCTTACAGGTATTTGCAGTAAGAGACTTCTTCTTATCAGCTTCTTTTCTCTTCTGGTAGAGTTTTCTAAACTGCTTCATGCTCAAGGGAAGGCTACCTGGAAGTTGTCTCCAGTAAGCCTTAGCATGCTTGAGAAGTTGCCTAGTCTTTTCAGTGTCTTGTTCTGTAAGTCCTGTATTTACTATGCTAATTTGTTAACTCTAAAATTAGTGATACAAGAGCAAAATGGAGAAGCAAGGTCACATCATACCATTTTATGTAGCAATTAGTAATGATAAATTGTAACTCTATTTGCTTTTTGACAGCAGGCTAACCTCAGATTATCAGATACTGGTATTTCTTCATTCATTAACATATCTGAAACCTTTTCACAGGTCTTCTGACTTTGGAACCTGGGAGGCTAATCTATCATTTCTCCCATTAGAATACTGACAGTTTATTAGGCTTGAGAGTGAGGTCCTGAATATATTTGAAGGTACAAATTCAAGCTTCGTCACTCATTACTATGCACAAATTTGATAAACTCATGATCTTCGGCCTGGGAAACTAAATACTTTGCCTTATCAAGTTTCTCATAATCCAAGTCCTTATACTAGTCTCCTACCTCCAACGTAGGAAAACCTTTGATAGCTAACTCAGAGTGACAAATCCCATCAACTAGGAGAGAAAGTCCAACCTGTTACAATACCTGGTGAATTATATCACCCTTTTCAAGGTGGAATTGGTAAAACATATCTCCCACACACAATATTGTTAAGATCCAGCAATAGCTAACAGTCTACTTGTAAAAGGTTTCCTCATTCTCAGCCTCGAAGATTGCCTCATCTCTAAGTTCCCTTATCATGTCCTTGAATGGCTTATTGATTGAGACATCTAGTGGTTTAAGAAGTCCAGTACAGCCCCCAGGAATGAGGGACAGGATAATGTTATACGACTACAACTTCTCCAACACCACCAGCATTTTATGGGATCCCATCAAGTCAATTACAAAAAGTGAAGGCCGGCCACCTAAGACTAGTACAAGGTGTTTCTCAATGTAGTGAAGAAAAAGCTGATCATTCATATAGGCTTTTTCATTGAATTCCACCTCAACTCCAGGATAGTATTACTCTCTCTCTCTCCCTAATCACTCTCTGTTTCCTCAGAAAATAATTAGTGGTAGAACTCTTAGCACCCCATCAGCAAAAACACAAATTACTAAAGAGGCTGGCCTCTTGTCCCAACCATTTTGAGATGACTTAGCCCAAATAGTTTTTCCTCCTATAGAATCATAAGCCTTCCCCTTAAGATATTTAACAGGAATTAGTATCTCATCAAGGTTACAGATATTGGATTCTTGAAATCAATTGGCAGGGGCATGAAGAACCAATTCAAGGAAAGAGGTAAGGTAAGGTTGTGAATTTCACTGATTAAAGTGCAGCTAATTGAGTACCAAAGACTGGTATTCAGTTGGAAGCTTTTGAACTTTCTTAGTGATACAATATAAACTAATTTAGTGCCTCCCTAGAAACCCATAAAACTGGCTCTTGTTAAATCAAAATATGGCTGGATTGAAATCTAAATACAGTTCGTGAAATCAAAAACCAGCCTGAACATGAAACCATCCTCATTGAATAATCTACCCTCCCTCCTAACTTTTTATAAACTCCTTATAGATTGCCTCCTCCAGTTCTGGCCACCAGCATTGACTATCCAGGCCAACACCTTACCCTACCCTTCTTGCTTGAGTATTATATCCCACCTCTTCTAATGAATGCTTTCTTTTAACCCATTTGCTAATTGTTCATTGTGGAATTCTATAGTGATTGCTGGCTTTGGTCTAGCTGGATTTGTGGAACTGGCCTGGCTCTGCAAGAGGAATCCAATGATACTCAAGAAAGGTGAGTACTCTTATCTTGTCTCTCTAACTATAGCTATACTTTGATCTGACAATTGTTTTCAGATCTTGTACTGCTAATCTTCATTCACTCATAGGCTTCAACTTAGGTCCTTGTCAGGGTTTCAGATTTCAATTTGAAGGCATTGTTGAAAAAAACAAAAAAGTTGTAACTATTACAAGATTTTGATTTCTTTATTGTAAAACTAACTTTGTAAATTGGCAGTGCTAAATAATATTCTCACCACTACTATCTGACTATTAAGTTCTGGTAATCTCCTACTCTCTCATGTTCACAAACAGCTTTCATATTCTAATGACTCAAGATATTTCCATGATAACTCATTGCTTCATTCAGTATTGCTCATACTCTCCACTAAGCTAAGGTTGAAGTCATAATTTTATATTCCATGAATCTGAAACCTAATCTCACAATCATACCCAGTCACTCAATTGTGTTAGGCACACCTTACTTAAGCTTCCCCTAGCCATGTACTATTCTTTAGAGCTAGCTGTTACGATCGGCTATAAGATCTCTCCTTTCTTATATCTTGCAACAGGCAACGAGTCTGTAGTTAGCTTTTCTTGGAGGTAATTCTTGCTTACCTTCTATTGTATTCTCTTTTCTTTGGGAATTCTTAATACTCGTTATCTTACTCTACATCTTAGATATTGACAGTTGCCAATACTAAGTCCTTATAGTGCTAACTAGTATTAGTCTTGTTGTCTTCTTCGTGATTATTGGTCTTTTGTAAAGAGCGTAAAGGTGTTTTATTGATAACTTATAAGATAGGAAATGACTTAGGTGGTTGCATGAAGAACTAACTATCAGGTCCTACTGACCTCCTTATATAGTTCTTCCAGCAACCTGCTTACAAATCAAATAAGTCACAACTGTGACTCATACAGTTGTGTAATATGTAACCTCATGACCATACTTGGCCATGCATGAAAGTCTCATGACCTTAAAGGGGTCATGTGCAAAACCTCATGACTTGTTATAATGAAGTCATGCCTCTTAATCCTCATGACTCATAGGCGCACCTATGAGTCAACGCTCAAAATGCCAATCAAATTCAAACATAAGTAACTATGACTCACAACTGTGAATCATGTGAGACCCTATGACTCGTATGTGAGTTATAGTATGAAACATAATATCATATGTCTCAACTGAGTCTTGTGCAAAAACCCTTAACAAATAAAATACTATAACATACAATTCTATGTCATGTGAAATCATTACAAAACATGCCCAGTTTGTAATACTAGCTCCCATCTCTCTAAATCCTCAGTACCTTGAGGATCCGTGATGGTACTCTTCATAGTACACATCACATCTGATATTTCTGTGAATGTGTACCATATCACCCATAATCCTGCTGAAACTTTTTTCTTCCTCCTTCCTCACATAGGGTTCTCTTGCTAGCTCTCTTTCTAGGGCATGGATCCTAATATCCATGCCCTCTATCTCTCCTTTAGACCATCTCTTATCAGCCTACAGCTTTGTAATTTGCTCCTCCTTTTCCTTGATGTTCCTCCTCAATGTTTCCTTCATCTCGAAGGAATTGGTATGGGTTATTGTGGGACATCCTTCTAACTGGTCTGCCCATTCCATGTTTTTCTCTTTCTTGATCTTGGGCCAAGTTTTTTTGCCCTCTCTTCTTCCTGACTTCATCCTCGAAATCTTTTTTTCCGACTTTGCTGAGGGGGTGGGTTGCTGGGTACCCTGGTCCCAGCTCAAGTTGCTGGCGGAGGAGTTGATTGGTGTTATCGGGGGTGAGAAGGGTGGCATTCTGTCACGTAAGCGTGGGTAATACCCACTGCCTTCCTTCTCTCCTTTGTGCATAGTGCACTCATCATCATAGTATACTGTCCATGACATCACTGTATGTGGGTTGTTTTTTCTCTGAATTGGCATATCTACCAGTCCAATCCATTCGACATTGTACAAAGGACTGAATTCAGGGCTTGTTGGTGGAAATATATTTTCTGGGCAAGCTGTTGGGTTGACTAGGCTTGCCTGGGTTTTTCTGGTGGAATTCTCTGACTGATGAGGCTGCATTATTGAAATTTTCTGCTAGGTACCACTCTTGGTCATGTTGTGCAGAGTAGCTTGTCCACTTGGCCCGATATTGTAGTTTTCCATAATGTAGTCTTGAATCAACAATTTGATCAAGTTTATATTCATTTTCTTCTTCTATTTCAATAGGAGGAGGGGGAAGTTTCTTTTGTGAGGGTAGGGGATTGTCTGAGTAGAGTTCAAGTTTGCTGATGTGGAAGACTAGATATTTCGTTTTCATCGAGGCTGGGAGGTCTAGCTTATAAGCTTTTTCTCCAATTTTTTCGATGATCCTGTATTGTCCAATTTTCCGGTAGTCCAGTTTCTTTGATAGTCTCGTAGTCTGAATGTCCTTTGTAATTAACCAGACTTTGTCCCCTGATTCCAGTCTTGGATCGGGTTTTCTGTGTTGATCATTGTTTTCCCTCATTTTGTCTTGTGCTATTTGTATTTCTGTCTGGATGAGTTCATGTAGTTGGCTGATATCATCCTTTTCCAATATTTTTGGTAAACCAGTGTGTCCCATAGGTTTGTTGATAGAGTGATGTCCATAGTTTGCATAGAATGGTGTTGTCTTGATGACATCTTGTCTTGTGTTGTTGTATGCAAATTCTGCAAATGATAGCCATCCTTCCTAGTCCTGTTGGAAATATTCCACATATACCCTTAGGAATTGTTCTAGTGATGCATTTGTTTGTTCCATTTGACCATCTGTTTGGAGGTGAAATGCTGTGCTTATCTTCTGTGTGATGTCCAATCCTTTGGTCATCTCTTTCTATAAGTCTGATGTGAATATTGAACCTCGATTGCTGATGATATCTTTCAATAATCTATGTAGTTTGAAAACATTTTTCATAAACAGCTGTGTGAATTGTTTGGTTTTCATATCCTTCTGACAGGGTATGAAATGAGCCATCTTGGTCAGGTGATTCACAACAACCCATATAGTGTCATAGTCATCTGATAGTGGCAGGTTTGTAATGAAATCTATACTGATAGATTTCCATAGTTTTTCCAGTATCTGTAATGGTTGCAGTAGTCCATAGGGCATGTGACAATTTGGTTTTATCCATTGACACAGGTCGCAGTTTTTAACATATCACTTAATGTCTTGGTGCATGCCTAGCCAGTAGTATATTCATTGTGTTAATTCCAATGTCTTGGCCATTCCACCATGTCCATTTTGTGGTGTGTCCTGATTCCTTCTAATTGCTTCGGTTCTTATCAGTTCATCTTCTGGCAACCAGATTTTTCCTTCATACCACATATATCCTTCTTTCCAGTCACATGATCCTAATGCCACTTTCAGGTATTCTTTATCTTTCCTTTCTATGGCTTTTTGAATATCTTGAAGCAATGCATCTTGTGATGTTTTTTCTTTGATATTCTTTTCAATTCCTTGGTCTTCTATTGTCCATAGTTCCATAGTGTTGATTTCTTCTGAACCCAAGGCATATCCTTCATCCTTGAAGAATTGTTCTTTAGGCAACAGAATTCTTTGCCGTTGTGTAATGCGATCATCTCCTTCCATTGGTATGTCATTTGTTCTTCTTGTGAGGGCATCCAGTTTTGCCCCTTCCTTGTCTGGTCAATATTCAATTTTGATATTGTATTGACTGAGCTCCTCGTTCCATCGTATTTGTCTTCCATTCAGGGCCTTGGTAGTTATGAATGGGACAAGGTTCTTGTGGTCTGTAAGAATCTTGACTGTATGAGGGCTTCCTTGTGCATATTCCCTCCATTCCTTGAGGGCTTGCATGATTGCAAGGAGTTCCTTATCATGTATGTCGTAGTTGCATTCTGCCTTGGTCATTGGTTTTGACTAGTAGGCTATCGGTTTCCACAGTCCCTCCTTGTCTTGTTGCAATATTATTCCAGAATAGACATAATTGGATGCATCTGTTTCAATCATAATAGGTGCCTCTGGGTCGAAGTGTCTTAGTATTAGAGTTGTGGTGAGTCTTTCCTTAAGACCCTCAAAGGCCCTTTGCTTCGGCTCTCCCAATTCCCACTTCTGGTTCTTTTTTGTACTGTTGTACAGTGGCTTTGCTATTCTGCTGAATCCTTCTATGAATTGTCGGTAGAAGTTGCAGAATCCTACAAAGCTTTGGATGTCTTTGACTTTCTCTGGTATTGTCCATACTTTTATGGCATCTGTTTTGGTAGGGTCCATTCATACTCCTTCAGAGTTGATGATGAATCCTAGATATTCGGTTTCTTCTTTGTGGAATTCGCATTTTGTAAGTTTTAGGTAAACTCCAATTTCCTTCAGCTTTACTAGTATCATGGCTATATTCTTTTGGTGTTGTTCCATGGTATCTGAATATACCAATAGGTCATCCAGGTAAGTTATGTAGTTGACATCCAAGTATTTACTGAGTGCATTGTTGACCAATCGTTGGAAAGTTGCTGGTGCATTGGCTAATCCAAATGATATGACCATATATTCATATAGTCCGTATCATGTTCTGAATGCTGTCTTCCACTTGTCTCCCTTGGCGATCTATATATATTGATATATGTCCTTGATGGTAAGTTTGGTGAAATATTTTGCCATTTGCAGTTGATCCAAGGCTTCACTTATCAACAGTAATGGATATCAGTCCTTTTTTGAAACTGCATTTAGGCCTCTGTAGTCCACACAGAGCCTTAAGCCCCAATCCTTTTTCTTGATGAAGAGTATGGGTGCTCCTGCTGATGAGGATGAAGGTCTTATCCATCATCTTTCTAGGTTCTTTTCCAGGTATTCTCTGAGTTCCTTAAGTTCTTCCCCTCTTAAGGGGTAGAGCTTCATGCATGGTGGCAGTGCTTCTATTTTGATCTTGTGGTCCGCTGTCTGATATGGTAGTAATTCGGTTCTTTCTTTTTCTTCAAATATGTCTAAGAAGTTGTGATACTCCCTAGGCACTATTTGTCTCAAGGTTTCTTTTCCACCCTTTCCTTTCTTTTGCAAGGCTAGTTCCATGCTGATTATTGTAGCTGCTAGCGTGAGTCTTGCATCGTCCCATTTCAGGATTCCAGTAACTTCTCCCTTTTTGTGCATTCTACTGAATGCTTGTGCTGAAATGAAGGCTATTGATAGCTTTTTCTTGTCCCGAGATGGTTCTTTCTCTTAGTGATCTGTACTGCCGAATCCTTGGTCACCCCTTTCTGTGGGTTGAAGTTGTTGTACTTCCTTGAAGGGTGTTGAGACTATTTTCTCAATAATTATCTGGGCAATCTTATCCCCTTTGTGGACCTCATAATCCACCACTGACAGTTTTACCAATAGGACCAGAATTTCTCCTGTATAGTCCATGTCTATGACTCCAGCATTAATAGTAAGGCTGTTTTTGCTTGCCAAACTACTTCTGAGTGGGATGCGGTCATGGGTGTTCTCTGGAAGTCCCATCGAGATTCCTGTTCCTAGGAGCTTTTGTCCTCTTGCTGGAATTATGGCTCCTTCTATGCTGAACAGGTCACTACCTGCAGCTTTCATGAACCCTTCATAGGTATTTTTGTATCCTCTCACAGTTATTTGACTATAACTTCATAGTTCTATCCTTCTTTAGTGCTGATCCTTAGAATCCGACTTTCCAGATTCTTCTGAATTGCTAACTTTTCTAGTACTGCGTATACCGTTGGGTAGGCATCAAGGCATACTGCCTTAAACCTGTCGCTATCAAAGGTGATTTCTTCTTTTCTCCAGTCGATCCTTAGGTTGTGATCTTTTAACCACGTCATTCCAAGGATGACTTCATGTTTGACAAGGTTTGCTACTAGGAAAGTTGCTTTCTCCTTGTGGCTTCTGATGTCCATTGGGATTTCCATGACATGGGTGATTGGTCCTGCATCTGATACAGTTCCATCCACCATGTATATATCTCTTGGTTTTTCAATTTCTGTTAAGAGTAACTGATGGTTTATAGTGAAGTTACAATCTATAAAATTTTCAGTTGCCCCTGAGTCGATCATTGTGTTTGTCAATATTTGTTGTTGCTTGTTATAGAGTTGTACTTTGACCATGATGTGGTCTGATTCGAGGTTCCTTAGTTCCTTGTTAGTTATTGCAATGTTAAGGTGTGGAATCCTGATGGTTTTTGTCTTGTCGTCCCCTGGCCCATCATTTCCTAGGAACTTCTTCCTTCTTTTGATGGGTTTCGTTCTGCTGTCCCGAGAACCACCTATTCCTAGGGACTTTCATCGTTTAAAGCCTCTTCTTGATCTTTTTCCACATCTAGTTCCCAGATCTTTGGTCCCTTGATATTGGCCTTCTTGACTTGACAGTCTTTTGCCATATGTCCCTTCCTTCTACACTGATAGCACAATCCTTCTTTCATGCATTTTCTCCACTCTTCCTGGGGTAGCCTTTGGTACCTCCTCCAATTTGTGGCATTCAGATCCATAGGATCTCCTTGCGGTGTTTCCTTTGGTGTTGTTTTGAAGGTACCATTGTTGTTTCTCAAGGTGTCATGTGTGTTGTTGTCTTGGGTCCCTTTCTGAATATGCTTCACCATGGCCAGCTTGGTTTTTTTGGTGATTGCCCATCAAGCCAGTTGTTCCGTACTCTCAAATGTGGCCATGTCCATTCCCCAAGCATTCTGTAGTGTTGTGTCCATTCCTGCTAATAGTCATTCTCCTTTTGTTGCCTCATCCAATTCTGCCTCAGTGGCAGTCATTCTGAAACAGTTCCAACATTCTGTCATGGGCCTGGTTCCTTGCCTTAGTTTTTAATGTTTCATTCGGGCTTCTCCTCTGACATCAATGGCTCCGAATTGTTCCCTGATAGCTATCTGGAAGTGTTCGCAAGATCCACCCCATGGTTGTACTAGACTTCCTTCTGCATGAGGTGTAATCCAGTTAGCTGCATCTCCTCTTAGCAGACTTGTCATGTATACTATCTTGTCTGTGTTGTGGTTCTCGTGCCATCCTATGGCTTGATAGTATACCCTCAGTTTAGCTAGCCATGTCTGTAGCTTACTTCGGTCTTCTTTGAAGGTTTCCAGTTTTTCTATTTTAGGTCTCCTTTCTGCCTGTAATCCTGCTAGGATTTGTGTTAGTTGTTCTGCTGTTGTGCCAAGGGTATTTCTTGGCCTGGTGGTGTTTCTTGGTCTTTTTCTTCCCCTTCTTGTCCTTCCTCCAGTGGGGGGTTCATCTGTTAGTCTTGTGCTGCTTCAGCTATTGTTGTCATTGGGTGTTGCTTTGGAGATGCAACCAAATGTTATGATTGGCTATAAGATCTCTCCTTTCTTATATCTTGCAACAGGCAACGAGTCTGTAGTTAGCTTTTCTTGGAGGTAATTCTTACTTACCTTCTATTGTATTCTCTTTTCTTCGGGAATTCTTAATACTCGTTATCTTACACTATGTCTTAGATATTGACCATTGCCAATACTAAGTCCTTATAGCCCTAACTAGTATTAGTCTTGTTGTCTTCTTCATGATCGTTGGTCTTTTGTAAAGAGCGTAAAGGTGTTTTATTGATAACTTATAAGATAGGAAATAACTTAGGTGGTTGCATGAAGAACTAACTATCAGGTCTTACTGACCTCCATATATAGTTCTCCCAGCAAACCGCTTACAAATCAAATGAGTCACAACTGTGACTCATACATTCGGGTAACATATAACCTCATGACCATACTTGGTCATGCGCGAAAGTCCCATGACCTTAAAGGGGCCATGTGAAAAAACCTCATGACTCATTATAATGAAGTCATGCCTCTTAATCCTCATGACTCATAGGCACACCTATGAGTCAACACTCAACATGCCAATCAAATTCAAACATAAGTAACTATGACTCACAACTGTGAATCATGTGAGACTCTATGACTCGTATGTGAGTCATAGTGCGAAATATAATATTGTATGACTCAACTAAGTCATGTGTGAAAACCCTTAACAAATAAAATACTATGACATACAATTGTATGTCATGTGAAACCATTACAAACCATGTCTAGTTTGTAATACTAGTAAATTCACAGAGTAAATATAGTAACTTCTCTGCATCACTTATTCTGCCCTGCTTAAGACAATGAGTGGGTAATAATTTGACATCATGATTGGTCTCAGTTTTGGGAATAATATTTGCTTTTAACTCAATAAGATCAAGCTCTCCAAAGTCATTCAAGTGGGATTCCCTAGCTCTAAGTCGAGGCCTGCAAGCAGAGAGGAGGGTTTTTGGAGCCATCTTTGCCTGAAGTCTTGGATCTTTCAAGATGTGATTTCCATTGAAAGGGATAAGTCTACATACCTTTCAAGCAGCTGTTATATTCCCAGTTATATAGATCTTAACTCAAGCTCCCTACAATATTGGGAATACATCACTCTTCTTTATTTTTCTGTATGGTCCTTGCTCATGTACATAATCCTCAAGCTCCTAACGATAATAAGCAGCTAGTGGTCCAAAGATTCCCATATTGAGTGGCTATAAAATGTGTGTTGAATGAGATAGAAGACAGAAAAGGTGAATATTATGTTCACCTACATATTTAATAAACTCATAGTTCTCAATATAGGATGAATGTCTATTAAGAAGTAAGATCCAGTGCTGTTCAACTCCTACCAAGGGCCTTGTCCTGATCTCAAAAATATCTGTAAACTACTTGAATATTATCTGAATATTAGCATAGCCTTTGAAGGATGTTGAGAAGAATGCATCTTTTTTTTCCTCTATCTTAATATTTGTATGATGGCCCATCAAGTGTGCTTCAGCCTTGAAGATGACAAGAGGGGGTAGTACCTTTACCCCACCTAAGATAGCCTAAACAACTGTTATCCATTCTCTTCCTCCATCTTAGATAATACTTAGATTATGACAAGATACATAGTAGACTATAGTACCTGCTCTTTCAAGTGCAATAGTAAAGCACTTCTCATCTGTATTCTATGTATTTTCATTAGAAACATGATATTTGCACCTGATATGATAGAACTAATCAAGGTAGATTTTGAATGAGTTAAGGTTAATTACTGGTGCTCTTTCCTTATTGAGTGTCTTACCAACCTTTAAGTCTAATTCAGTGTATCTTCTGAGGAAATGATCTAATCAGTATTTTCCAATTACATTGTGATACCTTTTTTCCTTCAAAAGACTTTGCACTATTCAAAAAACATAACAGTGATATGGAGGGAATCTAAAATTATCTCATTTTGTAATTCAGGAGGTCAAGGCTACCTTTTCTGCAAGGGACAAAAGTTGCTACCCTTCATGTACTTGTTTGGCAGAGATAGACTTATTCATTATTCAGTTATACAAAGTGTATTTGGAAACATAAAACATATCTGAAAGTAGGCAGACTGAGATCTAAGGATTAGCTTGATGAGCTTCAACTGCTGTAAGGATTCTCTCCCCCTTGATGTCTTTTTTTGGTGGTATTATCATTTAGGTTTGTCTTTTTTAGAAGTTGAAGGATCGTTTTTGGTATTGTTAATTCTTTAAAGTTTAGTATTACTGAAATAAGAACTTTTTATACTAAGTTCAATAAAATGACTCCAGATAATATTGTAATACTTTTTTCTTCAAATTCAATGCCCTATGTTCTTTCCTCTTAATCTACTAGATTATAGAACAAGTTCTCTAAATACCTCAATTCCTAAATTTATGTACTCTCTATTATGCTAGGTATATATTTTCAGTTACTTTAATATTATAGGTAATTTGCTATACTTAAAATATAGAAATTGCCTAATTTTGATTAATACAATTATTCTCCTAGTTGTATACTATTATGTACCCAAAGTCTGAATTAAAAGTAACAAAGATCAAAGTGTTGTTCAATTCTCAAACTTGGAGTTCAGTTTCTAAATAGTGTCACATTATGATAACATGTCCCAACACTAGGTAGAATATATCATGGGAGTCTGACTGACTCTTTGCTGACTCTTCCAGATACTGTTCATTTTTCCTGCTCTAAATATCTAATTATATTTGTTATTTGTTTCCATAATATATCTATAATATCTATATACACTTTTGATAAATCTAAATATATATTTACAATCCTATCAGTTGTAGAAATATTTATGCACCTATAAATAAGTAGAATTCATTACTAGGACCATTTATACCTGGAAAATATCATTTCTCTAGGTTGTGTCCCATGTGTCTAGACAAATTATAGCTGCTTTGGGTTGCACTCTATGTATCTGGATGGAGAGTGGTGTAACAGGGACATCCTAAGGGAAGATAGATCTCAAGTTTGTGACTGCACTGAAATGACTCAAAGATCAAAAGTGATAATCAAGAGTAGAGTAAGGAAGAATCAAAACAGTAAATCTTAATATCATTAAGCCACAGCTTCACTCAGTAAGTGTCTTAAGAGGTAGTTGATTGCCAGAGTAGAGTGGGACTTCCATATAGTTTAAGTAGAATATCATATCCTGCCAGTTCCCACCTATCACTACACTAACTTAATCATGAGCACACCCGTCTCCTACCAGTTGACCAACACACACCACTAAGGACATTATTCCTTTATAGATGTTGGCCTGCTCTGGCTAAATCCACTTCTGACATTAAGTGTTTCAAGTGCTGCATCTCTAATGCAACTGCAGGAGAAAAACTCTTCATATCATTGACATGCTAGTAGCAAACTATCATGCAACTGAGGAGACATACCATGTACAAACTCTCATACCCATATGCATTTTATCTATGCAAGCCTTTGGTAGGCATAGCTCTCATAATCAAGCTGAACCTTCTACTTCATTCTAATCAGGTCTTTACCTGGTAGGGAAGTCTACTCAGCTTCTCCGAAGGGGTACCTTGATGATTGACTTGGTAGGCACTACCCACAGTCAACTCCCCAAGAGTACCACTACCATGATAAGAATCATGTTTTTAGAGTTCTCAAACAACCCCTATAGTCTTACAGTGATTGGGCACAAGTTGTATCTATGTGTGATTCACCTGCCCAGAGATGCCTCAATATCTTCTAGGCCACCCCAGGACTACCCAGGAGGCTCTGGACTACCCCTTCAGTATTACCTTAGTAACCCCTTCAGTTCTTGTCCATTTTGAACATATTTAGTACTAGAAGATAGGCCTTCTTCTAGAACATACCCTATGGCCTCTCATATATCCTACAGACAGCAATCAGTTAGTCGGACAGTTACAACTTATATGGTGTTACAAGAGTACCCCAACTCAAGTCCTTTTGTTAGAAAGGGAGCAACTCAACAACCCTAAGCCCATGACATGCAGTCCTTACACTGGGGCCGCAGGAGGGTGGTAGGAATATCTCTGTAAAATCTGGAGCATTCGGAGCCCTGTTGCTCCTCTAATAGCTGCCCAAATAGTATCAGGTTTATAACCTTTGGATTTTACCACAGTGCTCAATCCATAGAGTATCACCCCCTGCCCCAAGTAAGTACCTGTATGTGCTAGGTAGGGTAACTTGGGCCTTATATCAGGGTAATTTGAACTTCATGTCAGGGTAACTCAGACCTCCTGTCAGGGTAACTTGGACTTCATTACACAAACGTTTCCTGAGTCCACCATTTATGCTACAACCATATAGCATACTTCATTGTCTACCATAATAAACACAACTATCCTTACCCATTAACCTCAGAGTTTCTGGTATGGGTGTAAGAATAGTCTACTGTAAGATAACCTCTGGTAGGTCATCACATAACTCCCCTCTTCTCTAAGGTCCGTCCTGGACTATCAGCAATGTCATTTATTTCCAGGTCTTGGTATATCTATTATGCAGTGATCCTATGGCTTGGATGGATGCCTTCTGTGGAAATCATTGGAGCCTCAGTGGCCATCCCTTCTACTATTTCAAAAGGTTCCCATGAATTCTCCTCTGGTCTATAACCTTCCTACACTACTAAGTATTGAACAAATCAGTGGCAGAAACTTATCTTTATTCTACTATACCAGTGACTGTCCAGGATAAACTCAATAACATAACTTGGCTTATTGTTAACTATCTCTGGTAATGGAACCTCCTTCTGGGATCTTCCTACTGGATCCTGTAGATATGGTTTCAGTAGACTCACATTGAATACAGGGTAGATTGACCAATGAGCTCAGAGTTCGAGCTCATATGCCTGGAACCCTATCTTTCATTTAACCACAAAGGGGCGAAATATTCAGTAGTCTAACTTCTCTATTGGCCTCTTTGTCCAGATGTTCTTTCAGTTTAACATTACCCAGTAAGCCCTTTTTGTGACTCCATTGGTCAGATCTTCTATTATCATGTATTCTGGAGATGATAGCCTTTTGTGGTCATGCCATTTCCATTACCTTTCTTGTGCCCCTTGTAAGGTTTCTCTGACTTCTTGCCATGAACCTTCCCAGTTCCATACTAAGAGCTCACTGCTTGGATAAATCCCTTGACTATCTAGAACTATGCCTGACCTATTGGTACAAGGGTTAAATCCATAGTTAATCTCAAAAGGAGATACCCTAGTGGATTCTGAAGTAGAAGTATTATACACATACTCTGCCAAGGGTAACAAAGACAGACAATCATCTTGCTGATATGAGCAAAAGTTCAGAAGATATTATTCCAAAGTCTGGTTCACCTGTTCAATCTGCCCATTGGTTTCTGGATGGAAAGCCATTGATATATTAAGCTTGATTCATAGTAGCTTCATTAAGCTTGGTGTAACATGAGTACTTTAAGGGAAGATGGATCCCAAGTTTGCAACCATACTGAAGTGACTCAAAGATCAAAAAGCGATAACCAACAGTAGAGTAAAGAAGAATCAAAACAGTAAAACTTAATATCATTAAGTGGCAGCTTCACTCAGTAAGTTTCTCAAGAGGTAGTTGATTACCAGAGTAGAGTGGGACTCGTATATAGTTTAAGTAGAATATCATATACTGTCAGTTCCCACATATTACTACTCTAAATTAATCATGAGTACAACCATCTCCTCTAGGCTGACCAATACACACCACTAAGGACATTATTCCTTTGTAGATGTTGGGCCACTCTGGCTAAATCTCCTTCTGACATTAAGTGTTTCAAGCACTGCATCTCTAATGTGACTGCAGGAGAAAAACTCTTCATAATGTTGATATGCTAGTGGTGAACTATCATGCAACTGAGGAGATATACTATTTACAAACTCTCATACCCATATGCATTTCATCTATGCAAGCCTTTGGTAGACATAGCTCTCATGATCAAGCTGAACCATCTACTTCATTCTAGTCAAGTGCTTGCCTGATTGGAAAGTCTACTTGGCTCCCCTGGTGGGGTACCTTGGCGATTGGCTTGGTGGGCACTACCCAAAGTGAACTCCCCAAAAGCACCACTACCATGATAAGAATCATGCCTTTAGAGTTCTCAAACAACCCCAATAGTCTTACAGCAATTGAGCACAAGTTGTACTTATGTGTGATTCACCTGCCTGGAGATGCTTTGACATCTTTTGGGCCACCCTGGGACTACCTGTGAGGCTCTGGACTACCCTTCCAGTATTACCTGAGTAACTCCTTCAGTTCTTGTCCATTTTACACATATTTTGTACCAGAAGATAGCCCTTCTTCTGGAGCACACCCTATACTCTCTCATATATCCTACAGATAGCATCCGGTCAGACGGACGACAACAACCTATATGGTGCTACAAGAGTACCTCCACTCAATTCCTTTTATTAGGAAGGGAACAACTCAACAACCATAAGCCCATGACATTCGGTCCTTACGCTGGGGCCGCAGGGGGGTGTTAGGAATACCTCTGTAAAATCCTGGGGCATATGGAGACCTGTAGCTCCTCCTATAGTCCCCCCAAAGGCTACTAGGTTTGTAACCTTTAGATTTTACTGGAGTGCCTAACCCTTATAGGATTGCCCCCTGTCCTAAGTAAGTACCTCTATGTGCTAGGTAGGGTAAATTAGGTGCTCTGTCAGGGTAACTTGGACCTTATGGCAAGGTAACTCGGACCTCATGTCAGGGTAACCCAGCCCCCTTGTTTGGGTTACTCAGGCCTTGTTACACAAGCCTTTCCTGAACCCACCTTCTATACTATAATCTTATAGCATCCATAGTTGTCGACTATAGTGAACCAAATTATCCTTATCCATTGACCGCAGGGCCTCTGGTATGGGTATAAGAATAGTTTACTGTAAGACAACCTCTGGTGGGTCATTACACTTACCCAAAACTTAGAGGTGAATTGGCAATCTCAGTCTGAGATTATCAATTCTGGGAACCCATATAGGTGCCATATTTCCTTCAGGAGTATTAATGCCAACTTTTCTATAGACAACTCTATTGTCAGTGGTATGAAGTGGGACATTTTCGAGAATTAATCAATGATAACCCATATCTTTGTGTACCCTTCAGAATCTGGTAATGCTATAATGAAGTCCATAGAAATTGCATTCCCTGGTCTTATTGGCACCTCAATTAGTTCAAGTAACCCAAAGTTCTTATGCCACACTGTCTTGCTCCTCTGACATATATCACAAGTACTTATATACTCCATGATGTACTCATCCATCTTTGGCCAATAGAAGTTTACCTTGATTCACCCAACTGTCTTGTACATCCCAAAGTGTCCTGCAATACAGAAATCATGTTCTGCCTCTATTATTGTTTACTTTAACTCTTTAGTCTTGGGTATATACTATTTGTTCTTATAGAGTAGTAAGTCCTTCTCTACTGAAAAACTGGGGTTGACATCTTTCTGCCCATTGATGACTGACTTGAATATACTCATGTATTTGTCATCTACACTAGTTGCCTTCTTAAATGCTTCCAAAAGGCAAGATTGCAACCAATAGCCTTGGCAAGATTGCAACACCTGCGGTCACAAGATGTCTCACCCCTCATTTACAACCTATTGACCAAGTTGGAAGAAGGTTATTTCAGGGTTTGGTTGAGGAGTACCACCCCCTTCAAGGTGGTAGTCTCTACACCTCGACAATGCATCTACCTTCTCATTCAACCTACCCTCACGGTAGATAACCTTAAAGTTGAACAGTTGTAAGAACTTCGCCCAGTGGTGTTGCTGCCTATTTAGTATCTTGGTACTATTAAAGTATTCAAGATTCTTGTGATCAGTATATATAACAATCTGATTAGTGACAGACCTCAGCAAATGATCCCCTTCCTTGACTGCCACTACAATTGCAGTCATTTCTATATCATGGACATCATAGTTCACCTCAGCTGGTACAAACTTCCTACTATGATAGGCTACTAGGTGCCATTTCTCATCCTCACAGAGTTGGGATGGAACAGCACCTAATGCAAAGTCACTGGCACTTGCATCAGTCTCCAACTTTGTTGGCCAATTTGGGTCAAAGTGTACTAGAATAGGGCTAGATGTAAACAACTCCTTCAATTATTCAAAAGCCTCCATGCAGGCTAGTGTCTAGTCCCATTTGATATCCTTCTTCATCAGGTCTATCAATAGTCTTGCTATCTTACTAAACCCCTTAATGAACCTTGGATAGAAATTAGTAAAGACCATGAAGTTTTATCATTCACCAATACTTTTTAGACTTGACCAGTTCTTCATCGATTCCAACTTTTCTATTGTCATTGATATCCCTCAATCAGATATCTTATACCATAGGAATTCAACTTCCCTCTAGTAGAAGGTTGATTTCTTGATACTAATGCATAAGCCTACCTCTCGCAGCTTCTCCATTACTCTTCTAACCAGAGTGATATGTTCTTCTATGGTCTCTGAATAGATCAGGATATCATCCATATAAGCAATGACTCCTTCATCTAATAGGACTCTGAAAACGTCATTTATCATACTCTGAAAAATAGATGGAGCATTACATAACCCAAAGGGCATCATGGTATACTCATATAAGCTATACTGATAATGAAAAGTAGTCTTCCACTCTTCACCTTTTACTATTGGCAAAAGGTAGTAACCATTTTTCAGATCCAACTTGGTAAATACCATTGCTTTCCCAAGTCTATCCCACAACTCATTCATTGGTAGGAGGAGATAACAGCTCTTGACAGTTATTTTGTTCAGTCCTCTGTAATCCATACATAACTGTAATATACCATCTGGTTTTAGTACAAATAATATAGGAGCAGTAGCTGGTGAGCCAGATCTCGTGATCTTTCTGGTCACTAGCATCTCATCAAGGTACTCATGGAATGCATTTAGTTCCTTCTTGGAGAGGAGATAGATTAGACCAAAAAGATGAGTTATACCTGCCTGAGGTTTAATCTTGTGATCGTACTTGGAATGCTGTAGTAATGACTATTCTCTCTTGACTAAAGATATTACTAAAGTCCTTATATTCTAGAAGGAGCTTTATCACAATATCATTCCCATCTTTGTCCAAGAACTTAGACATCCCAAGAAGATAGACAGAGCCTTGATCCTTAGCTATCATTTCTTCCTCGGTAATAAATTCTAATCACTGGTAACTACATCTGGCTAGACAGTTTGCCTTACAGGATGCTGACCACCAGGCTAGTATACCCTTTTCCCAATCAATGTCCAGGTTATGCTCATAGAGCTAGGACATCAGAAGATACCCATCAGTTTTGCCCTCTGGCATTTCTGCAATCTCAAAGCTCATTCTATTTGAGTAGTCTCCTGTCTTCATCTTTACTGCCTTGGTATAATGGAGACCAGATCCTGGGACATGGTTCTCACTTACATCTAATATCGAGGAAGGAGTCTTCCTTCAGATATAGGGTATTTAAGTGTCCTTTACCTATCTGCTACTGAACACTACTCCCATAGTGCCACTATCTAGAAGTAGTACTACTTCTGCACTACTCCTTTTTGCATTCAGTTGCTACTCAAGTCTAACCTTCACTCAGATAGACTTTATATGTCACAGTGAACCTGAGAGTTTCTGCCACTTTCTGGTTTTTCCTTCACTAGATATTTCTAAAATAAAATAAAGTAAGTAGGTAAGTAAGGGTATGGGTTCTCTGGCTTTCAACATAAGAGCAGCTACAATGGCTCGATAGCAGATATGTTATAAAAGTATTTTGCAAACAGTTAAGTTATAAGGGTTATAAAATCGCAAGTCAAAGTAGGTAGTACTGTTTACTATCATGCCAGCATGATTTCAGGTACTAAACCCTCCTCAGGTAAAGTTGGAAATAACTTTCAATTATATATAATCAAGTCTCACCTGATGTAAACATAACTAAACCAGATTCAAACAAACAAGAAAAAACTAAACAGAACATAATAAGAGAAACTTAATAGTTGTATAATAAAGAGAACCCCCAATACTGAAAACCCATAGAAAAACTGTTTCCATCCTTAACTACCTTGCTCTGGTGAGCCAAGTCAATCTTAACTTTCTATAGTAGTCTTCAGAGGGTGGACTTACCTTGTCCATTTCCAGTCCATCAAGTTCTATCATATAAGCATGCCATTGATAGCCTTAGGAATTGTTAGTTACTAACTACATTTCTTCAGAGGGTTACTCACCGAGTCCAAAGTATCCATATCAACCTCCATTATTTGAGGAGTCAATTTGCAGACTTCAAGAATTTCCTGAGTAACAGGAGGAGGAGCTTCAATGTGCTTAACTTTGTTAGAAGAACCAGATGTATGGCCCACTTTGTCTGCTAATTACTTTTGTGCCTTGGCTGGCTTGAAAGACTCAGAGCTAATAACTAGAGTAACAAAAGTACATTTCTGACAGAAGTGACCTGGTTGTCCATATTTTGTGCATTGGCCTAACTTTTGGTGCTTGTCAAGGAGTGTATTAGGAATATTCTTATGAGCAATTGAGTACTCTGAATTTTTCAGCTTTGCCTGATGATTGCCCAAAGAGTTAGCAGGTTTGGGATTCTGCTTACTTAAGCCCTTTCTCTTCTTCTGTTGCTTCTTTGAGGAATGCTTGTCCTCACTCTTATCATGACTGGATTCTTTATCCTTAACTACAGTTTGGCTAAAGCATGTATTGTCTTCCAGATTATGCTCAGTTTTCCTTAGGAGATTGAGGTACTCATTAACATCCTCAGGATGGGAGTTCTTCTGAGTCCAGGCTATCCACAGTTCTGATGTAATGCCAATATGTACCTTGTCTTTCATTGCTCATCCCTCCATATACCTTAGTTTGGTGATTAGATCAATGACCTTATCTAAGTACTTGTCTACTTGGCTGGGTTTTATCTCCAGTGAGGTCCACTCAGCTAAAGAGCAATCCCAATTGGCATGTCCTTCAAAGCTAGTTTCCAGATGACAATGGAATCCTTCCCAGGTACATAGCTCATTGTCTGGGTTAAAGGGCATTCCACTTCATTAGGCAGCCTCCTCATTAATGTAACAGTGAAGACCCATATATCAGCTTTTAGCAGAACCTTGTAAGAGAGGGATAACTAAGCTAATCTTATCCATGTCTTCAGTAACAGACTCACAGAAATAATTAAACTTGATTTCTACATCGCTAAGGAACCTCAGAGTATCATTAATATCTCTGGTAAAAGCCTTAACATTACCTAATTTCTCAGGTTTCTTAGGCTGTACCATGGAAGCTGTCTTGCTTTCCTTCTTATATGACTGTAAGAATTTAGCCAGCTTATGAGTCCTGCAATCGTAGCATCTCTTCTTTGAGTCATTCCAGTTTGACTTATGTTGCCCAAGGAATTGCTCAAGATTAGGGAGGGAGTCAGCATCATTGTCTGAGCTGCTAGAGGAATCAGAACTACCCAGATCTCCTCCAGCCTCATCATTTCCACCTGTAGGAGGTCTGTTACCTCTGCCTTCCCCTGAAACATCATATCCGTCAAAGGATTCCTCCAAACTACCCAGTCCACTAAATCAGGAACCACTCCTGAATAGTGTGACTGGAGGGGATGTTGGAGGGGGTAAGTGAGTACTATCTGATTGACTCAGAGTTCCCATTGCTTGTCCAGGTTTGTACTGGGACTATTGGTATTCCAAATAGGTATCTGGTGCAAGGGGGAGACCTTGGTAGAAAAGTGAACCACAGAAATCACAAGGAGCTTTTGCAACTTCAACTCTCTTTTCCCTTGACATTCCTTGTCCCAGTGGGTGTCTAACTACTAGTGAAGGTAGTTTAATACACCCATCAACATGGTAATAGTGTCTTTCGAAAAGTGAGCCTCCCTCAACCCGACAAGCAGAAGAACAATCACTCACAAGCAACTGCACCCAAACCCACAGGACAATGAGAAGCCTAGGACCACTACCCGAAGGTTTAGGTCCTGGGACTGGTAGAATAACTATAGGAGAATTTCTCATCAGCATCTGAGGTGCCTGCTGCATAGGGACTGGCATAGGGACTAGTGTCGTACTACCAAAAGGTCTTTCTCCTGTAGGAGGTCAAACTGTAACTGTCAGGGTATTCCTGGCTCCTGAAAGAGTCATTGATACTCCTCTGACTAGTCGTGTCTACCTTGTCTTTCTCTCTACCCACTGCATGGATCTTATCATAGAACCCAGTACCCTGGAGGGACTATTGTCTCTACTTCTCCATGCTCATAGGGTGGGATTAGATGCAGCCTGTGAGGCTTCATGAGATAACTGTTTTTACCAATCATTACTGGTTTCTCAGATCCCTAAGGGAGTGAGATACTACCTTTCCTGTACTTTCTGCAATATCTCATAAAGCTTCTGAGCAAAGTTAGGAGCATGTTTTTCAGTAAGTACTAGTGAGAAGGGAGGAGTATCTCTCATGATTACATTATTATCAGAGTCTATAGTATATCCTCCATGGGTTGCTTTCTCTAGAGCTCCAATCCTGGTATTTGACACATTGGTAGTTTAGACATGCTCACAAAATGTAATCTGCTGATCCAACATCTAACTCTGTGCTATTTTCACCATATTCTGATAAAACCTAGCTTGCCTTTACTTATCCCAGAAGTGTAACTATTCCAGAGCTGCATGAAACTGATAACTGATTTTCCAGAAGATATACAGTTTAATATACTCACATGTAAAGACTGCAAAGCTGATACCCTGATTGTCGACACTTATCATCTTGGTAAACTCAGCATCATGGGGAAAGGATTGTATGAGGGCCCTTGGGTCCACAACAACCAATTCTTGACATGCCTGAGGAACTTCAATGGGAGCAGCTTCAAGCAATAATGGTATAGGTTCCCACTCCAAACCCCATAGATCCATGACAATATTGGATCATAGGGTTCAGGCAGTGTGTTCCTGTGCTGTAGGGTTAGTAAAACAAACTTCGGAAGATATAATTCTTTCCATGCAATACTTCTTGTACCAGACAAGTGACTTCAAGTTGTGCTCGAATATGTCAACATAGAAAGGTTTTGTGGCAACAAGTTCAAGAGAGTTAAGTGAGGAAGTTGCTTAATGATATACTGTAATGGGGGTGCCCGAAGGGAAGATAGATTCCAAGTTCATGACCACACTGAAATGACTGGAAGATCAAAAGCGATAATCAACAGTAGAGTAAGGAAGAATCAAAACATTAAAACTTAATATTGTTAAGCAACAGCTTCACTAAGTAAGTTTCTCAAAAGGTTGTTGATTGCCAAAGTAGAGTGGGACTCGCATATAGTTTAAGTAGAATATCATATACTACCAGTTCCCACCCATCACTACACTAACTTAATCATGAGTACACCGTCTCCTCTGGGCTGACCAACACACACCACTAAGGACATTATTCCTTTGTCAATGTTAGACTACTCTGGCTAAATCTCCTTCCAACATTAAGTGTTTCGAGCACTGCATCTCTAATGTGACTGCAGGAGAAAAACTCTTCACATCATTGACATACTAGTGGTGAACTATCATGCAACTGAGGAGACATACTATTTATAAACTCTCATACCCATATGCATTTCATCTATGCAATCCTTTGGTAGACATAGCTCTCATGATCAAGCTGAACCTTCTACTTCATTTTAGTGAGGTCTTCACCTGATTGGAAAGCCTACTCAGCTCCCCTAGAGGGGTACCTTGTTGATTGGTTTAGTGGGCACTACCCACAGTTAACTCCCTGAGAGTACCCCTACCATGATAAGAATCATGCTTTTAGAGTTCTCAAACAACCCCAATAGTCTTACTGCGATTGGGCACAAGTTGTGTCTATGTGCAATTCACCTGCCCGGAGATGCCTCAACATCTTCTAGGCCACCCCAGGACGACCTGGGAGGCTATGGACTACCCTCCAGTATTAACTTAGTAACTCCTTCAGATCCTGTCTGCTTTACACATATTTGGTACCAGAAGATAGCCCTTCTTCTGGAGTACACCCTATGCCCTCTCATATATCATACAGATAGCGTCCAGCTGGACAGATGGTGACAACCTATATGGTGTTACAAGAGTGCCCCACTCAAGTCCTTTTGTTAAGAAGGGAACAACTCAACAACCCTAAACCCATGACATGCGATCCTTATGCAGAGACCGCAGGGGCGTGGTAGGAATACCTCTGTAAAATCCTGGAGTATTTGGAGCCCTGTAGCTCCTCCAATAGCCCCCCAAAGGGTACCAGGTTTGTAATCTTTGGATTTGACCAGAGTTCCCAATGCATATAGCATCACCCTCTACCACAAGTAAGTACCTCAATGTGCTAGATAGGGTAACTTGGGCCTTATGTTAGGGTAATTTGGACTTCATGTCAGCGTAACTCAGACCTCATGTTTGGGTAACTCAGGCTTCATTACATGAGCTTTTCCTGAGCCTACCATTTATGCTATAACTATATAACATACTTAGTTGTCCACCATAATAAACACAACTATCCTTACCCATTAACCTCAGGGTCTCCAGTATTGGTGTAAGAATAGTCTACTATAAGACACCCTCTGGTGGGTCATTACAAGTGGCTGCATCTGCATGAATTAAGACTGAATAGACCTATCCAGAATGGGAGTTTACATTAGTAGGCACACTCTGTGCATTCAATGTAATAGGCATACATGATGCAACATAATCTTTTTGCTGATGCATACCGACTCTATGATAATAGACTGTATTCTTCTTACCTATATAAAATATAGATAGTTAAGGACTCATATTCAAACTAATTGTTTGTAGTTGGTAACTGTACAAATTCAACTTGAATAAATATTATAAAACAGCTCATATATTCACAATAAGATAGTATTATGAAATACTATAAAAGGTCTCAATGAATTAAGATACAGGGAAATTTTTTGATCTTCATAAAAGTCCTGAAGATACAAAAATACCCTTATTTTTAGTAATGAAAGCTCCATACCTCTACTGTAAATAGTCTATTCTTTTTCATAATTTTCTAGAAAAATGAGATACTTATATCCCTTCAAAATAATGGGTACAGGTTATTATCTATCGTAATATATTCTATGAAAGGAGAAGCTTTACTATGAAAGACTAGTAGGAATAAAAATAGATTATTGATACTATAGTTGGGAATCATATATGGTGTCAACAGCAGACCTCATATCCTGCCATATTCTCACTACTTAAATAAGATAAATTATCTCCTAGAGAGAAGAAACTGTATTGAATATAGTACCAATTCCTGGACTTATTGCTAATCTTTTCTTGAAAATATAGGCAAATAGAATCTATAAGTCTTAAGTCATAAACTAACTCAATTTTAATTATCTTAAATATTTCTCTACAAATATAATCAAAAAAATATCTACTAAGTTCTATAGGTTATATAGAAGAAGGTAATTCATATGAATTACTTTCAAGGAATTTAAACACATTATTCTTTTAAATATCAGCAGAATAGTTGAGCAACTACTATAATGGTTTGAAAACTTCATCAACACTAAAAAGGTATTTTTTTATACATATTTTTTTACCCTTAAGTATCAGTCAAGTTAGAGTCAAGTTAGGTCAATGAGATTTTTACCTGTAATGTAGCAGTATGGGGTTTTCTTTTTCTCTCCTGCATAAATACTCATTCTCATAATTTGTGATATTTCTTGAAACCTCAAAAAAAAATTTATACTAGTACTGCTTATACTAGTATTTAGTATGTTGATATTTTTATTTTTTTATTTTATCCTCGAATTTATTTGTTTAAGGTACAAACCTTGCAAGCAGTATTAGGTTATAGCATGAAAAATGTGCACCTCAGACTGGGCCCTGGAAAGCTATAGAAAAGCCATGGCCTGAGGACCTAGTCAAAAAAACTATCCTAATAAGCAACCCTCCCATAAACTACAAGAATATATGAAATCTCACTAATCTCACACAACAAACAAATCAAACAAAACTCCTCACAGTGTGCCAACTGATAACCCAAGCTCAACCCAAACCTAAGGGAACCCCTAAGGGAATTTCTAAACCTAATGTAGCTCAGTGTACAAGTATAGACATACAGCCTACTAGCAAGAAGGTGAAGAAGGAGTACAAGAAGACACCAAGGTGTATGGTAGAAGTGAGGAAACTCTGATATTCACTTGAACAAAGGGGGTGGATGGATAGTAGTAAGGTACCAGCTAGATAGATAGTAGTAGGGTACTAGCTGATGAGTGAATAGGTATTAGTAAGGTACCAGCTAGGTATAGTCCAAAGCTGACTGATCATATCACTGTATCTCGTGTGTAGTCCCTTATTATAGGAGAAATAGCATCTCTACTGGAAGAGATCCCAGAGGTAGGAAGGCAATGGGAAAAGGAAAGGGGGATAGTGGGGTACTAGCCAATTATCTGAAAGGGAGAGGTCCAGGAAGAGAGTACTCAAATTGCACAAGTTACTATTAAATAATGTGTTCATGTCTGATTAGGTAGCCTCTACAAAAAAGAGAATAGAGAAGTTGACTGTGGCCTGTTGAAAAGTCTTCTCCTATTGCTAGCTATTTTCTGTGCTATGTGTAGAAAGACAAAATAGGAGAACCCAACCATAGGATTTGCTAAGAAAGGCAAAGCAAGAGCAGGTTAAGGGAAGCAATCAATATTGTAAGATACTGGAAAGGAAGTATAGGAAGCCTCAAGAAGGTAGACCTCAAGAGGAAAGTGAAGACTGCATACTAAAAGGTAAAGAAAGGATAGAAAGCATGTTCCCTGACCCCTCCTAGGTAAGGGTGGAGGGGAGGAAAGAAAAAGTGGTGATGTTTTTCCTTACAGTGTTGGTATTAAGTTGTTCCTAAATAGGAAATAAATTTCAAT
This sequence comes from Choiromyces venosus 120613-1, assembly GCA_003788595.2. Lineage (NCBI taxonomy): Eukaryota > Fungi > Ascomycota > Pezizomycetes > Pezizales > Tuberaceae > Choiromyces > Choiromyces venosus. The sequence goes on from ML120396.1 coordinate 600,186, forward strand.
GACTAGAGGGGTAGTGGAGATGGAGGATAGTTGGTATGTTGATAGTACATTAAACTATTATACTGTATCATAACTTACAAGTAGGAGTCTTTAGTATTCATTACAGGGTAGGGCAGGTTTTCACATGCTGACCCCACTGTTACCCCAGTCCAGGAGGAATATTTCCTCCATCATCTCCACCCATGCGGCATGCAAGGCCTGAACCCACTCATTCCCAGGACAGGCCCCTATTTTGCACCTTCTATATTTGATAAGGGCTAGTTCAGACTATGAACAGGGTGGCAGCCTTGGTAAGGGTAGGGGTAGGGGCAGAGAATGATGAAAAAAATACCCCACCCTAGGCCACTGAGCAGGGTGGGGAAAGGAACCAGTGGACTATAGATTTTGGTGCCCCAGAGGCCCCATAATAAATACTAGGAGTCATGCTTGCATTCAACTCAACTCCAATCAAAGAATTATTCCTCATTGACTAATATAAGGATAGATATATAACTACTTTAATGAAGAACTTGGGGAATCAATTAAAATATCAATTGTGGAATACAAAGATAAGCAATTATATATAATCAACCAGTTAACCAAAGAATCAATCTGTGAGTTTAAAAAATAAAAACAAAAACTATAATATTACATAAATACATGAATCTATAATACAGGAAACAATATGCTCAAGCATAGTCCTAAAATCTTGAATCCTTCCTTTCATGAACCTAGGTATCACTACTCTAATACTAGAAGAATTAAAATTTTATCTGTCATTATAGTGTAAGATACTATATAAAGATACCATTTCAAACCCTAGGTGCAGTAAGTGATATTCAGTGACTGCTTGCAAATGCACTGTTGGCTAGGCTCCAAGTCATCCAAATATTACCCCTCCATATCAAATATTCCTACTGGAGAATTAAAAATCTTCTTACCCACTGATAATTTAGTTTTTCAAAATTGGCATAAATTCTTTTACTCCCTTTCACTCCTCTACTACTATACTGCAGGGATTTTACATAATCTGTACTCCTACATACATGTGATAGCAATTTGATTTTTTTTTTTGATCCAGCTAGCCCAGTTGCAAGACTTCCTCTCAAATCATTCATTATGTTTATCCTTTCTACTCTCATGATTTGTTAGGATTGGTCATAGTTGATTGCTCTTCTCATTCTTTTTGTGGGCTTCCATATTAATCTTTGTTTTTTTAACTTTATCGTTGTTGGTGGCAGTGATAGCAATTAGCAGTGATGGCAACCCTGAAGATCCTTGATAAATAGCCAGGCTATTACCATTCCTCTCATGAGTATCTTTTTACCTTTAATGCATATATTGAACATGTTTTTTTTCCCTTGTACAAAAACTTTAAAACTATTATTTCTCCAATGGGCTATGCTGCATTACTACAGTAGGTTAGAAATTGTAATCGAGTGAGAATTAGTGACTACAGTCTGGAATTCCTGACCTGACCATCAGTATCAACAGCTCATAATACTGTAGCCCAGAGGTACAAGAGTCAGCATTCCAATAGGTGAACCTCAAAAACTTTTCACAATCACCTATTTACCTCTGAGTCAACAATGCTGATTTGAAGAATCACCTACCTGAGCACAAACTCTTTTTCTCTCTAGGAGCAAGGTTATCTTGCTGGCCTTAGGGATGCTGGTATATCCATTCATGATATACAGGCTGAAACTAGTGTCTCTAAGAGATCAATTTCAAAATACATGAGTAGTGACCTTACTATCCCATTCCCTCATCCTATTAAGTCCAAACAGATGAAATGAGGTTCCAAGCATAAAACAATACAGGAAGAAGATGAGGCTATAAGTAAATTTCATAATTGAAATTTAATTAAATTGTAATTGAATTAAATAAAAAGATTCTTGATGCTGCTACCAAAAAACCTCACATCTCACTTTGAGAAATCAATGAAAATATCATTCCAGACCACCCACTCTCCACTGCCACTCTTAAGAGAAATTTTAAAGAAAAGGATATATGCAAATAGCTAGCAGCCACGTGACCTGAATTAGAGGAGAAAGATGCAACTAGGCAATTGGAATGTACACAAGAACATGAGTACCCTGATGCCCAAGACTGGACGAGCTGGATTTGAAGTGATGAGATGTATATTAGGAGGATGTCTGGAGCATCAAGAGGTCAAACCTGGGTTTTCAGGCCAGGAAGAAATATGCCTCCTGGATGGAAAATTGACCAGAATAAACATACACCAAATCAGATTTATAAATGAGCAAAACCCAGCAAGGAAAAAATCAGTGTACATATGTAGAGCCTTTTTTCTGGACAAAAAATTAGACTACTAGTCTATTTGTTTGGTGATTGTGGTGCTAAAAACAAAGGAGTCATATCTCTTAAATATCTTAAGGTACCTAAGATATGGTTACCTGATCTGGTAAGATAATTTCCTTATGGTTCTACTATTTCATTTGTTCAAAATTGGCCTGGGATTCACAGAGGTAGTGTTGTTAAAAATTGGTTGATGCAAATTGAGAATGTTAGGATTGCTGGCAGGAAAATAAAGCTGGTCAAATGGCCTCCTTATTCTCCTAAGCTTGATCCTATTGAATATGCTTGGGCTAGAGTCAAATCACTCATTGAAAAAAATCTATCCACATTTGTTGCATTCTAAGCATACAGGATGGGCATTGAGAAAGTAGATTTCTAATACCATTGAACACTGTTGGGAGTTATTGGAGTCTGATTTTTTCAAAAATTTGGTTAAGAGTATGCCAGAAAGGATAAAAGCTGTTATTGAGGCAGAAGGCTGGTATACAAAGTATTAATTTATCTTTTTCTTATATATTTTCTTTAATAATACTTAACATTTTCATCGTTGACATTGAGGTAAATGGGTGATCACAAATTTTTTTTGGAGTTTCATCCGTTGCAACACTGACCCTTGTACCTCTGGGCTACAGTATTATGAGCCCCGTCGATACATCCAGGAACACAAGTTACAAGACACTGTGTGGGAAAGCAGACTTTGGATTACCACAATTCATTGACAGGCTGGAACGCTCACTATAGCTTAATGAAATAATTCCGCTACGAAGCGCTTCACATTTCGCCACCTCCCAAGTGCCACACTTGATCAGGCGGACTTTGCGAGGTTCTCTGAGCGTGCAGTAACAGCCGGAAACCTTGCGACCCCGTGCCCAACACAAACCCTCCTCGTACTTCTTGTGCCACCTTGCCTTACCTCAAGATTACCCCCTTACATCTGCCCCAACATCCCACTACCTAACCCCCCCCCTCCCATCCCTCCCCCCGCTTTCTTTTCTCTTGCTCTCCTTAACCTTAATAAACCAATACCTTCTCCTCCTCCCTCTCCGCCCTCACAGTTTCTTCCGCGCTCGTATGTGGTGATACTTCCAACGCAGTGAGAATCGAAAAATATCTCCTGCTGCTAGTGAACTACATGATATTGTATCTTCCCGCCGGACGGACAGTAGATTTCGAGAAGATTGAGTGTGTCAAGACTCCATCTATGCTAAATTCCTGAACTCAGCGGATGGGACAGGACAGGACAGGACAGGGTGGAAACAGTGTACTTCCTGGATTTTTGCATACTGTACCGTGTTCAAAGTTAATCAGTTAGGGTGTGTATTGTACCGTGGGCATTCCCTATGCTCTTAGCAGAGTAGGAAGGCCGGTAGCCAGTATCGAAGAGATTCCCCGGCCATGCTATGGTGCAACGTTCGTGAGAGTGGGACCACCGAATCACGTACAAACAGGCAATCAAATAAGTCCTCCAAAACATCGAATTTTGACACAAAAAAAGCTACAGTCTCCTCGGAATAGAAAGAAGTCTTTGGTAGCTTTTTTTATGAATAAGAAATATGAGGAAAAGAAGAAATTAAGCCTGAAAGTTTGTATGAAAGTGAAACGTGTACTGAAAAATTTAGTGGAGTAGTCTGTAATAAACGCTGAGAAGGTGGCGCTGGTGAGGTATAGAAGTCGGGATGCAATAGAATCACATTTCCCTTTGTGTGTTTGGGGTTCTTTCCACAATATTTCTTGCCAAACCGGCATTCGGAATACTGGGGCTTGGCACAAACCACTCGGTCTGGCTTTGGAGTCTATGTTTCATCGCAGGTCCCACTTTTAGATCGGTTGCACTATACCAGAATTAGAAATCTGTTCGGCTAATCTAATCTACTGTTTATCATATCTTCCCGCCAGTTCATTGCCGCGGTTTTGAACTGGGAATCGAGTGTCTCCGTGACCGCCCATTCCAAACCCACCATCCCAACCTATGATACTCAGAAACTTTGTGTAGACTGGTATGATACTTCCTGCAAAACCACCTTGATCACCCACACTAGCCCAGCACCTACAGTTTTATCCCGCTATTAACGGCCTTCCGTTCCCTTACCTCCACCCTACCCCTACCGATCGACAGTATTACAGACCTCCCAGCGATCCCCCTAGGATCCGAAAATCTATCCTTCCTCCCACCCGATCAATGAATGAATGGAAGAGAGCGAGCCTCAATGACCCTCCATTCCGCTTCCTACATCCACCATTATACTTCGCGCACACCCACCCCCCACCCACCCACCTCACTCCCCACAACTTACGCTACATTCAGCTAAAAATCCCTCTACCTCCCCTACCCCCAGCTCCCCCAGCACCTCCAGCACCTCCAGCACCTCCAGCCCCCCCCCCCCCCCCGCCCCCCCCGCCCCCCCCGCCCCCCCCGCACCCCCAGCACCCCCAGCACCCCCAGCACCCCCAGCACCCCCAGCACCCCCAGCACCCCCAGCACCTCCAGCACCTCCAGCACCCCCAGCACCTCCAGCACCCCCAGCACCTCCAGCCCCAGCACCACACACTCACCCCCAGAACCCCATCACCAACCCATCCCTCATTCACACAGTACCAACCCCACCCCCAACCCCACCCTTATAAATCCAACACTACGGATCAAAAACTCAACCGTATATCCCCCTCCCTCCACACGCAACACTCCCCACATTACACAGCAGTAATCCCCGGGACCTTCCAAAGGGGAGAGGAGAGGAGAGGAGAGACCGGACCACTAGACCTGTATTCCGACTGACTCGGGGAAGCTGATCGTGCATACGTGTGTTCCATTTTCCCTTTTTTGTATAAAAAAAAAACCGGGAAGGACTTTGTTTTCATAGCCGTTTTGTGGGGGGGTAGGTTCCAGTGTCATGATGTTCACTGTCTGGTGGGTTGATGGGGTATCATAGTCTAGATGGTTTTGGCTGGCCTAGTCTGTGGAGACATGGTAGAGTTCTGCCATGCCATACTGGTATCATAGTAGGGAGCACATACAGTACAAAGCTGGTGACAGTCCTTTGGCAAGAGCACGACATCACAAAATTCACAATTCACCAACGTCGTAGAAAGAGAGGGAAAAAAGAAAAAAAGATGGATAAAAGGCTACGATACCACTATTAATACTATAGCTCCCCTGCCTGATCCCCACCCTCGCTCGCTCCATCACGCACACTCACTCACTCAATCCCGGCCAACAACCCAACCCAACTCACGCACATCATCACCAAAGTACACACCTCACCTCCCCCCACCGTATTAATTATATCCGTAAGAATCGGAAAGAAAAAAAAAAGGGTGAAAAAAACAGTGTAAGAAAAGCTAGAATACAAAAAGAGTGTCACTTCTACCCACCTTTGCAGACAAACCATTGAAAAACACAATAAACTTTTACTACTACTACTACTGCCAAATCCCCCGCCTCTACGTTTACTGTGATGCACTGCAAGAAGGGAGAGGAAGAAAAAACTCTTCAAGCAAATTACTTTTGCGGTTGTTGTTGTTCTCCGCTGTTTTTGGCTGGGACGGGAGGTGGTACGTCGGTCTCGGGTTCGACGGGAGTGGAAGGTTTCTCGACGGGTGCTTCGGTAGAGACAGAGGCAGTGGTGGCAGGGGGTGCATTGTTGGTTGCAGGGGGAGCCGTGGCAGGGGCGGCATCAGTGGTTGGTTCGACAGCCTCGGTTGCTCCATCAACTTGACCAACCTTTGCAGTCTCCTTTGGTTCCTCTGTTTCTTTAGTCTCCTCGGCTGCCTTAGGTTCCTCTGTTTCCTTAGTCTCCTCAGCTACCTTAGGTTCCTCAGGAGCCTTGGATTCCTCGGTTTCCTTCGCAACCTTGGGTTCCCCATTCACTGGTGTCAGTTCCCCCTTCGGCGCTTCGATTACTTCAACGACGGTAACCTCATCAGTTTCAACTGCCTTCTGCTCTGGCTGAATAAGCTGACCATCCGGGCCGATTGTCATTCCTTTGATAGACAACTTAACACCCTTGCCACCATACTCCTCGGGAATAGTTTCCGAGTTCAATTCACCGGCGAGGGAACCGCCAGAGCTCAGCATATACAGTTTCTTGAAGGTGTCCTTGTTAACGACCATCTTCATGGCACTAAACATCCAACCCATAAGCAGCGGCACGTTGACAAAGAACTTCTTGTCTAGAAGCTCGGGGTAGTAATTCTGAAAAAGATCAATGGCCTTCCTAGAAGCTGCCTTGACGATGGGAGGACTGCGTAGGAACGAGACTTGGAGGTAGTCGTGGATTTGAAACGCCTTGTATGGATCGGCACCCTTTTCAGGAATAGGAGTTTTGGCTGAGCCAAGCTCCAGAAGATCGATAGTATGCTCCATAAGAGTTACACGCCAGCGGATGAATCTGCAAAGTAATTAGCAATTGCCCACAACCACCAGATATAGCAAAGGGGGGAGGGGAAACATACTCATCAACATCACCAAATGTCTCATTGAAGTTCTTGACAGCACCGTAAATATTCCAAGTAACAACTACCTCCTGATCACTATTCCGAAGCTTCTCCTTCGTAATCCACCCCAATCCAGCAAACCTCTTCTCATCCCAGGTGCCAATCACCTTACCATCAGCATCGAAATAGCCCCTGCGCCACTTGATCGTCTCGACAAATTGCTTCTCGGCAGCAGCAACATCATTCTTGTTCCCGCGAAGGAACTTTTGGAGAATGAGCTTGGTGTGAAAGTCCTCTGGATCGGTGGAGAGCGTTACACCCCACATTTTCGTTGGGACATCAGTTTCTGTGAGTAATGGGGTAATGCGACTGTGTAGTTCGACCAGGGCCGCTGGGGTGGTGCTTTCGTTCGACATCTTTTGTTATAACTAGGTTAGTTAATTAGCTTATCTAGGATAAATTCATTAGAAGGTCAATTGCAAAGCACAAACCTTTATCCGTAAATATTCTCTCGTAGGTGTACCGTAGTAAAGCAAAAAAAAAAAAAAAAAAAGGAAGCGTGGGAGATGGAAGGAGGAGGAAGAGAAAAGGGAGAGATTGGAGAAGAATTGAAGGAAGGGGAAGAATCAAGGGATGACGAGGAGCTTTCTCTCTCTCCTAGTGCCGACCTCGCGGTTGAGTAGTCTTAGGTTTTTTTTTTTTTTGAAGTCTGCTGTAAGGACGGCTCTAGCGCTAGCTTTTTAAGCGAAAGTCCAGGGGTTGATCATAAGTTACGGTAGGTCTAACTTAATAAAAACCCCTTGAACAAGTTTGATCACACTGCGGTCGAGCCGTAACCAGCGAAACAATCATCCTTATCAATCTAACACGAACATCATACGCCAGATTGTCCATTACAGCTTCCTTAAATTTAGTCAATCCCAAAACACAACCCCGATATATCACAATTTTTTTCACGAAACGGCCCTTTTATGATCGATCACCTGGTGGAAATTTAAAGTACATCTAGTCTGCAAGGGCCCGCCGGAACGGTATACTGTAAAACTTGCAAACTGGTAAACCCGGGGATTTGGTGGTATGTTCCCACGGGTCTAATGCCGGTACCGCTTTTGAGGCAGCAAAAATAGTATAAAAGCTCAGAATTGCCGTCCCTGAGCCATCGTACTTGTTTGATCACATCCAGTGCCGTGGTGGGGAGATACAGCTTCTCAAAAATGAAACCCAGTAACATATCATTAAATGTCAAATTTTATATAGTGTATGCTGTAGCTAAAGAACGGCCAACAAGCCCCCCGAACAACCAAAGAATAGCAAACTGTACTGTACTCCATACCATGATATCAATCTATACTCTGGAATAACAAATGAAAAAAATAAAAAATAAAAGGTGAAAAAGTAACCATAGTTACAAGAAATAAGTAGCAAAAGAGAATTACAATAAAACTTATACAATGCCCATTACAGTAGACGAGGAGCACCCCCAGCAAACAACGCAACCCGAATATCTAGAAACAAAACTCCTAGCAAGAATGAAATAAAAAATAAAAAAGGAAGAAAACAAGCTCAATTAAACCCTAGTCTAGCAACTCTCTCCACGACACCTTCCTCGACGTTTCCCCTGAGCATTCGCACCGCGTCACTGTGGGCTAATCCGACTCCTCCGCTGACCCCCAAAATCCCTAAACCGCCAAGCTCCTCGGTGGGGGAGGCGAGGACGGCGACCTTTGCAACCTCTGCTGGACATGGTGTTTTGTGAGCCCGCGCACTGCTCTGAGCAGTCGCAGTGGGAGCTTTCAGGAACGCGGATATTTCGTCGGGCTGAGAGGGCTCGTCCTCGTCGTCCGAGACTAAGAATGCTCGGTCAGACCATTCGGCCGAGGATTCTGTGTAGCTGCGGTTACGTCTCTTGATTGGGCTTGTGCCATCGACTTCTAGGTCCTCGTCTCCAGCAACGTCCGCCTGATCCTCGCGGGTTTCGAGAACATCATCTGTAGTTGCAGCGTGGGATGCACCAAAGTGGGTTGCGGCAAGATGTTGGACGACCGGCCATCCGTAGGCGTTTGCAAACATCCTTCGGACAATGAGGTTATTGTGGGCATCTGGCTCAAGTCTTACAAGTACTTTCCGCCAGCTTACTCCTGCATGGTACGCTCTAGCAATTTTCTCTTCTACCTTCATCGGGTTGGATTGGCTTGGTGGTGGGATGTCGGCGGCAGAGTATATTCTATCATGGAAAATGGTGCGTGGCCGAGAATGTGGATTCAAGATAAAGGCTGGACTAGGCAGAGGTGGGTTCAACACGTCTCCGGCGGCTTCAAGAATCGAGGTCCTTGGAGGAGCAAGAAGATTAGGTGAGAGGGGCAAATCTGGAGAAGGCGAGGATGGTGGGGACGGTGTATTGGTGCCAGGCGTATTGGTGCCAGGTGTATTGGTGCCTGGTGTCACGTTAGATTCCATGTCAATAGTTTGACTCCGACGATAAATCTTCGGGGCGTCCTTTTCTTTGCCCTTACGTTTGGCTGCCTGAGGCCGAAAGAGAGTGAGAATTGAAGTTAATGCATTCGGCGCAGAGCTGGTGGCAGCAGAGCTCTCGCTAGAGTCTTGACTAGTCGTTGAAATTCCACTCTCCGTTTCTCTCCTCGTAGGCTCTCCAGTCTTGGGAGCTTCAGTGACACGGTTTTCTTCGACCTTTTCTTCCGATTTGCGAGCACCAGTATTAAACCAAGGCGTTGTGGGGCTGCCAGTTGAAGACCCAGCACCATACGTATTTGTCCTAGGGCTAACCCCCCGTCCTGTCCCATTTATTAATTGCCCCCACCCCCATCCAACAAGTCCTCCTACGGCTCCATTCTCCCTACGAGCCTTTTCAACTTTGCCCAGGCCCTTCCAATCCAGGAATAACAGACAGCTAGTTCTTAGCGGAACAATACCGTCATTAACCACATTTGCATAGACTGTTCGATTCCTGAACATCTCCAAAACATCATGGGCTGGCCCTGTTGGAAGTATTCGTAGTAATGGCTTGCTGGTATCTGCCTCATTAGAGTTGGATGGTTTGGCAAATGCGGGTAATGGAAAGGGTGCACGCCAAGTAAGCCCTAAATCTTGTCCTGTGCGTCCTACAAGACCAAAATCTAGGGCAAATTTGACATATATGGGGTTCTCATTAGAAAGACCTAGGAATGGGGTTGCGAGAGTGACAAAGTTGATAGGTTTGTGCAAGGAGAAGAAGTCAGGGGCATGAGCATGGATGTATGCTATTGCATATGTCTGAACAAGACCCCCGAGAGAATGTCCGATAAAAGAGATGCTGGTGATTTCATACGGCGGAATGTCTTTCGGAATCGGAGAGAGTGGGACAGCTAGATGCGGGTGATGATGTGGTTTCCGAGGTTTTTGCAGTTTATGTGGAACGGGTGAGGGAGGGGGACTGTTGGGGTTCATGAGGTTAAGCACATACTTTGCCAACCTCCGGCCCAGAAACTTTATTCCCCTTTCTGTTCGACAGACGTTTCCGTGATATCCTCGCACGATAACGATCTCCCTATCATCCTCATTGAACTCTGTGCCCTCCCTCTCCGCTTTCTCCCTTGCAGCAATTTCCCCTTTTCGGTACTCTTCGTCGATGGCCTCTTTCATAAATAACATATCCGCACCCGTATTGCTGTGAAGTCCATGGGTAACAATCACCAAGTGGACCTTCTTAGTCCCCCGCTTCCGTTTCTTCTCCCTGCACCGTTCCCGCTCTTCATCCTGCTCATCTGGGTCCAGTTCACTCTGAACCTCATCCTCGTCGCCCCAGCTCGGGAAAGCAGGAATACTCCATAGATCTTTCGTGCCTTGCAACCTGACATGTAAAGCTTTATGCAACACTCCACCATCACCGCTACCCGCAGATCCAGGTCTCGGCGAAGCGCTCCCGGACCCAAATCCATACCCGATGTTCAAGCATTTCTCGTCCTCGCCGAGAAGGACCTCGAAGTTTACACTCGCGTTAACTGAGAAAATAGCCTGGGAAATCACCTCCACTATCCACGTCACGCTCTTCCGTCTCTTGGTATCGTAAACGACCTCTTGCTGCTCCCCATCCGATCGAACAGCGTCCTTATCGTTGTTCCGCGATCCATCCTCGATCAACTCAGCCGGTAGTGGAAGCATGGCGTAGAAACTAGCTCCCGCTTTCAAGTGCGGGTCAAACCTTCCGTATTTCGTTAGCCCATGTCTCCCCCTTCCAGTGTAGGTCAAAACAAACTCTGGAATTCCCCCTTCACCAACACCTCCCTCCGAGCTCCTGTCTGCTTCATCCCGCAGCTCCTCATCTCGACCCTGGGTTCCGGGAGTCCTTGACGGCCACGGTTGGAATTCCTTTCGTCGTACGGATACGTAGAGAGTGTAAGGACCATGTAAATAGGCGGCACGAAACGGTAAGGGAGCGGTGTTCTTGATGCGTAAGTGAAGGGCAGTCGGAGGAGGCCCTGTTCGATCGGTAGGAGGAGTGTAGGTTAAGGTGTAGCGATGGATGTCACCAACTTTACTTATGTTGGAGGTGTGCAAAAGGAGCATGATGACTGCGTGTGGTTTCCACTCATGTGGGTGCAACAAGGGATACTACCGGAGGTAGTAAATAGGTCAGTACCGCAGGTCAGATCAGGGGTGGTGGAAGGGGAGGGGTGGGTCAAGGCTTTAAGCCGCAAGCGAAAAGCTTGATTATTTCTATGGTGGGGAAAGCTTTCTCTTGGGGAGAGAGGGAGAGTGAGGGGAGGGGCACTTGGATAAAGAGGGATAGAGGAGGGTGTTTTCTTCCAACGATGTTAACAGTAGATCATCCTGCTGCGGAGGCTCCGGTCTCCGGAATCTGGTTGACTAATCCGGTAGGGCAATTTTGCATACTGTAACTCGGTTCGTCATTTGCTCACTGTTCTCCTCTGTGCCTTGATGTGAGAGCCGTTGGAAAAGTCCAAATGACCGCGTTGGCCTTCATCTGATAAGATTGAATCCTCGTATTGGTTGCAACTTACAACAAGCCTGATGTCGGCTTTAGATCATTGGGCTTAAGTTTACTTGTAACCTGCTTTGCCTTGGGTGTCACTCAACCTAGCCATTGGCTTCCTCATGTCGGCAAGGGGTGTTTCCGACCACCCAAGTGCCACTCCACCAGAATCATTTCCCCTTTGAGAATCACACGTGAAAGAGCCAGCGCGAAACTTTTGGGACGATACGCAATATATCATCTCCCAGTCTTGTCCTCTCAGCCTCTACTGCTATCTTCTGGCCAACCTCATCACACATAAACATTCAGCTCAACAGGCGCTCAACGTATGCCTAGACACGTACAGTACTGCACTCGTACACGAGCCTCGTTATCAGGAGTTGAAGGGAAAAAACTCCTTAATGACGCAAGTCCGCCCCCCCAAAAAAAAATGCCATTGGTGTTACAGAATATCCCCGACTTCCATCATACGGTACTCAAGCAACGAACGACCTCTTCCCACCCGACAGTCTCCTACGTTGCCAATAATTCTAAAAGCGCTACAGTATTGTAGAACCCGCCAACCTATCAATAGAATACAGTACGGATAAACCGATATTTTATGCCCTAATCTTCAAAATGAATGAATATGGGTATCGGTCTTTGGATATAACCGACAAAAACTCCCTGCTTCTCGCTTCATGGTTAAACAGCGGACGCGCAAGTCCCTGACGGAGGTATTTCGGCGTAACCCCCGCATTCCAATATCCTTAGCATACCATGTATATTCAAAGTCTGATTTTTTTTAACAGACGGGGCCCCGTCCGATGGACTTTTGTCGTGCCCACTCGTGAGGGGGTGGAATCAATGGATTCCGGTACAGTGTTTCCCTACATAGCGAGCACCCGGCATAGCGAGCACTCGCTACCTATTGGCTGGTCTTTAGTAGGTTGTATAGTTTTAAACCTTAGCTTAAAGAATTTTGCGAGCCAGTGCTCGTTGTGCCGGGTGCTCGCTATGTAGGGAAACACTGTACCGTAACTACTGTTCTAACGCCATCAACGCCTTCCTATGTCGCCGGTATTTTGGGAGGCGATTAGCACGCCATTCGATGGCTTTCTCTACTATTGATATTAATCTAAATTCCTACTACTCATATCTCTACACCACCCTAGAAGACTGTTGACTGGTGTTGGAAATTTCGTGAATAACGAAATATAACCCCGGTTATTACAAACATTATGAGTCAACTTATTGTCCTCCACGAGGCCGTGACGAATACCAGCAAGCTCCTTCTCCTCAATTTTCCGGACCCCGTTTTTCACTTTCCTGTTTAGGAAGGTGATTGTGGGGTAAAACACCAAATCCACTCTCACGATCCCCCAAGCTGAACTATGGAGCTTCATAGACTTGGGCATCATCAATCATTGTGAGATAATAACATCTTGGCTAACACCCTACTGCTGACTACATACCCTTCCTTAGTGGCACCCTTGCCTTTAGTATATGAAATAAAAACCATTACCTCCAGTCAATACATCCTCCTTTTGACTGGTTGTCAATACCTCCTACCTGATCAGTCTATCTGGTTAGTTATCAATCTCTTCCTGGGGGCCTACACCTAGGCTGTGCCTTCATTACTATTATAAAGGTTCCTTGGACCCTTCAAACAAGGATTAGGGTTGCTCAGTGTATCCTATCACTCCAATTTTTAAGGTTGGTATGACAGAAAATTGGACATAGTTGTCTTTTACAGTTTCTTTCTTTTGTTTTTATTTTATTTTATTGGGTAGTTTACTGGATTATGCCCAAGGGCATTAGACAGTGAGTAGGATATATTCTTTTTGAAGATTTACAAAGCAGGTTTTCTTGTTGCTTCCTGCCAGTCCTATTATGAGTTGTTTTTATTTTTAGATAAGGATGGCTTGTCATGGGGAAGGATGTGTAGTTGATTCCATACCAGGAGAACTTAGGGCAGCTTATTTTTCCTGTTGGCCAGCAGTGGGGGTTTTTGATGTCATAACTTTTTAGTTGCATGTGAGATCTATATATTAAATAGATAAATTCTATGATTTAACAAACAAAAAAAAAAAAAAAAAAAAAAAAAAAAAAACCAAGATGAATACCAGGCTGTGATGAACAGAGATCAGTAATAGGTATTTATTCTGTTAAACTGCTTTGACAAACTCATTTTGCTTGCCAAATACCCCTGTTTGTCATCGCTCGGTATTCGTTATAGCCCCAAAGAGGACTGTAGTGTGAAGATAACTTTTATTCCTTCTGTATTAATAATGACTAGAATCTCATTTTGAAATAAATAATTCACAAAGGTAATCCCTTCATTTAAGTATATTCTTAAGCTTCTCTAAAATTATGAAATACAGAGTAGTTCATTAACATGGTCTATGATTTAAGGATGCTGGCTGTTTAGAAAGAAATATATAGTCCAAGCCTGGAAATAAAAATACCTGTACTCTGGAAGTCAACATAACTTTGAGCTTACCCAGGACTAGAGTATGAGAGTATTATAGAGAATATTCTTATCTTTTTCTAATATCAATTAGGCCTCCTGATACACATGAGTAGCACTTCCCAGTAATAATTGAAAGCCTCCTTACCTTTCACTAACACAAGCTCCTTCTCCTCAATTTTCCAGACCCTACTTTTCACCTTCCTGTTTAGGAGGTTGGTTGCAGGGTAAAACACCAAACTAAATCTCATGATCCTACCCAACAAGATCAACCTTAGAGCTTCATAAGCTTATGGGATAGTCCTCACTGTAAGATAGAAACACATACAACCCTCCATAGTGGCATTTTTACCTCCTCAGCTATGTGAGGTAAAAACTCTCTGCCTTCCATAGTAGCACTCTCAACTCCTCAGCAATGTGAAGAAAAAACCCTCCACCTCTAGCCAACACATACTTCTTTTGACTGGTTGTCAATACCTCCTACCTGATCAGTCTATCTAGCTAGTTATTAATCTCCTCCTGGGGGCCTGCACCCAGGCTGTACCCTTATCACTATTATAAAAGTCTCTTAGATCCTTCAAACAGGGATTAGAGTTGCTCAGTGTACTCTACCACTCTAATTTTTCAGGCTTGGATGGTGGAAAATTGGGCATAGTTGTCTTTTACAATTTCTTTCTTTTGTTTAATTTTATTGGGTAGTTTACTAGATTGTGCTGAAGGGCATTGGACAGGAAGTGGGATGCATTCTTTTGGAAGATTTACAGAGCAGGTTTTCTTGTTGTTTCTTACTGATCCTGTGGCTTGTCATGGGGAAGGAACTTAGGGCAACTTGTTTTTCCTGTTGGCCAGCAGTGGAGGTTTCTGACGCCATAACTTATTGTTGCATGAGATGTCTGTACCTATTG
This sequence comes from Choiromyces venosus 120613-1, assembly GCA_003788595.2. Taxonomy (NCBI): domain Eukaryota; kingdom Fungi; phylum Ascomycota; class Pezizomycetes; order Pezizales; family Tuberaceae; genus Choiromyces; species Choiromyces venosus. Next base: position 615,262 of record ML120396.1, read on the forward strand.
AAATAGATAAATTCTATGATTTAACAAAAAAAAAAAATCACCTCCTGCTACCAACATACCCGCACTAGTCATCAAGATATGGTAACATAACACCTTTCCATCACGATATTGAGCCTCCTTCTCCAGAATCGCGGTATTCTCGTAGTATGCATAAGGAAGATCAGGAGGGGTTTGATTGGGTTTCTCGCTGCGCTATCCCTTAGTCTGTCAGAGCGCCCAAGAAATCGGTAGATTAAGGTCTCGGTTTGAAACTCTAGTAATTTATTTCCCATTAAGGAAAGATACTTTCCAGATGTCGTTGTTTTCTTAACCAGATCTCTTGGGCGCAGCACCCGACAGACTAAGGGATAGGGTAGCTTGAGCAGCTCAAGCTTCGCAATACCAATCAATTCTCACTAGAATTATATTGACAGGACACAAACATAATGTCTCCGAGGCCTCCTTTGATTCCTTCGGTCTATGCACTTTTATCCCACCCAAGCTAAAGCTAAAGTGGAATGCTGCTGATCACCCTACTCAGCAACATCGATTTTGATCAGCTCTCCATTCCTCAACCTCTTATACCTCGTTCCCACGCCCCCCCCGATCACCCAGCAGATCTCAGCCTTCGTCCCCCGTCCTTTTCCTACCCTCAATTATCAAACCCGGCGCTGTCTGAGAATTTGATACAAATATCAATTTTGCAGATTCTAGCCCTTCCTCCTCACTTTGTCCTATTTTTTTACACGTCCCCGGCCCCCTACGCGCGCCGAATAAACTTATCCCTAGCCTCATATTAAGGTTTCTTTATCTTAAAAATGCCCTAGCCAGCACAGTTCATGGGAAAAATATCCCCATGCTAAACAATAAACCAAGTCGTATACATAAGCTTCCATGTTTGATAGAGGCTTCAAATATGGTCTGTGCCCTTGGTAGCACAGATTTATTAGGCATCTAGAGAGTTGGATGACGAAGTTCATGACACACCACGGGATCGGCTTTTATATCACCTCACGCTGAAGGCATGGTAGCCTCTGATGGATAGCATGGTTCTGTTGCTTTCTCCTTGGATTACGAGAGGCCAAAACTCTTTCCTCTTTTTTTATTTTTTATTTTTTATTTTTTATTTTTTTTACAATAGCTCACCTTTTCGGAGTCCTGGGAGTGTTAGCCTAAATATGGTGGGGGGCTAAACACAAACCGAGTGAGCTGTCATGAATCACTTTTGGTCCATCACCAGCCGCCATACCTGCCCCGGAGGTCCAGGTATATATCTACCTCACAGTATCAAAATTAAAAAAATGGCGGTTACGAAATCAGATTTTGGAGCATAATTTGGATCTATCGGAATCTTCAGGTATTGATTCACTCGATTTGGTTCCTACAATCAGTTACAGTTCTCACCACATAGCTTTCGCTCGGTCTGTTTGTTAATTATATCACAACGCGAACCTCCATTATTTTCCAACGTTTCCCTTCTTCTCATTTTCTTCCTATCGCCCAGGTGTCAGGTGCCTCCTATTAATGCATCCACCAGATGCTCTGAAGCATAAGTTAGCCATTCACACGAACCTAACCAGGAATTACCTTTACATCTATACAGATTATGTTGAGATATATCGATTTCGTTCTACACCTTACATCTCAACCGGGAGGATGTTTCCAACCTAACTGTTGTGATGTGGCGGGGGTTGTCAGGGGCTTCCTGATAACCTCATGCAAGGAGCGGTATAGACTCATGCGAGGAGCAGTATGGACTCATGCGAGGAGTGGTTTAGAATGGAGTGGGAGCGTTATGGATTGGAAGGGATGGAGCCACCAGATCTGATGGATATCTGCGAGGCTGGGTTTTCTATTGTATATAGTTGTCATCCACTTTGGTGATAGGAGGATAGAAGTTTAAGTCAAATTAACGGTGAACAACTCTCACTCACTAAAACGCACACAAACTCTTTACCAAAAGCACCTTACTAAATTCTCCTCTCTACTTCACTAACTGGGAACTGTGGATCGAGTGATATAAGATGACTTCATCTGTAGCTAGTTAGAAGAATCCAATTGACTACTCGGGCCCAGCTATTACGCTCTCGGTATTCAATTAAATTATGCATTTTCGCCATGGAAGATATGTGTATGTGAGAATTAAACTTGTCATAACATCAAGCATTTTCCTGATTTTAAGACTCACCACAATTATCCAGGAATCTTGAATCGTAGCAAATCGTGATAAAAATATATACTCCTCCCCCCGTTCCCATCCCTTCGTCAAAGAGGTTTTTTTTATATAAGGTGGTTGCGTAATCATTAACGTGAGTTGATTACGTTGTAGAGGGGTACATTGCGCGTTCATTACGACGACGATAATACAGTAGGAAGGAAGGAAAAGGGGTTTCCGGTCTCAACAAATTATAATAAATAGTCACCTGTTTCCCCTCTCTCTGTTCTTGTCAGCGTAGAGCATTCATCAGAGCATTTAACATTACAGGGGTCATCGGGTAGCTCACGGAATAATGGGTCCCTTATACCTCCCACCTCCCAAATAATTCCATTGCTCATTTTACCCCCACATCCGACGCTGAACCCTAATAAAACCGTGTTCGCTTGGCCTCTGTTTGGGACAGGCTGCTTTAAAGTAAGTACTGGAAATGGCGTAGTTATGCATCTCCAACATGTCGATTTTAGAGATGTCATTAACGCAGTTGCAGCCACCGGGGGGATTTACATCATCAGCGAGATTATCTGAAAAATCACTGCTGGTCGCCTTGCGAAAGTTGTCATTAGAGGAAAGAATCTCGTTGTGGATGCAACTGTGCTCTACGGTACTTATGTTTTGGGAACTAAAGTATGGTAGGCATCCCACGGTGGGCCGAAACGCACGGTGACACGAAACAACTGTCAAGGAGACAGCTTGCTTAGTAAGTCAAAGCCAGCAGAGTCGCCACTTGTTTCGTGTCACCGTGCGCTTCGGCCCACCGTGGCTTACGTTAATTCTAAGTCCACTTTGGGGCGTGACGATCCACAAGAATAAAACTTCCTGCAGATTGGTTAGGTTATGATACCAGTCGGATCCTTTAGGGGATATTCAAGATTATCCCTTCGTTTGATTTCGTTGTCTTGCACTATTTAGAGGGTTATACTGGAGAAGGAAATGTCTCCAAGTTCTTTATCAGACTCCGAGGAAGTCACAAAAATCTATACTCCTTTTGTAGCCTGTGACTTGTGTTATACTCATTTCTCTCCCACACTCGCCGATCTGCAATTCTTCTTCGGTGTTGGTTTTTGTGCTAAAAAGCTGTGAAATTCGGGAACAAACGAAGGGATCACCATCTGTCATAGAAGCAAACAATCTACGAGTAACATGGCAGAGGGGGCGGCGAACAGGGGGGGATAACGAACAGCCCTACCAAATTCGATATTTGCCACCCAATTTTTGGTGTATTGTTTGCCGTCCCCCTCTAAGGGTATTCAAAGTTAAAAACAAGAATTTTAGAGTGAAAGTAAGAGTCGAACCTTGCATTAGTGTACTCTTCAGAACTAGCCAATAGAATTGATAAGAGTAGAGTTGGTATCTGAGGGCCCCTAAGGAAGCAACAAGATAATTATTCTAGTATGATAAATTAGCATTCATTAGAGTAGGAAATTTGCAACCTTATATAAAATGTAAATTAGGAGGAAATAAAGGGAAAAAAGAGGTTACAATGAAGACAACTTACTCTCCAATCGCAAAGTACTCTCTGATTGCAAAAGGAAAAATATATCACACAATATGATCAATCATGCTATTTGGATGAGAGCAGAGATGGAGCAGCTGATTATCTGGCTTGAAGAGCCAGAAAATCTACAGAAGATAAGAAAGGGGTCAGGAATTATGAAGAGATAGGTTATTAGTGAGATTGCAGTGAAGATTCCAACAAAGCTGCAAGTGAAGGTTGGATACAAATATAACAACTTGCTGAAATCCTATCATGAGGCAGTAAAGTTAAATAGTCAATTAGGATGGGGATTGACTATGGAGGATATAGGTAGTGGGAAGAAAGCATTACAAGGTAGGTAAATTCTTGGAAATTACTCTATTAATTAAAATACATAAAAATACATAAAAATGGGATAGTAAAAGACAAAAAATCGAAGAGGAAAAAAAAAGGAGAGAAGATAAGAGAGAGAAGAAAGAAGGAAAATGAAGAAATATATAGGCTAATTGTACAAAAATGGAAAAAAAAAAAAAAATAGACAAGCTTTTATCACGATGTCCTTATTTTTTCAGTTGGAAGCAATTCTTGGAAACCCACCAAACATCCATCCTCCAGCTATCTTTGACTCAGGATTGAGTCAACAAGATACAGCTTAAGCAGCTGAGCAGTTGATTGCTGTAATGAGTGGTGGTAGAATTGATGATAGGAGGTGGGAGGGGGAGAGCAATATAAGAGAGGAGAATATGGTGCAAGAAATGGGTGAGTTGAGCAGAAGGGTAGAAGGAAGAGAAAGAGAAAGAGGCGACATACCTGGGGGAATTAGAGTAGGAGTTAAGAGGGAGGATAGCAAGGGAGAGGATGTTAGGTTCCAAGAAAATGCAGTGGGTGAGGTGGGCCTAGTTTATTTGTCACAACAGGTAGGGGTCAGTAATAGAGATGAGGAAGAAAAGGGGGAAGAAAGGAGAGAGAGAGGGAGAAAAGAAGGAAGAGAATTAGGAAGAATAATAGATGAGGAAGAAGTGGAAATAGGAATAGGAAAAGAAGGAGGAAATACCTGAGAAGGTATTAGAGAAGGGAGAGGGTAGGGAAGAAGAGAAGCTAATAGGTAAGTAAAAACTCTAGAAAGACAAAATAACCCAGTATTATCATCTTCAGCAATCTGATGATGACAAAAGCGACATTTGCCTCAGCCCTTGGAGGAGGAAGATGATGAGGATCTAGGCAGGTCAGTTCAAAAGGGTCCAAAAAAGAAAAAGGGAGGAACACTCATAGATGCAGTAACAATTTTAGCATTAACAAAAACAGAGGGAGAATCACAAAAGTTTGACTTCTTAAATTGACATCTTGTATAGCAAAGCAAACTACATTGAGAAGAGTTGGAGTTAGAAAGAGAAAGATTAGCTATTGAGAAAGAAAAGGTACAAACAGAGCAAAGAAGGACAGAATTAACGATGCTTTAATTGCAAGCATCTATGAGATTGAATTAGCCTAATTAGAATCCTGCTTAATGTTTCTATGGAATTCTTACATATTACTGCTTTTCTATATGATCCTCTTCTTGTTAGTCCTCTTCCTTTTTTCATCATCTTCCTTTTTTTCTTCTTCATTGTTTTTTTCTTCTTCATTGTCTTCTTCTCTACTACTCCTTCCCTCTCAACCACCTCAACCCTTTCTGTCCCCTTCTCTACCCCTTTGCCCTCCCCCTCCACCATCTTTTATTTCTCATTCTTCATTGACTTCTTTTTCTTTTTCTTCAACCTCTTCTTCTTCTCATTCTTCTTCTTCTTCTTCTTCTTCCTTCTTCTTCTTCTTCTTCTTCTTCTTCTTCTTCTTCTTCTTCTTCTTCTTCTTCTTGTTCTTCTTCTTCTTCTTCAACTTCTTCAACTTCTTCAACTTCTTCTCCTCCTCTCTTTTCTTTTTCTTTTCCTTCTTTGTCTACATCTCCTCCTTCATCTTTACTATCTTGTTTATCCTCCCTATCTCTTTCTTTTTCTTCCTTTTCTTATTCTTCTTATTTCCCTTCTTGTTCTTGTTTTCCTTATTTTCCTTTTTCTTCTCCTTATACTCTTTCCTTTTTCATTTTTATCTTTTTCTCTATTTTTTGCTCCTCTTACTTCTTTTTCCTCTACTTTCACTTTTTTTTATTGTTTTTTCTTCTTTTTACTCTTGCTTTCTTTCTTGCTTACTGTATCACCATCTGCTTCTTTTATGTTTTGCTCTTTCTTGGCTTATGTGTTCCCTTTTTTTCTTCTTCACTCTCTCCATCTTCATGTCTTTTGCTCTTTTCCTGTCTTGCTACTTTTTTGTATTTTGCCTTTTCTGTATGTGTTTCTCTCTCTTCACTTATATTATTTTTGTTCAGGTATTTTAAGTCTATTGAAAAATTAAATGAGTTAAATTAAGCATCCTGCTATAGCTCAAAAATGTATTCTCATATCCTGTTATGCCACTTCACTCCAGCCTGCCTCTCACCCTCTTGTCCCAATGGCTCATCAATTTCCTCCTCTATCAATATATCTTCTTCTCTCTCTCTCTCCCATCTCTCACCCTCTACTTGCCATATCTTATCAGAGTCACATAGAAAGTTATGTACAACAATACAAGTTGTGATCCAATTCAATGCCTTTCTATGATCTGACTTTCTTTGAATGTAAACAAGTAGCCCATAAAGTGAACACCAGGGGTTTTTTAAAACTCTAAAGGCATGCTCAATCATGACTCTTACCTCTATAAACTATTCAATGAATTCCCTAAATCCTCCTAGTGTCTGGCTGGCTAACAGCTCTTTATAGGGTATCATGCATCTTTGTGTTATGCGATATACTTTATTGGCTAAGATATACTTGTCTGCCTGTGAAAAAAAATAATTTGGTCTCCTAAAGAATAACATTCCACTAAATACAGTTGTGTCTCCAACTGATCCAGGAAGTCCACTTGCAATATAGGTAAATCTTTGATGGTTATTGCTAATTGCTTGCAGATTAAGACTGTATTGTTTCTTTTGATCATAATAACTCTCACCATGGAATGAGGTACAATATTGCAAAACAATATTGGTCCCATCCAAAAACTCAACACAGGCAAGAAATTGACTTTACTGCTCAATATTAGTTTGCATCCTTCAAAACTCATTTGTACCAGGCTTCGGCCATCATATATATTATGAACTGAGTCAAACTAGGTCTATAATGCAGCGATTGCAGTAAAGTTGAGCTCTCTCTTCTCCAATGCCTAGCTGTGTAGGGCCTCTAATTGTGGAACTGCTAAATGATCCTAGCAAATATAAGGTAGTTGCCAGTTGAATGACTGGTGATACTTGGGAATTGTGAGAGTTGTTCTGGAAAATAGGGTCATTACTGATAATTAAGACTAAGGCATTGAATGACTCCCATGTCATTTGAAAAAATGACAAAAATTGGTCTTCTGACATCGAATAAATCTATTCTATATTAGAATATGTTTTATTTTCCTATTTTAATTTGTTTTAGTATACATGGTAGTTGAATAAATACTCACTATGGGGAATTGGTTCTCGTGGAGCCAGGTAATGAATACCTGCTACTATGATACTCAAAGCCTCTATTGCTTCTCTCAGATCTTCATTCAACCCTGACTGACTCACTTTCATAGTATACATAGGATACTCTTCGGCTCTGGGTTCTCTCACTTCCTCTAAACCTTCCACCAACTGAACCAGATCCAAGCCAGTATGCAAACCAGCTGCCAACAAACCAGCTGCTAAGGTTGCCTCCCCATCAGTCCATTGTCTCCCCTCCCCACCAGCCCTTCATCCTTGATTAGCAAATACCTTAGAGCCAGCTGAGCCAAATAGGAATTGGAAGACAAATTCCAAATCATTTCTGGGAAGGAGAATATCATCAATTGCGTTTGCCAGCCACAGATCCTACAACTGAATCATCAGTTGGGCTTTCTCCAATATCCAAGGCATCACTGTTGTTTGCTGTTTGCTCACTGACCCCCTTCCTCGCTTAGGTTACACCATTTACATCTTTTACATTTACCTGTTACCGACCTCAGAACCTCAGTAGGGGTATTCAAAGTTAAAAGTGTACCATGTCGTTAGCTCACTATGCTGTTTCAGGTATGCTTGGCAAGCCCAAAAAGAGTTAATTTACTAGCACTTTGCTTTACCTTTACCGAACAATTATGATAAGTAGGTACGGAGGTCTGGAGGTCGGTAACTGGTAAAAGTTAGTAGCTAGTAAAGGTAACTTCAAGATAAATAGAGAGTAGATGCGGGGAAAAATAGGAAAAAAACTGAGATACCTCAACGAGAACTGAAAACAATGCCTCGCACCTCTGAAAAAGCCAAAATATCCTACCAGCTAGAGAATTTATGGTTATCTAATACCATTGCAGACTTTTTATTCGATAGTGGTGGTGATATATCACTATTACTAGAATGCCTTCGGCCAGCGTGTCTAGAAGCCTCATCACCACACCGAGCACAAGCTGCTATCGATCTTGAGCTATCATTAATGATACTTAACAAGCCTAGAATCTTAGCTTGCGGAGCTGGAGACAGTGAAGAAACCTGGCAGGAACAGGATGAAGGTGGATTGGGACAAGAAACCAGAGAAATCATCGAGCTGCTGGCACTGGGGGTACCTGCGATACGGTATTTGATTCCCCGGGAGCCTATCCCTCGTAGTGAATATATGTTTAGCCATCATGTAAGTAATCAATGGAAACCAAAGTCTATACAATTAGAATATGTATCAAGATTAATATAGATTAGATATTTACAATGTCGGACGATCGATTCATGTCATTTTTTCGAATGAAACGTAATTCATTCAATATCCTCCTCTCCATCATCTCTGATGATCCAATTTTTAAAAACAATTCCCACAATACTCAAGAATCTCCCGCAATTCAGTTAGCAACTACCTTGTATTTTCTCAGGGCAAATGGGATATCCACTGTTCATGGTGCTGCTCAGCTAGGAATTGGTGAAGGTACAACAAGATTGTATTGTAACCGAACCATTTCAGCACTGGTTCGACTACTTACACAATTTGTCAGATGGCCAGCACCAGGAAGTGAGGAATTCCGCAGGATGAGGGTTGATATTGAGAAAGATAGTGGGTTTCCAGGATGTGTAGGGTTCCTAGATGGAACTGATATCGTACTACGATATGGACCTACATATCATGGTGAGACATATTTCAACAGGAAAAAACACTATGCCTTAAATGTACAAGGTATATGTGATAGTAGACGGAAATTTACATTTATTACAAGTGGGTTTCCTGCTTCTGTTGGGGATGCCACTATTTTCACTGGAACGTCATTTTTCAAGAGACCAAACATGTTTTTTTCACGACCAGATGAGTACATCTTAGCCGATAAGGCATATCGAGTAACACGGCGTTGTATGACTCCATACAAGGAACCACTTGCAAGTCAAGAGCCAGGAGGTTATATCACTTTCAATATTCGACTTGCAGAAGCTCGGGTTAAAATTGAACATGCTTTTGGGGTGCTTAAAAACCGATGGTGCTCACTACGGGGATTACCAATACATGTATCTTGTCAAAACGATCATGTGCAAGTGGTGGCATGGATAGTGGCCTGTATTATTATACATAATTTTCTTGGTAATATTGAGAATGATGAACAATAGAGGCCAACAGGGAGATTGGGTGAGAATAATGAGGTGGATAATGATGACATCTTGGAGGATGAGGCACTGGGAGTTGAGGCAGAACGGCAGGCTGGAGCAGAGTGGAGGAATAGGATGCGTGAATATTTTGTTCATGAAGTGTAACTTTGGCTTCTTGGATTTCAACTATATGTCTTCGTTTGATTTCGTTTTCTTGAGCTATTTAGGGCTTTTTACAGGAGAAAGTAATGTGATAACAGAGTGATCTTAAGCGGAGAGTCCGTTCGGCTTTTGGAACAGCCAGACTGACTCAGACTTTTTCAACAGTGGCCAGACTGGGCTGTTGGAAAGTTGTTTTTCACAACTATAGACAGGCCAGATCAGGGTTGCCTACACGCTTTATATGTGACTAATACATTGTGATTCTATACCCGCTTGACATCAATGGATGACCTGGGTATCCGTGGGTTATACCATTGAATTTAAAAGGAGTGCTATTTGAACTTCGTAGTCAGTGTATCTGGCAGTCTGGCAGCATTCCTCTAGCTTTTCTAACTTGTCGACCTGGTGGTTGCTGACCTGGTTGTTGCATGAGCACCACCAGCATTTGGTGACAAGAATATTTTTTCAGCTCAAATGACTCAGGGTCTCCAGAACCATGGTCAGACATGTTGGACTTGTTGGACCACCAACCTATGGCAACCTGCGGGCCAGACCTGGAGTCAGACTGCCCTCATGGGATCATTATTCCCAATACCAGAACTACTCGAATACAAGAGAAATGTGCTAGAACGTTGAAACTTCTCTCACCTCACAGTAAGGTGGTCTGTATTTTTATTTTTTGTTGTCTCAGCTGTGGGCTGAGTTTGCAGTGATGTGCCTGCCCTTATCCTAGAGGGGGGGATTTCCATGACCTAGCACAATTCTCTTGTATTCGAGTACTTATAGCAGGACAGCCAATCAGTCAAGTAGACTATGCTACAACAAAGCCTGATCTAACATGCTAAAATTCTTAGGGATCTAGCCTTGCCAGAGCCCGTAGAAGTAATTGAATTTGCAGGAAGTGTTGTGAGCCAGTATGGTAGAACAGTAGAACTCGGAAGTGAATTGTCAATAGTTTATTGATTTGACTGTAAATCACTTGTTGTACACTCATCGTATAATCACTTCAAACAATAGTGGAAGAGAGAGGGGGAAGAAAAACAAAAATAAAAGAATGTGAAAGATTTAGGAGAAGCAAGTGACCCTTAAAACCATCTGTTTACTAAACTAATAACCAGGTCTACAGCCTCTCAACCACTACTACAAATAATCGGCCTTTGTAGACTTATAGAATCCAGCTGATAACTGCTGAGACTACTAGTAATACTACCGGTAATTGTGGGACCGGCCTGCCTACGACAAGCTTGGCCTGTTGGGAACACAGAAACTTATACTACTTTTCACCTTAAGCTCGCTGATTTGTGCTTGGTTGATTATTGGCTAATACTAAATAGCTGTGAAATCTGGAACTGTAATAAAGAAATAAAGTAGATAGAAGATAATAGGGAATTTTGGTAAAGAGTTTTTGTATTTGTTATTCGTATGTCCTTCTTCTTCGTATGAAAGACTTCAACTTCTATCCACTTAATATCAAAGTGGATCCAACTATATACTATAGAAAACCCAGCCTCACAAACATTCATCCCATCCGTTACATAACTGCTCCTCACTTCATCCTATAACACTCCTTGTTTCACTCCTTGTTCCACACCACCACTCCTCGCAGGAGTCTAGAGCCAAATATCTCCTCACATCGCATGAGTCCAGGCCATGCTATGTCAGAGGTTATCATAAAGCAACCTCTAACATCCTTCCTTGCATAACAACAGGAACAAACAAAGTTTTCAAGCTTCAAACATAAATAATCATAAATAATCCAAATAATCCACATAATCCAAATAAAAAACAACTCTGACAATAGCTGCAATACCCCCAAATTATTTTTTTAATTCCTACAAGTCCAATTGATTCAAGTCCTGCTCCATATCATCCTGACCTGATTGACTCCTGCGTCTCCCATCCTTCTTTCCACCCATTGATGCCCGAAGTTGTAGAATCAGGAGATCGGTTCGGCGCTGCTCCGCTCGTGCTCTTTCTCTCTCTAGCTCCAGCTTTTCTCATTCCAGTTCTATCTCCTGTCGACGTAATTCGCCTTGCTGTACTAAATGTTTATCCAAAAAACTGTACTTTTTCTCATCACCCTCTGCTCTCACTGAGGCAAGTATACCGACTGCATCAACTAATGCATTTGATGTCCCCTTCCTCCTCTTTTATGTTCCAGAAACTCCTCCTACTCCATCATCATCCTCCCGTAACAACTCTGGGAACCGTCGTCTCCGTGGTCCTCGAATAGCAGATTGGGTCTGCAAGTCTCGTCCACCGAACCCACTTCCCCCTAACACATCTGCTAATCTGACCTCCCCATCATTATTTCTCACCTCTTCCTGACCAATTACTCTCTCCCTTTCTCCTCCTCCAATCACACACTCCTCTTCCCCTCTCTCACTACTCATACTCCTCCCTTGACTAGAATCATAACTTCTTACTTCCTCCAACTCTCGTGCTATCAGTCCACCACCCAGCTCTGTCCCTCCTCTTATGTTCTGTCCACTCCCATAATCTTCCCCTAAGTGTAAGCTCCCCTGGTCTTCAGCTAATCCTATTAACTGTTGTCTATCCTGCTCTGGTACATAATGATGATTATCATTCCCCAGAGCCCCGAGAAGCTGTTCTACAGCAACTGCTGTCTCGTGTACGTTTGCACCTGAGTCGAATAATATTGGTGGCTGTACATTTGGTCGATTGCCTAAAATTCTTTCTAATCGAAAGAAATATGGACATTGAGAGAGAAGTTTATCTTTATTTTTTATTTAATTATATCATTTAGTATTATATATATACTTCAAGTAGTATCTAAACTTCTTAAAATTTATGAAATTGATATGATAAAATATAAAAAGCTACGTTACCTCGTAAACACCTGTGCCCTTCATCTAAATCTTGCTCAGGGAGCCCCCATCCAGTCTGGTTATTCAATTTTGCTGCTGCCCGATACGATTTCATAAGGTTATCGTATTTGTAGCCAACTTTGACTGCCTCTTTCGTTGGAATTTGAGCTGCGATTTCTTTCACGATCATTTTCTTGGTGATTCCGGATCCCTTTTTCGTCTTTTGTTGATTGGCAGGATCTTCAAACCATTGTATCAGTCTCTCGACCTCGTCCTTTGTCCAAGCTGAGTTTTCCGAATAACTGTGCCGCATTTTGCTATTGTTGTTCTGTTTCTGTTTTCTTCAGTTCACTTGAGATCTTGGGTGACTGAAAATTTTTCACATTGTACACTACATTTTACTCTAACCTATTTTTAAGCATACTTGGGGTACTCAACTATGATCAACCATGATGTCATTTGGTATAAAATCCGATTGGCTGCCTCTGTCCAGTAAGCTAATGCATATCCTAGTTCAACCCGGTTTTTACTCGAAACCTTTTCTAACTTTGAATACCCCTAGTAACAGGAGTATTGTTTGGTAAGGTAAAGTAACAGTAAATTAGCCTTTTCCGGATATGCTAAGCTTACATGAAACGAGAAAGTGAGCTAGAAATTTTCCTGATTTTTAGATTTTTAACTTTGAATACCCTTTCTGTTCGTTGCCCCCTCCCATATGTTAACTTAAGTAGTATCAACAGAACGTCAAACACAACTCATCACTCGTGTCATACCCAAGTGCCCGCCAAGAAGGGCCGATGATATCACGATGATGAGAGCAGTCGACGATCCTGAAAGGCTTTCCTAAGAGCTAGACTAGCATCGGAATATAAATTGCAAGCAAAATCCAGTTCTCTCTACCGTATCGAATAACCATCACGTCAAGACAATACCATATTATAATACCCCATTTTCAATACTCTACATCACCGACACCTATACCCAGAATGTCATCCGCTACCTCAATCCCCTCCACCACCAACCCTCACGAAAATGCTAGCACCAATGCCAGCGCATCCATGGGGAAAAAGATTGAAGGCGTAGTGAGTGGGATTCATGGCACCGGAGGTAATTTAAACTCCTCCCCTCTTTCCCCGTATTTTACTACTAATTAGAAATACAGGGCAAATCCGCGGTCAATTCAGTAACGTGGTCGACACAGCCGTGCACGACGTGGAAGGGCAGGCACTGATAGAGTAATCCCATCATGGTATATTAGCATTAGTGTTAGGTTGGGGCATAGCGAGGTTTGATGCCCTGAGAGGACTGGTTTCCATTGACATGTGTGGTGGACCAATCGGCCACCACAACCTGTATTTAGGCCCTGCTTGGCTGGCAACGTTTGTAAGGTAAACCCTTACAAAATATCAACCATAAGGATTCCCAATGTACAATTTGTAAGGTATGGAAACATACTTAAGTAAGGGGAGTGCTGGCAAACAACCAAAGCAACCATTGTAAAGTTAGAAGAAAAAAAAGTTACATTATGGTTTGGCCCCTGGATATTTGACACAGAGTTTAATAAAAGGCATTCAACACTGTAACAAACAGGGTAAAGCAGAAGGAGAATAAAGTAGAGTATTGTAGGGTATACAATAAATGAATGTTTTGTGTTTGTTAGAAGTGGGAAAGTTTTACATGTGGGGAGGTATGGCCTAGGAGAATGGGTCACATATTCTTTGTTTTTTCTTCTCATTTCATGTTATGTAATCCTAGTTACCTCTCAAAAGGCAATTCATAAGATTTTCAAATATAGCATTTATAAGGCTGTGTTGCTAAATGGACAAACCTTATGAAATATGTTTTATAAGGAAAACCCTTTCAAATTGCATTTTGTAAGGTTTTACCTTACAAATGGTACCAGTCAAGCAGGATCTTAGTTAGAGATTCATTCTTCTTGTAGGTATATAGCAACACAACAAACATACCGTCTCCCTTTTCTGTAGTTCATTTTCCTTCAGTGTCATCTCTAGTTTTCCTAACCAGGGACTATTCTATTTATACCATATCAATTCGCCATCAGGTTATGAGCCTCAGTTTGCAAAATAATTTTAAATTTAACATTTTAAAATTATATCTTGTAAAAGTTTTCATACATGCATCAAAAAAAAAAATTTCTTTTTTTCTTTTTTTCAAATCCTTCTTCTATCCTGACCCCTTACCTAGTGATACTAGGTCTTACATAGGAAGAGACAAGATGAATGAACAAGAGAGTTCATCATCATTGACTGGAATGAGTTCCACAAGCTCGATAGGAGTAATCACCAGATGTACATAATGAAAATAACCAACTATCTCCAATGAGAAGATCTCTGGGACTTGATGATTGAGGAAGAGGAAATACTATGAAAGCCAGATGAGGATAATAAGAATTATGAAAAGAAGCTAGAGAAGTATCAGGTCCAGCAATAGATAGAAAAAGTGATTGGGACCATCTACCTGGTGATGATGGATACAATCACAGTATTCTATTACAGTGTGGTGTGAAATATACCAGCAAAAATCGGACAAGATATGAATTCTACCCATGAGACAACTACCTCATATGAATCTAACCACCTCTAGAAGGTGATACCGTGTGCTTCTTGGCAGCAAAAGGGAAGGAAAACACTTTTCGTATGGTGGAGGGAGTTGATGTGTTCGACATCGACTGTCCTCTCATTGAATTGTTTGCTAAATACAAAAGAAGAAAATGTGCATTACTATGGGGGTAAACCCCATCTATCTACACTAGTACAACAGGAACGACACACCCATCTAGGGCCACAGCCCTTCTCATCCACTAACCCAGTGCTCTGCACTAACTACCATATTATATCTACAATGGTGATGATTGGGATTACCTCTCTATCACTCCCCCTAATCCCACATAGCCTCCCATATCTATATAATATGCTATATTTATGCGTAAATGAAAAAAAAACTTTTTTATTTTTTACTTTTTTTTAAAAATAGTAAAACAAAACTTACTCTGACATAGAGAGCATTTTCACAAAACTCAGATGTTTCCCACGTTCTAGTCCCTTTGTCAGTCCATCCGCAATCATCTCATCTGTCCGAACATATGAGATATCTATTACTCCCCCTTTTATCATCTCCCTTAACCAAAAATATCTAACACCAACATGCCTAGTGGATCCCTTAAACTGTCCATTACTAAAGCTAGCTATACAAGCTTGGTTGTCATTAAATACTGATAGAACCTGACTTTCCCTATCATCTTCCTCAGGGTATAGTTCCGCCTGCAACTTCTCCAACCAAATTCCCTCCTCTACCGCCAGTGTTGTCGCATTAAATTCTGCATCTGCAGTGGACTTGGCTACAGATTTCTGGCGTTGAGAATTCCAGTGAACCAGTACACCATAGCAATCGAGAATAATAAACCCACTGGTTGATTTCATTCCATCTGCTTCTCCTGCGAAATCTGCATCGGCATAAACAGTGATGGGAGCTCTCATTTTATTGTCTTTTTCTCCCCCTGAACTCCTATCATCTTTTATTCCAAGCTGTAGTCGTAAGTTGAGGGTTTGTTTCAAATACCGCATAATTCTCTTAACTGCAGACCAGTGGAGTTCAGATGGGTCAGAAGCAAAACGTCCAACAAGGCCTGTAGCAAATGCGATGTCGGGGCGTGTGGTGATTGCTGCATAAGTAAGACTACCAACCGCCTCTTAGTACGTTGGCTCATCAGCCTTCCCCTCATCTTCACAACGATTGTGCAATTTCGCTTTCACATCCATGGGCGTCATGCATCCCTTACAGTTATCCATCTGGAATCTCTTCAACACCTTCTCCAGATAAACCCTTTGACTTAGGTAAATCAGAGCTTTCTTCCGGTCTCGCTCGACAAGCATGCTCAGGAAAAATTTCACATTGCCTAGGTCTTTGATTGTAAAGCGTTGCTGGATGGCTTTCTTCATAGATGAAACCTCAGCCGATGTTCCAATCAAAAGCATGTCATCGACCCAAGCAATAATAGTTGCTCCCGTTCTTGTCGTCTAAATTCCTGCTTCAAATCTAGAGCACCGCATCCCCATCTGTTCCATGAAATATGATTCCAAGGTATGGTACCAATTGTACCCAGCCTGCTTCAATCCATAAAGGCTTCGCTTCAGTTGAACAGTAACACTTCCCTGGTGAGTCTCAGTCTTCATTTCTTCATCTTCTCACAAAACCACAGATCCACTCTCAGATATTCTAAACTCCCTTGGCAGTCGTAAATAGAGCTCCTCGGTAACCTTACTCTCAAGGAATGCAGTAACGATGTCAAGTTGAATAATCTCTTTGTTTTCAAACGCAGCTTTTGATAAGACAGTTCAGATTCCAGCAAATGAAATAGTCGGACTGTAGGTCTCCGCATAATTGATTCCCGGTCACTGGCGAAATCCATGGGCTACAAGGCGTGCCTTGTATCTTGCCACTTTGCCATCCTCGCCTAACTTCTCCTGGAGCACTATCCTTGAAGAAATTGTTCGCACATGTACAGGTAATTCCCCTGCACTCACAACTGCCCATGTTTCATGGCTCTCAAGAGATTCCAGCTCACAATTTATAGCCCGAATCCAGTTCTCATGATTTGGTCCATCCAGAGCAGCTGTAATTATACTTGGTCCATCGGCAACCAACAAGGATAAGCCACCACACTCCACACAGTTATTTTCTTCTCCCATCTCGGCTCCATCATCTCTACCTCTCCGTCTCCCATAAGGCCTCTCCCAATAGTCTCCCAAGTCTGACTGAATTTCAGATACCATACGGCCATCTCGACGCAGTTGACCAGGTCTATTTTCTGCCACCAGGGGACCTCCGAGTCATCTCACATTGTCACTCTGTGGTAACCCATCTTCACTGCCATTACTAGTCAGACCTTCCTCTTCTCCATTCACAGCTTGTTCCACATCTGCACCAGTAGCTGACACAGGTGATTCGTAGTCAGCCCCCGAATCCAAAGGAATAAGTACTTCTGAATCCTCAGACAACGGGGGGCAAACACTCTCCTGACCAAACGGAATGTAAAAAGGACAGTCCTCATGAAATACCACATCTCTAGATTTAATTAACTTCTTCGTCTTGGGATTAAAAAGTCTGTATTGCTTTGTTGTTAATGTGTATCCAATAAAAATTAGCCTTTCAGCTCGCAGACTCCATTTTTTATCATCTCATTTTGCTGAATGAATATGAGCATATGCGGTACATCCCCATACCTGCAGGTGCCCCAAGTCTGGTCGCTTTCCAAACCAGAGTTCATAAGGGGTTGCATCGACACCATGGGTTTCTTTTGTAATAGACAAATTTTTTAGGTATACAACAGTTTGTACTGCTTCTGCCCAATAGGTTCGTGGTGCTCCGGAATGCTGAAGTAGTGCATTGGCCCTTCCAACAAGGACGCGGTTGCTATTCTCAGATATTCCATCCTCTTGCGGGGTGTAGGGGATCGTGACATGAGATTCAATTCCACATCTCTGCAATTCTTTCAGGAATGCTTCTCCTGTAAATTCACCACCACCATCAGTTCTTACTGCCTTAATCATATAGTCTTTACCATGACCCTGATGTAGCTTCTCAACGTAAGTCTTATACTCAAGGAAACAACCAGCAGCCTCGCTTTTCTTTTTCAAAAAATAAACGGCGGTAAACTTGGTAAAATCATCAATTAATAATATAAAATAAGAGCAGCCACCAAAGGACTTTTGCTGCATCGGTCCACAAAGATCTGAGGGGACAAGTTGTAAAGGTGCTGAAGTTCGTTGTACCGCAGCTTTGAAGGGGGTGCAAATCATTTTTCCTTTCAAACAACCAGTACACCGATTTATTGTTTTGCTTATCCAGAGAGCAGGCATTCCGAGAACAAGGTTGTCACTACTCATCTTCAGAACAGCCTGATGGTGAAGATGGCCAAATCGATTGTGCCACAAGTTCATCGATGCTTGGTCTTTAGTGGAAATCAGGAGTCCTTTCTCTACCTCTT
>ML120396.1:640394-739848 GCA_003788595.2 Choiromyces venosus 120613-1
AATGCTCATGCGAAATCTATCTTGCTCATGTATACTAGTTATAAATTTATATAGAATAGATGAAATTGAAATAGTTTTACTAAAAGAAACTTTGTGACCTAAGTCCTACATATGGGTCACACTGCTGGTATGCTAGTGTCAGGAGTTTTGAATTTTAGATGCTCTCCTCAGATGTTATTATGATATACTCGCTTAGGACCAGACGGCCTTAGGATGCAACAGTTGAGGACCAGATGTCATCAGGATGCAACCATGAAGTGCCAGGCATTGTCAGGGCACACCAGGCATAGGGGTCTGTGTCCAGATTCTGTCCAGATGCACCTGGCGCATGCCTTAATGTCAGGACGCAATCTCACTTCAATGTCGCATCCTGGTTAACAGTTATCGTTATGTGCACCCTGTGCATCAGATGCACAGGATGCACCTGGCGCTAGATATTATTTTTGCTGATGAAGTCATGTATGCAAAAATAACTTATAACTTTAAACAAGTTATTGCGTCATTAAATCAAATATAACAACTATGACTTACAACTGTAAGTCATGTGTGAGACTCACCTGACCTAATTGGTCATGTGTGCAAAACCATTACAAACCTATGACCTCATAATCATGAGTCATGTGAAAGCCCTTTTCCATGCTAGGTTTGTAACAGCTACTATCGGATAACACATTTGTGTCTGACTGGCAGCCCCAAATAAAAGAGGAGAATGGAGAAATCGACTATGGACTATTGAAATGTTTCCTCCTACTGTAAACTATATGCCTGACTATCTGTAGAAAGACCAACTGAGGGGTCCTAACTATAGTGATCACTAAGCAAAGTAAAGCAAAAGCAGGGTAAGGGAGGTAACTGACATTATGAAGAGATGATGGTAGAAAGGGATGAGGTAGGACCTCCTCCTGAGGGTAGATCTCAAGAGGGAAGAAGATTGGGGAGGCTGAAATACAAGCAAGTGATAGAAAGTATATCTCCTACCCCCCCTAAGGCAGGGGAGAGGAAGAAAAAAGTCATGCCCTTTTCTTAGTATTGAGTCATTCCTAAATAGGAAATAAATTTCAATGACCAGAGTTGTAGAGGAGTTGGAGGATAGAGCAACTACACTCTTATAGCATGCTTATATACCTAAGGGTTTCTGGGCAGAACCACTACTTACAACTGTGTATTTAAAGAATGTTTCTTTGATGAAAGGAACTCACAAAATCGATGTCACACCATATGAATTATAGTCTAGATCAAAGCTGGATATCAAGCATCTGTGTATTTATAGATATGCTGCCTTCAGTTATATACATCTGATGAAGTGTGGTGATAAAAAATAGGATTTGAGAGCAGAAAAGCTGATGTTTATTAGCTACACTCAAACATTGAAGCAATACCACCTTTATAATCTGAATAAGAAGAAGTGAATCTTTTCTTATGATGTCTCTTTTCACAAGGATAAATCTTACTTCAGACTGATGAATTAGAAGATTTTCTTCTCCTTTATGATTGAAAAAGAAATCCAGTCTCTAAGACAGAGATCACCATCATCACTACCACTACCAATACTGATACAAGTTGAAAGACTCCAACACTCACAACATAGTGAGAGAGACCTAGAGGTTCCCAGATAGAGTACCCATACTGAACAGGAGATCAGGACTAGTTTGGATCCTTACTGAAATATGAGAGAAGAATGAAGGAGGAGAAGAAGTGAAGCTAAGCAAGAGCAGAGTAGAGAGATGAGGAGTAGAGTATTAGGAGATGTG
The DNA here is from genome assembly GCA_003788595.2 of Choiromyces venosus 120613-1. Lineage (NCBI taxonomy): Eukaryota > Fungi > Ascomycota > Pezizomycetes > Pezizales > Tuberaceae > Choiromyces > Choiromyces venosus. The sequence goes on from ML120396.1 coordinate 642,146, forward strand.
GAGAGTGATCAGAGAAGTAGATATGATGATGAGAGTTCCCAAGATATGATCAATCTAGGAATTGATACTATACTCATAGTCACAAATAGACCAGTAACTATTAGCATAGCCTTAAATGGGGTAGATAGAGCAGTGTAGATTAATACAATTAACTCTGAGTTGGGATCTCTTGAGGTACAGGATATATAGTTAGTTTTGAAAACTGAGGAGAGTACAGATGGATCCTGAGTGATATCATCAAGGATGGTACTACAAGAAAAGCTCAGAGAAGACCAATAAGTTGTGCAATATGAAGCTCATCTGGTAGCTCTCAGTTTTCAACAATGCCCTGGTATTGATTTCTTAGAAACATATTGTTGGATCCTCTTATTTCCAGGGATTCAGATAGTCTTATCAGAGGCTATAGCTGAGGACAAGGAAATTGTCTAGCTAGATATCATGATCACCTTTCTACAGAATAAGATTGATGAACTGATTTACCTACAACTTCCTAAAGAATTTTAAATTTTATTAGAAGAGAAGGTTGTACTATGAGAAGAAAAAGATTGGAAGAAAGATGAAAAGACCCAGAACATCATAGTTCAGTTAAGATGGAGTCTCTATAGTCTTAAGCAAGTGGGTTACAACTGGTACAATATGCTTGAGTCTTATCTTGAGATGGAGATAGTGATGAAATGCTCAAAGTTTGAAGCTGGAATCTGCAAGATAAAATCTAGTGCTACAATTATCATCTGGGTAGATAATATGCTACTTATCAGAATAAAAGAAGAAGTTACATAGATGAAGTTCACAATCAATGAATGATTTAAGATGAAAGACCTTGGAAAAGTTAAATTTTTCATGAGTATATTGATGGAATGAGATAGGAAAGAGTGACAGATCTATCTCAGTCAAGGTGGATATCTGAAGCAGGTTCTTACAAGGTTTTAGATAGAAAGCTGTAAGATGAATACTGTGATATATTCAGCAATCACAAGAGTTTTGCCTTTATGTGGGAAAGAGGAACAATGGAGCCATTGGGGGAGTAGGTGGGTACCACCAGAAGTATGCTCCAATTATGGTATATGCAGATGCAGACTTTGCAGGAGAAGTTGATAGCATGCAGTGTATGAGTAGTTTCATTATCCTGGACTAATACGGATCCATTATCTATTGGAAGTTGCAATAGCAAAAGACTGTTGCGAAGTCTACTACTGATCCTGAATTCCATGAGTTATCACTTGCAGTGGAGGAAGGCATATGACTTGAGAAGTTACAGGAAGAGTTGCATGGGAAGATTGAATGGGTAGATAACTTGATTATTTCTATGTTCAATGATAACTAAGTATGTATAACAAGTCTTAAAAATGGTCAGTTTAGCCCTTCAACCTGGTATGTGGGTATGAAGTATTTCTAGTTATGGGAGTTGGTGAACTCTGAAGAGGTAGAGATTAGTTACATCAGAACAGATGAGATGGTAGTAGACAGGCTAACTAAAGGTTTGGAGTAAGGGAAGCATGAGTGTTTTGTGGAGATGCTATTACTGCTGACCTGATATGTCTTCATTTCTCCTTGAAAAAGCTCTATTTGTTCTTTAAAATGTTTTTTTTTATTATTATTTATTTTTATTTTTTTTGCAGAGGGAGATTATGGGATTAGGGGGGGTAATGGAGTAATCCCATCATGGTATATTAACATTAGTGTTAGGTTAGGGCATAGCGAGGTTTGATGCCCTGAGAGGACTGATTTCCATTGACATGTATGGTGGACCAACCGGCCACCACAACCTGTATTTAGTTAGAGATTCGTTCTTCTTCTAGGTACATAGCAACACAACAACGAACATACTTTCTCCCTTTTCCGCGGTTCATTTTCCTTCAGTGTCATCTCCAGTTTCCCTAGCCGGAGACCGTTCCGTTTGCGCCGTATCGATTCGCCATCAGGCACGTGACGCAGTGGTTATCGAGAAGGGACGGGACGAAGTACGCTCGGGTAGAATCGCAAATGAGGAGCCGGTCGATCGGGTTAGTCCGGTAAATCCGGGAGCTGGAACGGGTGCTGGGGGCGGTGCGACGAATGTGTATATGAAGGGGACGGGGGGTACGGGAGGATATTAGCTAGGAGAGGAAGAATACTAGTGGAGCGAGGGAGTAGAGTGGAAGAGAATGGAAGGAAGGAAGGAAAAGGGGGAATGTAAATATATGATACGAATGCTATGCTATACAATGAATCTATATTCTAACAAACTAACTTAATTCGACCAACTTTTTCCATCCCGTGAATACTTCTTTTTTTTTGGGGAAAAAAAATCCCTCCCGGAGCAGCGCAGATGTGCGATAGAACTTGTATAGCGAAAAAAGGGAATAAATGAAGAGGAATACGGAAAAAACCATCACCACCTCCCAGGCCCGAATACACCTTCCTCAGGTACCTTGAGATAGGCGCATGCCTTCCAGTCACATCCACGCTTATACACTTCAGTCCCCCACCAACTAAACCCCCCCATCCAACCCGGATACACAAATCCAAAGAACACAACAACCAAGCCCACAGCAAGACTCGCGTCTAGCGCAGCGGACAAGGTCATAGTATACTTCCCCCACCAGGCCGGCGCGCGGCGGAAGAGGTAATGATTAAATGCGAAGCAAACAATCGCCCAACTGGAGAAATTCAACCCGGTCTATCCCACCATCCATCACACATTAAATTAGTCCCCGCCTCTTCAAAAATGAGACGAAAGGAAGAGGGGTGAACAAACCGCCGGCGGAATCCAACTCAAGCTCCCAAACACAACCGGCAGGCTAACCTTCCTCAACCACGCCCCCTTCGACCTCCTAGAACTCCCCCCGCCACGTCCAGCATACTTATACACCGCGAAGAGGACCACGGGAGCAAACGCGCCGACTACAAAAGCCCACATAAGCGACCTGTACAATTCCCCCTTCCCAAAGAACCTTCCGGGACCAACGACTCCCCAGAGAATACTCCCGTTGAAGTGCACTCTGGCAATCGGACAGGTGAACCCGTTCATCGCCTGGGGCGTGCATATCCGCGGGATGTACGCGAACATCCAGTTTAGCACGGCGATTTGTGTCAGTGATGAGACGCACGTTGCTGCCATCTGCACCGAGAAGAGCAGGCGTGGGGGGATCTTCATGTAGTGGCCTAGCTTTAGGTCTGCTGCGAACTTTAGGCCCTGGGTGGAGGTTATGTAGCCGTATGTTACAAAGACCATGTTCGCGACTGGGCGGCCAGGGAAGAGGGTGCCGCAGATCAGTTGGCAGATTAGGAAGAGGCTGGATTGTTGGTTTGTTATGGCCATTACTATGCCGATTGGCACGAAGAAGGTGCCGCAGACGGCGAGGGCGAGGAGGAGGCCGTACCAGGGGAGGTGGACGGGGTAGCTGGGGTTTTTAGTTAGTTAGGCTAGAGGAGGGGAGGGAGCATTACTATTCTACTACAAATACGCCAACTGCAATCATCACGACAAACGTAGCCAAGTACCAGCTCGTCGGAGCTTCTTGATACTGCCGCATAAGCCGCATATGCACATCCTCACGTTGGATTAGTTCGTCCCATTCTCTGTCGCTGAGGACGCTGCGACGCCGCCCATGTCTGCCACTCCTCGCGCTACTACTCCCATTGCTGAGATTCCCATTCCCGTTCGCAATCGGAACGTACCCAGCGCCAGATACCGGCGGCGCAGCTGATTCCACGGCTCTTCCGCTCGAAAACCCCTTCCGGACTCGGCCCCATTGGCGCCAGATGTCCTTACCATGCCAGCAGGCCGTATGGGTAACGAGCGCGGTCAAGGCTGCGAATTGTAATCCGTAGGAAAGGACATAACTGTAACTTTATTATCAGATTATCTGATAAATCAGAGCTTTATATATTTTTGGAACAAAATTGTAAGATGGTGAAGGGAGAGAGGGAGGTAGGGGGAAATCACGTGATGGGCATAAAGACTCGACTGTAATTTTTGTAAGCCGCCTCGTCAAACAGGAAATCCTTCGTCAGGATCTTCGATACATCGTACGGATGTCCGGTGTTGTCAAAGACGGCGCTGGAAAGAATAGGCATGTAGGAACTATACAATGCGTTCCCGTAATCTGAACGATTCCAATGGTAAGATAGGCACATACATTAGCCGCCACTCATGTGGGGTGTCAAAAAAGAAAAAAGTGGGGGAAGGGGAGGGAGGGGCAAACATAAGATCGGAGCCACTACCCACATGACCACGACCAAACCAGCGACTACGTTTGCTGCAGCCCAGAAAGGTGTCATCAGCGGCGACCCGACATAGGATATTTGCGCCCAATCGAAGGTCAGAGGGAACATTCCCAAGCCAGAAGCTACGCCAAACTGGAACACGCATAATTTTCACAGGTTAGAGTTCGTCCCATCTCGAAGAATTTATTTTATTTATTCATCCGATCTTCATGAGCGAGGGAGGGGGTAGGGGGATAATACCATATTGGCGACAGGAACACTGTCAGGCGCAAACCAAGTGACGACATTGAAATAGCTCAGTGCCGGCATCAGAAGGCCGGGTACAAAATACCAGAGGAAGCCCCCAATGAATACCATAAGCTAATCGCGAAAACGCCAGTCAGTCGCGATCGAAATAATCAGATGATCTGATATGGAGTCTGACAAAAAACTTAAATCGTGATATCCTCCAACCATTTGCAACCTTGTTTTCTTCACCATGGAGAGTTGTAAACATAGCCGTGGACATGAGGGTTCCAGGCCAGATCATAGCACTGGGGTATACAAGCCATTGTCTGGTCAGGCCTGCGAAGGTATAGCCTAGAATCTGAGTAGATAAAGTGAGGAGTATCTGATATATGATTCCCGGGTTTTGATGGTAGAAGTGTGTTTGTTCTACAATAACCTGGGAATTTTTAGTTTGTTCACGCACAAATTAATTATGATATACTTACATCGGTAGCGAAAGCGAAGCCAAACGAGACATTACTGGCGATATAGACACAGCTATGCTCTTTTGGGTTCCACCGACCTTGGCCAAGCCACGTACTTAACCTCCCCCACCATCCCTCCTCCGACTCAACAACTCCGGTCGCATCGTCTTCGTGAAAAATGTGATCCCAGAGCTTCCCTAATGGATGCGCTAGAAGAAGAGCGATTACTGGAGTAATTGACACCGAGGGATATCTAAGAGAAAAGAATAAATTTGTCGCAGAACCAACTAACGAAAAGAACATAGCCAATGTCCACATTCTGGGAGTATTTATCAAAATATCTGGGTCGTCCTTCGCCGATACCGAAGCTCGAACCTCAGGATAACTAAAATTCAGAAATAATTTAGAATTGAATTCACAAACAAGAGTTCAAAACGCAGCGCTAATCTAGGAACCGGAAAGTCGAACCCCGAGCAGAGCAAGACAACTTACGGTGAGTTATCAATAGGATCATCTTCATTTTCAAGCTCCTCCTCCTCATCAGAGTCGCTGAAAACATCATAACTATGTTCACCGTTCGCATCTATACTCCTGTCTATCATCCCGTTATCTTTATTCTTACTCCCCCGCTCCCGTAACCCCAACCCAACAGTGTCGGTTTGTTTTCGTCGCGGCTTATTTCGAGTCGCCTCGGGACCTCCGCCGCGCCCCTCTACTGTAAGGAGCCCGTGCTCTTCTGTCTCTTCCGTAGCTTTGACGTCTTCGACTGGACTGTCATCCTCGGCTTCATGTAGGCTCTCTTCCTCTTCACTAGTGGAGAACAGCGCTGACCCAGTGTAGCTACCTCCCTCAAGACTGTTGCCCATGATCGGAAGAGCGCCATAACTTCCGGTACCTAGAGCCGGAGACGTTCGTAACAGTGGAAAATTAGTAGACTTCATTAGACCGAACAACGGACCGGCGGCGTCAGGAACAAAAACTCGCAACGTCTGTAGTGAACTCGGAGAAGAGGGTGGAGGTGGGAGGGAAGGAGAGGCGGGATGGGTAGGTAGATGTGATGGCGCTGAGACCTGCTGAGGTGTAACAGTGGTGGAAACCCGAGAGGTGTTAGGCAGACCCGATGATAGGTTGGGAAAGTGAGAGTTATTTTCTTCTATGTGCGGTGACGCCGAGGCGAATAGTATATCTGATGATTCCACCTGAGAAGCGGGTACTAAAAAATCAGTAATGTATTTGAGTATTATTCTAGATCTCCAGGCACTAAATTAAATGTGATTTCAACACACCCCTAGTCAAAGTTCCATCAGGTGAGGGGACCATCGAATCACGTGTATGGGAGTGTGAGTGCAAGACAGGCACAGCAGTCGACGTGGAAGATAGGGCAGGGGTTACGGTCGATCGGCTCGTATATTCTGACAGCAATTCTAGTTCGAGGTCTTGAGCCTGATGCTGGCGGGAAGCCGCTCCCCTTCGTGGCGAGTATGTTTGGCGAATGCGGGGACCCGGCGGTGGGGAGGGTGAAGGCATATTTGTCTAGTGTGAAGGGGAAAGTGCGGCGGAGGTGAGGCCGGTTTGCTCCTCATGGAATAGGAATTCAGGAAAGGGGAAAATCGGTTGGTAAGTTAAAAAGGCGGGAGGCTTGTTTTTTCCCTTCCGATGACAGACTGGTGATATCTGTTTGGTAAGGAACCCTTGTAAAGTGATCTTGAGTTAACTATTCGAGAAGCCTCAGTGGGTTGTTCCCCGGTTGATAATAGGTCGAACAGATGGAGGGTCAAGCACAATTCCAGCGAATCCCGCCTATGTAAACCCACGGGACAGGGATAACCAAAGTTAATTGGAGACCAAACGAGTGACGAGAAGTGGCCTTCTGCCTCCCAGGACAAGAATAAGAAGTCTCAATTCTACATTGCAAACATGCAAACATAAATCTTCAATATATGTCACGCAGTTTTGGACGCTTTTCCGGGAAATTCATGCAAACACGTGACACGAATTTTATTCCGTGCCATTCTCAGAAATACAGTCTATCTAAGAAACCTACGTAACTTTAACTCTTAACTGCATAGACCTGAGGCTTCAGTAAGGAATGGGATCCCCCAAATGCGCCAGCAGCACAACCCATCACGCAGATCATCAGTGCATTATCAGATTGGTGCACCACAATGATTCGATTGGGTAAATATGAGATTATCAGATGACATGATTCTGACAGATCACATTTACCCACTCCCATTTCCGCCAAGTGTGGGGGGCTGGCTCCCAATTTCCGTATCAGATCATCCGATTTTAGGCCATCGGATGTATTCGGTTTCTGATAAGTTATCCTCCGATGTGGAAGGTTGCTTTCTTCTGCATTGATAACTTATGCGCTCGAGTAAAGTACAAAGGGTCTTTGACCCAGGAAGTTACCAGTATCGTACTGTACGAGTACCCGAATTGGCGAGTGACCCTTGGGTTTTTAAAGACTGAAGCGGTGAGAATGTACTCGGGGGTACACTAAATAATGGAAAACTATTTCCGTAGATCCATACAAATCTTTATGGTGACAAGGGTTGTTGTTTTCCGTTTTTTAATGATCCCCCGGGTATAGTGCAAATCGAATCAAACCGGGTCCTCCGAACCAGCAAAACCCGATGTCTATCTAGTAGACGGCAACGACAAATTTCAAAGAAAAAAAACCACAGAGACGTAGATAATTCTGCGCAGAATAAACTAGAGGTTTTTTTTTTGAATCAAGTGTTTCTATGGAACAGAGATAGAAGTGAAAGAGTGGAATTTTTGGTGAGAGTGAAACAAGTACTCAGATATTCGCAGTGAGGAATACTAGCAAAATTGACCTGGTACTTTGCCACAGGTGTGTGTAACTTCTTCACACTTTGAGAGTTGGCTGGTTGCCACGGAACATTTCACCACCAATTCGGGTTCCATCGGAGGACCCACCTTTAGACGCTTTGCACCATACCGTACCGGTACTGGCGCTCACCCCTTAGACAGCCTCCCAGGCCGCCCGGACACCCCTCACCCGGACAGCTAAACCCAAATAATATTCCAGTGCTTTACTCAGGTGAACTGTGGCAACTCTGCTGATTTCCTCATACAAAACCCACCAATCAGCATCTGTCCGGTGGGGGGTGTCCAGGGGCCTGAGAGATTGTCTATCAGAGCGTAAGAAAATCGAAACCGCGCTTACCACAATCTAATCGAGAGGAAATTTAAACCTAAGGTGACAAATCGCCCATCCAAGAGTTTTAGTGCACCAAGAGAATAGCATCAGAGGTCCTGTGAAAAATCCATGCGGTAAGGTCGTCTCTAGCCGACTTAGCCTGGCTTGGTTAAACGTCCAGAAGGCTAAGACTGTGGCATGGCATCTCACTCGCGGAAAGCCAAAATTAGAGACTCTTGCTGCACTCAAGTACTAGTATATGGGCAGATCTATACTTGAAAATGAGACGATAAAACGGTGCAATAAAATAAGTGGAGCATCTCAAGAGAGATACTGACGGTAGACATGTAAGTGTGAAACTGAGTCGAAGAAAATGTCACAAGGTTATCATAATAACTGATGATATGGAGCCCCCGGAGAAAACACTCACGATATGGGCTTGAAGCCAGGGAACACGGTTTGCTGTAATTTATCAGTGTATCTGTTACTTGAATTGCCCGGTGAACATACTTACTTAGTTATACCTTGTAACCCGACTCAGATAATGCGATGGGGAATTCTGTCGGAATTGCCGCCCAAGATTGAATTTAGTTTTTGAAGAACTTAAGTTATTTCTATTGGTTTCGTTGAGTCTCATCTTCGTCATTTCTCCGGGGCACGCCCAGCATAGGCCAGCCATCACAAATATATTAATCAGAAGGTAGATGTAGTAGGCATTAAAGGCATTAAGCTAGGGCGAGCCACCCTTTTGCCGCCCGGGTTGCTGAGGCCTCTTGCTCCGAGAACTGACTTGGGAGATTGGTGAGCATTCTATGCCCTTCAAACACGTAGTGGCTGGCAGATAAATATCAAGGTTTTGTTATACGCTTTGATAACGGTATTAGTATTTAATTTGTTTGTACTGTAGGGCTGAAGCTTACCACTACTCCTGAGAACTTCCGGGATGTAAGCCCAAGATTGATTGCACCATCTTCGATTGAGTAGAGCATGGTAATATGTTGGTGCGTTTGGCCGATTTGCTTTCCGCCGAAGTATTACGAGGTAGTCAATGTCACGTCAGAATTTCCCTTGAAGTCCGACTTGAGCAAAGTAAAGTTCTGCCGGTAAAAAGAAAGCAGAGAAATCGAGAGCTAACTTATGAACGAAGTTTCTTCGTCTTTCTGAAAGGTATAGATGCGTAATTTCTGAGGAGGGTACGATCTAGTTCTGAGACTCATGACAGGGTCCACTTCTTTGCTGCGGGTCTATAGGGCCGCTACATTGGTATAAGCTCTCCTTTATAAGTACGGATCCATGAGCATACCTGGCTAGCATGACACCAAATCATGACTTTAGCCTTCTACCGCCATACAAACTGTACTTTCTGGCTACCCTATCTCTCGGATCGAAGACGGAGTTTTTGGAGGGTGGATATTAGCATGAGAATGAGAGATGTAAACCGTCCCTAGATTTGTTTCTATCCATGGATATAGGCCAGATAGGAACGATCCTATAATAGAGAGCCGGAGGGGCTCCCAGTAACCATTGCTAATGAGTATAATAGGAGCATTGAGGGTAGAGTAACGATATAGGCCCTTGGACTGCCAATACAGTCATGTTTTCGGGGAGGGTTAAACTAGCTTGGAGGCAATGATCCTCTGTATAAAAAAATAAAAATAAAAAAAAGGTTAGAAGCTGAGTTGCAGACCACGATTCTTTAAATCAACCGCATATCACAAGATTGGGGGGGTTGATGGGCAATTCGGACTCAATTGCATGATGTTACCTACAGAGTGGATCTGTGGTTTGGTGTCGTGTATGTACCCTAGCTCCATACAGTGCCTACATTATTGTTTGTTCCGAAGATAACGAAATCCAGCCAAAGCTTGGGGAAGGACAAACAATCAGTGCCACCGAGTTGAGAAGCCTAGATGCTCAGTTCGATAGTGGAGAAGGCAGAAAAGGGGAACTGAGGTTATTGAACATTCCAGAATTTCACAGGTAAGAAGGTAAGGCTTGCTGTACGGCACTTTATCCTCATGGATTCCCGTGTTTGTATACAAATGAATTTGTGGTGGGTGATGGTGAGGAAAAACACGAGTGGTGCGGCTAGGAAGCAACGTGAGGCTTCGAATCTCAAAGTCCGGTGTTTGGCTACCCCTCCATTAAAATTTCTTACCAAGAATTGTGATACACTGTGGATGGCTTGACCTCGCATTTACTTCGGTGCCCATGTTCGTCCTTGAATTTACTCTCTTTGATAAGATCTGATCAAGCTTGTTCTGCAGCACATACCGCCCGGTATTTTCCGTCCTAAACCTGGAAGTCGAGCATGAAAGCTATCATCACTCTGTGGTGGGAAGGCCAAGTGCACTTCCTTGCTTACTGAAGAAACAAACCTCCAACCAATGAAATCCAATCAATTCATCAAGAAAAAGGTACCATATTTAAATCCAGACTATTGCATCCTCATCAATCCGGCACCACTCAATACACAAGCACTCCAACTTTTACCAAAAACACATCCCTGCCTAACATCCAACCAGCATCCCAGATAACCACCACACCGTACCAAAATGGCAAAATCTCCCTCTAGCAAACATGTTTACCCTTAAACTTTTCCAGAAAATGTCTGTCACTCGAGCAAGGGAGACGAGCAAAGCATCTCTATCCTTTCTAGTTTCCTTACCATCGGCAATTTTGCACCCGAAGGTCAAACCGACTTCCTACACGTGTGCGCCGAATAGCACGAAACAGCCAATAATACCAGCAGTGCGAACCCATGACGAGAATTTCCAATGAGGTTTGTTGGGGAGAGAATTCTGTTCCTGCAGCTGCCGAGTATCCAACGAAAATGATTTTCCTGATGCACGCACGGCATGGTACCTGAGTCAAGAATGAGCTACGTATGAATGGACGGAATGTAACGTCGGTCCAGTACGTGGGCTGAGTGCAAAAAAGATAAATAGTGCTATCACCCCCTCATGTACTAGGTGACTGTGCGGTTATCAGGCTCATTGTGTATGAGTAATCAGATAGCAAAGATGAAATTGAGTTTGTTTGCTATATTTTGTTCTACGGTGGTTTGTTCCGCTGGGTTTGTTCTCCTATTCCTCGAGATGGAAATGTTCTTGTATAACGGGTTTTATATAGAGTGGTACCGAGTGAATCGTGCACGGCCAGCACAACAACATACACTCATTACAAGACCTATCAGCACAAACCGACTCCGCTAGCAGTCCAGCCTGAGCCAGAAACTACAGAAACTACAAAAACAACTACAATCACTTCAACAATCACTTCAACATCTACTACAATCCAAACAAACACTCGGGAAATTCCATGTCCGGCTGTTTCAACCGGAGTCTTAAATGTTTGAACACCCTTCTCTTCCGTACGAGAAATATCCAAACTAACACTTAGAACAATAGTTTGACGACCTCCCAACTCGTGGAGTCTCCCCTATGCCTCTAATCTACAACAACTTCACCTTCCTCAGCCCGGGCTGGCAATACTACACCTACACCTCCTCACCCCCGCATACCCCCTCCTACCGCGCGATCCCAGCCTCTTCCCACCCTAACGCCCTGACAACCCGCAGCCAAGGCTTCCTCTCAATCGGCACAGTGGACAAGTCCTTCAGCTTCGACTTCGTCACCGCCCAAGTCTTCGCCTTCACAAACGACGGTGCCGGCGATATCCTGCATCTCCAATTCGAGCTTATCTACCGATACGGAGAAGTACAGACCATATGGCGCACAATCGAAAATGGGTTTTCCGCGGGGAAGAATTCCACACTCGCGGAGTTTGGAAAAGGGGATGCTGGGAGATGGGTAGATTTGGCGGAGATTAAAGTGGCGGCGTGGGAGAAGTTTGATAATTCTACCGGGGAAGGGAAGAGTGCTATGCTGGTTTTGGATGACGTTAAGTATCAGGAGAGGGTTTGTTAAACGTAGAAAGGGGATTAATTTTTGACAGGCTGGCTCCCTGTGTATTGCTACTGGTACATTATTTTTGTTATATATTCGTTGTATATTATTTATTTATAAATGAAAATTTATGGTGTTTTATGATTGTAGTTGTCTTGAATGAGGTGGATGATATCTCTCGAGGTATTCGGATATCCTATTTATCACAAGCCGTAAACAACCCCTGTGCAACTTACATGCCAAATTCTGCCTAACTTACCGAGTAACTTTATAAGGCAGGCTACTGATACATGTTCAAACATTCAGAAAACAATTCCAATACTAGGCAAAACATCCAGCGACAGGGAAGCTCAGGTGTACACCCGAGAAGGTATCGTAAAGGATCCTTTTATCCCATTACCTTTATTACATTTTCGATACTTTCCTTCCATTTATTCACTTGATATTAATACGTAATCACACCCCCTCCCCACCTGAATATCCATGGCAATATCATCCGGATACCCATCCAACATATCTTTCTCAAAAAAATCAAAAAAATCAAAAAAATCACCATTAACCTTCAAAATAGACCTCTTACTAGTAAAGCATAAGTGGGTATTTGCTTCTATATTGGCGAGAGCACTGTGCTCTCACCCTGAGTGTCAAAGTTTTGAGTAACATCCGCTCGAGTTTGCATTGGTATCTAACTTGGGAATTTAGACGGGGAGGAGTTTCTACCGCAGTACGGATTTTTTTTTTTTTTGTCACGCTAAGAGTTGGTGAATGGTTATTAGTTGAATACAGTGCTGTACCGTAGCTTTCCTTCTTCCTTTCTTGGGTAGAATTGCTCCATCTGAGATGTTAGTAGTAGTCGGTCGGAACTGTAGGGGCTGTATTGCTATATCCCCAGAGCTAGACTCCTTCATGCCGAGAAAGGGGACTATTGCGAAGGAAACTGGTATTGTGCTAAAGTTAGAGTATGATTATTGGTGATTATGCTTTTTTTTTTTTTTTTTTTTTTTTTTTGGTGGGTATTTGGTAAGGTGCCTGAACCTCCCTGCATTTTAACACAATCTCGAATCGCCATTCGTGAGCTCTTGGAAGTATGGTACTGTACTTGGCCGATTCAAAAGTCTCCGGAAATCTTCGCCATTTCCTTCCCTACTATTCCTAATATCTTGGCGCCAAGATTTCCGGAGACTTTTGAATCGGCCAAGTACACTCCACCTTCATATCTCCCCCCCTTCACCTATCGGAAAGTCAACCACAATGTCCCTTTGCCTTTCTATCCTACTCCCGCACCCTGCTAGGACCACAGTGAGAGCTTCCCGTCCCCTTGGAAGGGGCAGGTGGATATATTTAATTTGGGTAATTGCGTTGACTAGGACTAGGAAAAGAAAAGAAAATGGGAAGTTTGGAGTAAAGTTAGAGAGGTGGTTAGTGTTATTGTATCTTGTATCCTGGGGGGTTTTTGGGTGCGGTGGTAGATGTGCTGGTTTGTTGGCTGGTTGGCTTGTATTGAAGTTGGATTAGGAGGGGTGAGGGGTTAATTATAGCTGGGGTGGGGCGGGTGGGAGGTTCCTCGAGTGAGGGGTTGTGATTTAGGTACGGTGGTAGGGGGAGGGGTGTGATGGGGGGGGAGGGGTTTATGCTTTCCGAGGTTGTTGGGGATTGGAAGGTGGGTTGGTGAGTTATTACTTGACGTGGGGTTCGGAGGGGGGGTGTTGTAGGAGTAGTAGCTGCTTCTTGGGTGGGAGAGGGGTTGGTAGGATGTGCTCAAGTACCTGTATTAAGGTAGCGGAGGGTATTTACTACCAAAGCTACCAGGTATTGAAACTTGGATCGCGGGAAAAAATATTATTAATACGGGAAACAGGAAATCAACCGCATAACCTCAATCTAACTACCGGAAAACACCATGATACATATAATATCAAATCCAGCCTCTCGAATACCTTCTTTGGTATCCTACCAGTTTCTTACTCAACCCAAAAACATTCTCAAAGAACAGAGAAAAACATATATCCAAGTGTCTTCCCAACATTTCCACACTTGTCCACACTTCTCTCCACACTTCCACACTTGTCCGGAACCTTCAACAATGCCAGACAACAATCCTCAAACTTCCTTGATTACCACCATTAATCCACCATCTTCCAACAACCTTCGGCAACTTACTAACAAGTTCCACCTCTTGTCAAGTAGCCTCGGGAATGTTCCAACACCAGGTGGCTCATCCGGAGCGAGCTTTTGCGGAGCTTCTGTTTTGGTATCCGGGTAGAGTTTCCCAGGACTTTGAAAAATTCTTTTTTTTTGGTAGTTTTAGCTTGGTGAAGTAGGTATATATACTGCACGAGTGAGGTTGAACATAATCGAGGGAGGCCGGGCTTCTTAAGTTGGACTTGTCACTTCATACCGAAAAACTGTGAAATTATTTCTTCCACTGGTAGCAAATTTCTGGAGTTGGTTGGATATTGGGCTCGCCACTTTTATTTATTAGTTTTGTTAATGAGTGCTATGGGTGAGTTGGTGTTTATTACGTTGGTGCACGTAGAGCTTCTTTTAGTTGTGGCTACTAGTTCAAGATATATAGTGCTTCTGCTGCCTGTGTTCAGATATGCGGTGTATACCGGTATTAGGAAACTGGTTTGGGCTTCGGAAAATGACCGCCGTGAACACTGGTACTCACAACGACGCTCGAGGTGTCCCAGGAAACATCACGGGAACTTCCAGATTGGTCCTGAAGTTATGTTGTAAATAAATATAGATCTCATGGGATAGCCACTTCAATCACATGAACTAATATTTGCAGAAAATCCCCAACAGAAAAAACTAACGATGTCTTTTGTTTCAATTCTAGAAGTACCTTGTGTGTACAAGATCCAGCAACTAATTCATACATTACAAACAACAACGGTACCGAAAGCACACCTCAGACATCGACATAACCAAAGAATGCAGAGCAATTCCGAACATATACTCCTCCCGGCAGTCAAGTGCCAGTCAGTGACCCTGTATAAGACCTCCGAGGCCTGTCCAATCCATCCTCCCCTCAAATCTGCCCAGTCGCCAGATCATTCGCCTTCTTCCTTGCCTTCGCCACCATCTCCTCAGCCGACAACGTCCCCCGCGCCAAAACTCCCTCCACTTCCTCCCCTCTCTATCCAATAAGTTCAAGCGCATCATCACGACCCTTCTTCTCAATCTTCAATCTTGCCAATTCCTCGGCTGTTAGGCGTTTTTGCAATTCCGCAGTCTCTGCTTCACGGTTGACGAGCGATGTGGCGGCGTCGGCAAGATCCTGGGGCTTTGGAAGGGCTGAGACGAGGGCGGATGTAAAGAGGAGGGTAAGGGCGATGCTTAGCTTCATGGTTGTTTTTTAATGTGAGGGAGGTGGATTTAAAGAGATAGAGGAGATATTAATACTATCGGATAAGTATTTCGAAAATGGATGAATGCGTGAATGTCTGAGTGAGCCAGTGCCAGTATGATATTGCGCAGGTGGAAAAGCTGTAGAGAAACAAGGGTTTATATACCCACCTTCACCCCACCAGCGCGTTGTACAAACCTTTCCTATTGAATATTCCCCATTCGCACCATACCATCCTAATTTCCCGAATATGTCCATCCCATCTAGTAAGCTGAATTATGCCATCGCATGCAAAGAAGTAACTCCGCCAGCCACCTCTTGTACTCCACTCTTACCTTCCTCACGCAGCCAAGCGTTACAGGCAATTCTCCAAACATGGGACAGGAATGAAACACATCTCGCAGTAGGCATTCGCTTGTGTAACGTTTAGTAAGCACGT
This sequence comes from Choiromyces venosus 120613-1, assembly GCA_003788595.2. Taxonomy (NCBI): domain Eukaryota; kingdom Fungi; phylum Ascomycota; class Pezizomycetes; order Pezizales; family Tuberaceae; genus Choiromyces; species Choiromyces venosus. Next base: position 657,912 of record ML120396.1, read on the forward strand.
TAATAGAAACGTCATGCCTGTCGGATGCTATGAGGATTAAAGGCAGAGACGGGGATGTTCGGAGCCAGGACCGGCGGTTAAAGTTTAAATTCAATTGTTACTACTGCTCGCAGTATTGGTGCGGTCTTGTGTTCTAGTGTGCGATATGCGGAACTATTTTTCTCCTAGAATTAAGAGTTTGGGGAGGCTCTTGATGAAACGGCTGTATCATCTGCTGAGAGAAGAATAAAGCGATGAGTTAAAGTGGGTTAACTGTAACTTGGGATATTACTAGACTATCTGTATTCTACCCTCATGCCGGGATTTTTGATGGTTTGTTTGACAGCCCCCATTTCTCAGGTCAAGCTTGTGACTACCATACAGTATAAGAAAGTTTTTTCAAAGCATCAAAAGTAAGAAGAAAAAAACGTGAAAGAAAATGCCAAGAATTGGCCAAAAGGTGTTGATGCTGACAGGTCCAATACCGGTATGGTGGGACAGGGCCAGCTGACGCTGACAAAAATCTGTTTTTTTTAGGGACGGAACATAGAATGCTGACAGCTGACAGTCGCAAATGGTATGAGTGGTAGCTACAGTACTAGTGGTTATTCAGCGGCTACAGTCTTAACCCTACTCGCGACGAAACTGGGCTGGTGACGAATAGGGGTATTTGACGGCAGAAAGAGAATTCGCCAAAGTACCGCAAAAATCCTTTGGATCCACCATCGGGGATCGGGCTCAGCAGTTGCGCGGTTGGGTGAGCGAAATTAAGCCAGGAGATTGAGTGACCGGCCATGATGTCGAGATTGCCAGGCTTCAACGTCCACAATTTAGTCAGTTAAGTCAACTCCAAGTACATGTAACGAAAAGATCAATCCTCAAAATCAGTAGATACAAATTCAATTCCTTGGTATTCCTCTGCTTCCAGAGCACTTCTGTTCCCAGGTGACCCTAAATCCTGTCTCCAGTCGCCAATTTCCAAGCCCATAAAACCCTTTACGTCCAACTCATGATCTAAACTTCCGTCGATAGGAAGTGATAGGCCAACCTTACGAAAGGAATGACGAATAACCTCTCCTTTCTCATTGTGAAATTCGTAAAAGGCCTTGCCAACACAATGTGTTGCCATTATTCGACGATCTCGGATCGTCCACTTCTCAAACTCTGCCATGGACTCGAGTTCGAAAATGCGCTCGTTCGTAAGATACCGCAATCGATCCTTTAGTGGTTTGTTGACGGAGACGTCTAAGGGTTGGACGAGGCTGGTGCATCCGGCAGGGATGAAGGACGGGGTAATGTCTGTGCGGCTTTTCAGAATACGAGTTATGTTTTGGTTTGATACTGTCTGTGCGGCTTTTTCAATCTCGGCATCACGGCTGGTCACTCGATCCCTTGGCTTAATTTCGCTTATCCAATTGCGCAATTGCTGAGCCCAATCCCCGATGCTGGATTTAAAGGATTTTTGCGGTAGGGTAACAAAAAATTACTTGTTTCTGATCCCTATTCGTCACCAGCCCAATTTCGTCGCGAGTACCGTACGATGAAGACTGTACCGTGATATGCAATCACAACTACAGTACGTACATCAACAAACCTTTAGAGAATGTACGGTGTTCAAGGTTAAACTATGGACACTCGATATCTGCAAAAACACACAATTCCCAAGTGCACTTCCTAGCGCAGAAGCTTTCCAGTAACTCATAGCGTTTAAAACCAACCTACACAATTCATAATCCGTCCCAACAATCTTTACTCCTCCGCCCTCTTCTTTGAGCTAGAAACCATACCTTCACCTCGGGGTTACCACTTTAGTAGGTCACAAAGTACTACTGTGCGAATGAAGCAGTCATCACACTGCAAAGTCACGGACATTTGCTTCCACGGCCTACATCCGATCTCCAAACAGAAAACCAAGTATTTCCCAAAACTGTGTCAACGCGTGAACCCCACTTTCGCCCATTTCGTATAATACATACGAGTACAGGGAGTAATATTATGATGCAAGCAAGGGGAAGTAACGAGGTTACTAATGTCGCCAAAGGCTTGGGTACTCAGATCGTCAAACTATCGAACGACGTACTGTACAGTACGGTGCACGACATCGCAGACAAGAATTGCAACAAGAAACGAAGGGCATATGCTGTGGCATAGCCCTGCGCGAAATAGATGCTGGAATAGAGACTGGGTTAGTTGGCCCGTTCATGCATCAGTAAACATTCAACGAGGGCAAACCTAGAGCTGAGATGCGATAGTTTTCAGAGTGACAGCCGAATATTGTGCAGATTTCATGGTTTTGCATGGGTGTGCAAGGCAAAAGTAATCACGGTTGAGGTTGAAATAAGGCGGTGCTTGGGTGTTTGTTTGTGCTATGGTGTGAGAAGGTGAGAAGGGCGAGTTTGTCAACCCTGTTCACACCATCATTAAAATTAATTCCCACACGCAAGCCACAACTCAAATCCACAGTTTTCATAGATTCTGTGACTTCTAAGGCAAATAATTGAGGTTTTGGCTTTCTATGATTGGTGAGTTGCTCATGGTGTGAACAAGGTTTGACAAACTCACCCTTCTCACCCTCTCGCACCATAAGTGATAAAATTAGAAAAATTGTGGTTGTGCATAACCACGACCACAAACTCTTAACAAAAATGTAGTTCAGACTCATCCTACCTATGTAGAATTTTGCTGGGACGAAAAGACTCATCTAGTAAATACTGAAATGATACCTACCGAAATACTCGGTGGCAAACCCCCCCCCTCATTCCTCCCTCAGAGTCCGTATCCCAAGCTTCTACCTCTCTTTTTTTTTTCCCAAGACTATCAACCACCCCAAAACCCTACCGTACGCTACCCAACTTTCGATAACCAAAATAATCCAACCCTTCTCCCGAAAACACCCTATATACTAGTACCCCCACTATGTAATCCGTTACCAAAACTTACAAATAAATACACTCCTAACTTATACATACCTTCGTAAAGTGCTCGAATAGCACAGTACGGTATTCTAGTCAAGTGTTCCACACTTTAACTCGACGCTCAAACCCCACTTGATGACTAAGCAGTATGACACCACTACGAGGACGAGGGCGGCGTTCTGAACTTGAAGTGTCGAGGAAAGGGGGAGGAGGGGGAGGCTTTACACATTCCCCCAGCAAGGTGCGAAACAGCGGTGTGTGGGTGCCGTACGGAGGTGGGTATCCACTCATTCCTGCACCTCCCCGCCACCCCATCCTCAACTCTCGAGTACCGTATCATACCTGCGAGTCTTCCTTCTTCTACTTTTGGCGTTATGCAGCACGGGAGCTTACTTCGCGGAATGGGCGTAAAACTTACGTACCGTGCCGTCTATTCCAAGCTTCCAGCGTTCCAGCGTCGCGAATCTAGCGCTGCGAGCGAACGATTGCAAAGGTAGGGGCAACTCTTGCGACGCTGGTAAATACACTGTACCACCCATACCAGTTGGGACGGTCAGCTGTCAGCATTGTGTGTCCCGTCCCATAAAATCACTATTTTCGTCAGTGTCAGCATGCTCTGTCCCGACATTTCTGACATGTCAGTCCCTCCAAATTATGGAGAAACTTTGGCATCTTCCAGTTTCTTTTTTTTTTTATTTCTTTATGATTGAAAAAAACACATTTCTTCTCCGGTCTTAAGGAAACTACAGTAAGACAGTTTAAAATTTGCTACAAAAAGAGAGAAAAAAGTAATCTTGTTTGTTCTACAAAAATCAAAAAAAAATACTTTTGTCCCATCTATTTTTGTGTCAGTACGGGTTGTGCCAAATCCCTGGACCTGTTTTTTTGTGTCACCAATTTTGTCCGCCCCAACTGGTATGGGTGGTACAGTATTGGAATGAACGGGAGGGGAGGATGTCTGGATACAGTAGCTGCGCGAGAGTTTGTGTTACGATACCGCTGTTGTTGCGTTGGGATGAGAGTACCGGTATTGTAGTGGAGGAGGTTGGAATGGTTGTGGTTGGGTAGTTTGGTATGTCGTACTAGGTATGACTTGATGGGGGGGGGAAGATGGTGGGTGAGTCACATGGTGGGTGGGTATCGTTGTTTCTTGAGGTTTGTGGTGGTAAAGGGTTCGTTGAGGGTGTGAGCCTTACGGTGGTAGAGAAGAGTGGTCTTTTTCGCCCTTCTCTAACACCGGTACCGGTACTGTAGATTTACTTTTATTATCATGGTTGATTTAAGCACTTTCTCATCGTCTCGCCGTTTCGCAGCCTTACCGTCCGAGGTTTGGTCGGGGGATTCGAGTGAGAAGTCGTGATACTTTCCCGGATGGTACTGTACCTCCTGCAGGCTTTCTGGTAATATACCGTGCTACGTCTCCCGCAATAAATAATGGTGAAAACAGATGCCGTACTGAGCAAAAGTGAATAATTCGTTCTATCATAATACAGGTACATTACACTGCACAATGTCATTATATCATACTCCAAAACCACCCGCCCACCCAGCCAATCCGCCGCCACAGTGCCTAACCCCAACATCAAAACTCCATCTATCATATCATACCCCATCGTAGGATATATTATTTCTGACAAACCAATTCCCCGCCAACCCACACCGCCCTAACATTTCTATCATCGCCAGAATACAACCACTTTGCAACCTTCTCCTCCCAACTCTCCCATCCGAAAAAGTCCACTTTCCCGCCAATCTTGGGCTTCTTGACTTTCTCGGATACTCCATTAAACATGCCCGCCGCATCACAGTCCAGTGCAACGGGGACCTCATCTGCTCCGACGAGTATAGCGTCCCAAACCATGCCCACCTCAAACGCCCCCACCTTTCCTTCCAATCCCAAAACCTGCGCGCCACCCCGCGTAGCTAGCCATAATGCCTCCTCGACCGAGATCTTACTCCCTTCGCCTTTCCCGCCCTCTGCTACCCCGCGGGAGACGAGACATGCCATCCTGGCCGCTTCGAGCACGTTCACGTCGTATCCGCCCGAAACATCAGTTCCGAGACCGACCTTGACGCCCTCGTCGAGCAAGCGTCTAAGCCAAAGACTCCCGCTGCCAAGCGCCATGTTACTCGTCGGGCAATGCGAAACCCCACACTGGCGGAGCTTCACCAGCTCGATCTCCTTTTCCGTCAGGTAGATCGCGTGCGCAAGCACGGTCCTGGGAGTGAGCAGGTTATGCACATCATAGACCTGCGCATAGCTACTACATTCCGGAAACAGCTTCCTCACAAGCGCCACCTCACCCTTATTCTCCGAGATGTGTGTCTGGCAGAGGAGACCATCTTCCTCACCCTCCGCCAACAAGCGGCCGAGTCCGCTCATCGCCTCCCGCGAACAACTCGGTGCGAAGCGCGGCGTTATAATCCCGCGGACACGCCCGCTCTCGTCGGCTTCTTTGCAGTAGGCTACGCAGGCGGCTGTATCCGCAACCGCGCTTTCGGGACTCCCGTCGCGGTACCATCCCGGTTGTAAGTCCGAGTCCATCGCGCAGCGTCCTACGAAACCCCGCTGACCTAGGCTTATGAGTACGTCTGCGAGGATATTCGTTGACCGCGCGCTCTGGGTTGCGTAGTAGGCTGCTGTCGTCGTTCCGTTTTGCAGCGAGCGCTGAACGCACTGGGTATACACGCGCTTCGCCTTCACGGCGTCGGTTAGAGAGGCTTCGAGGGGGAATGTGTACTTGTTTAGCCATTCCAGTAATGTTGTCTTGCCGAATATGCCCAGGTTTGGGTACTGGCTTGCGTGGATGTGTGTATCTATCAGGCCGGGGAATAGGAAGTAGTTTTTGGGGATTACGCGGATTGTGGGGGGTGGGTTGGTGGTGGTATCATCATGGCCGAGTTTCTCTAGGAGGGTGGTGGGTGGGAGTGTACTGTCTGACTCGCTGTACTCTTTGCCCATGCGCTGGATTGATTGGATGATTCCGTTGGAGACACAGATTGTGCCATGTTCCACGATTTCAAGCGAGGTTAGGGTGAGACTGTGGATGAAGGTTCCGATATAGTATGCTTTTGACATTGTGGAAAGGTGGACGGAAAGAGGAAGACGAGGAAAAGATGGGGAGCTCGGAGGTTCTTATCTGGTGGATAGAGTAAATTTTCCCTACCGTAGGAACTCTTGAAATCCACCCTCTCCGTTCCGCATGTGGCGTGCGATTGCAGGGGGATGCGCAATACCGGTATCTTGGCTTGCTATTTTGGGCAAAGGATAAGCAGTATGATGGCACCCTGTCTCATAATTTCAATTTCATAGATATCAACATGCGAGGCAAAAAAAAGAGAAGAAAGAAAGACAGCATAAGAGAAAATCAAGTACCGTATTGTCTTGAATAAGAGAGAATTGTCTCAGGACGTCTGACTTTCCTATTAAGGTGGAGACGGGAGAAAACAACGGCAAGAAAAAACAACGCGTTACTTAGAGAGGCAACCTTGACGTACTGAGACAATTCTCTCTTATTCAAGATAATACGGTATCCAAAATATCAGCCTCCGCAGGTGCTGTCCCAATGTCCTCCCTCCCATCCCCAATTTCCAGTCCAGAGAAACCCTTAATATCTAATTCAGAGTCCGCCCTTCCATCAATGGGAAGTGATAATCCTACTTTCTGGAAAACACGACAGATTATTTCTTGCTTTTCGTTATGAAATCTGTAGAAAACATCACTGACACAGGAGGTCGTAAGTATACCACATTGACCGACTGTCCATTTGTGAGCACTTTCGATAGTTTCTGCATTAAAAATCGCATTACTGGTATGCTCACGGATGAGTTCCTTGAAGGGCTTGTTGATGGCGACGTCAAGTGCAGCATTGATGACTGTTTCTATATCGTCTGTGCGGGAAATCTAATTTTAGGATCATCATATATCACTCGTTCTTGCCGATCACCCTCGCTTAACCCTGTAACGGAGATTGCATGCTCTCCCCCGATGGCGGATTTCAAGAGTTTTTACGGTACCTACTGAAGGGACAAGGGTTGTTCCAAACCGTTGCTCTTTCTTAGTAAGTTAAAAGTAATTCAGTTAACTTATCATGTCGGGACCTAACCTGGTTGGTTAATGTATGCTCCCGCCAGAATGTTCACCGTCAGCCGACGGAAGCCGCCAGCACGCGAAACAGAGCCTCTCGGTATTCTCCGTTACACAAAGTGCAGCCGGACGGCAGAACATGATAGCAAATCGAAATGGAGTATATTGAAAAAGCTAAAATTGAATGCCAGAAGCCCCCGCACATGGTACGCAAAGAAGAAAACTATAAAATACAGCCAAAATCACAATCATAATTAAATACTCGCTCTTCTGGGAGCCATCGTCCTCCTGAACCCTCTCTTTCCATCGGCCACTCCCGGGGCTACAGGTGGAAGTATCCCCTTGCCTTTCATGTCCTCAAGGAACTTCTTCCCGTATTCGTATCCGACGTTGTAAATCTCGTCGAATTTCACAAAGTCCAGGGTGCCGTAAGGGTCGATTGGAGGACGCATGTAGATGCAACCAGGGATCAACTTTGCTCGCTCCAACGCATCCACGCTCGAGACATACGCTAATCTTGCCTGAATCTCGGCAAGTGTAGGAGGATTAGGGTGCGGACTGAATGGATTCCACCTAAAGATTTCAAGTCAGCTCTCGCTCTGTAAAACAACATGTATGTGAGACGAACCTATTGAAAAAGGCCCAAAAGCCCGATAGCGAATCGCCAAACTCCTGTGGGGTGTTATCGTCGATACTCCCGACGTCCACGGCAAAGATTACGTCTGCGCCCAGGCTCTTCATGTGTGCCACGGTGAGATTGTCAACGTATCCCCCGTCTAGCAACATCTCACCCTCGTCGCACAGTGGTGGCAATAACCCAGCAAGACTCATGCTCGCACGAATGTATCGCCATGCATAACCACTTGTATGGATCTCCATGCGAGACTTGCTTATACTAGTTGTATTACAGTAGAATTCCAACCAAAAGTCCTCGATCTGAGAGTTTCCGAAAGTCTTGAAAATGCCCCGGTTGAATTCGTGCCCTGTAGTATAGGAGACGGATGGGTAGGTTAGGTCTAGTACGAAACGCCACAAGGATGCCATACGCCCGGCGAATTTTTTAGCTCGGCCAAGGACGGGAACAATATCTGCATCTCGGGAATAAAGCGCTCCGACAAATGCACCGATAGAAGTTCCGCCAACAATGTCAATCGGTATTCCGGCTTCCTCTAGTGCTCGGATTACACCCACTTGAGATATGCCTCTAGCCCCACCACCCCCGAGTACTAAACCTATGGACTTCCCGCAAAGCCTCCTTGCAAGACGATGGAAATCACTCTTTACCGGAGTTCCTCCTGAGTATATTGGCGTATTTCTCACTCGTTTTGAGGTGTATTTTGTTATCTCGGCTTGTAGGATCTGTACTCGTTGCTTCAGGGCTGAACCGAACTTTCTCGTTTGCGTATGGACGGGCTCCGGCGTTGTCCGGAAGGACATTTGTATGTGGTGATGGCCACCGTTTACCCACATCCTGTTCTTAAGCCACTGTCTGGTCAATCCCGACGGGCAGTACCGTTCCAAATGTAATAGTACCAACTCTTTCCTTGCCGTAGTCTTCATCCCAACCAAGAATCTTTCGTATTCCCCAATCGCAGGACTTCCTTCAGCCAGACCAACGAGCAAGATAGAATCTGCCTGACTAATACAAGTTTGTGTCCACGGGGCATTAACACTCGTGTCAGCAACGTAGATAACCATTCCGTATTTCTCCTCTAAATCTGCGAGATATCCTTGGAGCTTCAATTTGCCTATTCTACTAAATGCATGTCTTCCGAGATGATTTAATATCGCAGCTTGGTTGAGTACAGTGATCCCATTAGGTGTGCTGATCTGTTGAAGAGCGTTGGAAAGTCGGTGTGCAAACTCGGAGACAGGAACACCAGAGGTAACTGGCAAAACACAAACTGTGCGCAGGTTCATTGTTGAAGAGATTTTCTTAACTGGCGCATTTCTGGTACGGTCTGTCCCTCTGCGCTGTTCCGATAGGGGGTCATCAATCAAGGCTCGCATTCTCGAGGCAATGATTTTCGATATCTGAATAGTGATCCCGGGATGTTCTAGGGCGAGGCTGTTGAACAGTGACTTTGGAAACTTGGCCACTTCCGTATCTCGGATAGCATGAAGTGTAGCAGGGCGGGTTGTTTCGGTCATGACCTCTAACTCGCCCACACTCTCTCCTTGGCCGAACTCCCCAACAACCCTCATACCACCCTTCTCATCCTCCTGCACGGCCCTCAGTCGCCCATTGAGCACAATGTATATAGCATCACTACAACACAATTAACAATACTCCGGACATATTTTGGATCAAAACATACCTCTCATCCTCCTGATGGTAAATAACCTGCCCAGCGTTAACCTGCAACCACTCAAGTGCAAAATCAATATGTAAAATCAACCTTGGCAGTAGACTCGTTAAGCGCTTAGCCATAGTCAAAAGCACAACGGGGTGCCTCTCTACAATCCTTTCCAATGCAGCCCGGGGCAGAAAACCGACATAAACATCAGTCTTGGCAGTGACATCGATAAAACTTCTATAGCCGCTAACACTTCCGATATATCCTGCGATACCTCCGGGCTTGACCATGAAAAGGCTCTTTCTACCCATCTTTCCCTTTGGACTTCCCGAGCCTGAAGCGAACGAGTTCTTCCTCTCTTTCATTGGTGGCAGTTGTTCGGCATGGTCGCCATTAAGCGATCCAAGGTTCATCGAGTTTCCACCTAGAACATTACTGCTTTCGGTCTTTTCATCAACCGGAATACTAGCATCCAAGAATCCATCAATAACGTAGTAAAGCCCAGGGTTTCTCTCTCCCTGCTCGACCAATACAGATCCTTTAGGAAAAAACACAATCTCAACTTCGTCCTTCAATTCAGCATGAACACCACTGATACCAACATTCACGAATCCGCTAGTGCTTGCACCTGACCCACTAGTGCTAGCAGCAGATTCGGTGTCTCCATCGCCTTCAAAAGGGTCAATATATCCAAATGCATTGGAGAAAACGGCTTTCTGTTTCTTGGCATCATAGCTAACTAGTCGAGGGCTTTGCTCCCCGCTCTCAGTACCAGAACGTACATTCACCGCTGATCCAGTTAAACCAATAGCCTTAAACATGCACTCTAACATAGCTTCTCTAAACGCAGAATCTTCATTTTCCGAAGGGCCGTCGGCCTTAAACTTTTGAGCTGCTTGCTGTGCAAATGGGTTAAACGCTCGCTCGGTCATGGGTGTGGGCGTGTCAAACCCCATACTCGAGGCCGACATAGCCCATCCTTGAGACAAGGGCGTAAGGTGACCGGCTGGATGATGTTGCTGGAATTTTCCTTTAAGCTTTCCTTTATCGTCTCGGAACGGCGAGGGAGCTGTATCCAATGCAGGAGATGGTTGACCCCTAGCAGCAGCTAGCCGAGCATGAATGACTGCTTCCTTACGAAGAGAACTGCTAGACCTCCTCCGCTTCCCCGAATTTGCACCAGGGTTATGGAGGACTATCCCCTTCATCGAATCCTCTGGTTCCGCCCTCTCTTGCTCCTTTTCGAACTTCTCCTTCAATCTTTCCAGTGGTTCTCCGCGGAGATGATTCGGTAATTCATACATAGTGTATCTGTTCATGAACTTCTCGGTCCTCAGTACCTCAGCCGTAAGGCCGAGATATCTGTAACCAGTCAAAAATGTAACCCGTTGAAATCTCGTAAGAATAACCTGAACGATGTGCGCGGTCGCTTTAGGGTAAATCCTCGTCAATCTTCGAAACGCACTAGCGGGAATAACCGCAATAGTGGTGTCAACGGTCGCTCTAGCGACAATATCCGGATGGACGGACTTGGATTTCTTCTTTCGAGGTCTTTGAGGGCGCGGGAGATGTTGATCATGTGGCGTCACTGGCCGCGAACTACTTCGGGCAAAGTCACCACTCAAAGACAACGGTGGCACGGGAGGCAAGTGAACTCGGCCACCACCATCAGCGCCCCTCCCTGGTGGTAATCCTGCGGAGTTCCTTTCAGCCTCAAAGTGTGCCATGTCCCCCGCCGCGTGAAGGTTCACCACACTACTACTAGTACTCACAGGACCCTCATCTTCGTCCTCGTGCCGTAGTTTAACATCTTCTGTGAAGAGACTGAGAATAGTAAACAAGCTACTCATGGGGGCGCCGTTCTTTACTTCAGTAAGTAACTGATATCCTTGTCCATCTTCGATTTTCTCCTCCTCCTCATCATGGAAAGCACCGCCGTAGCCAGGCCCTGAAGCCGCTGCAGCCATGTTTCCGACATCGCGATTGGCTTTAACGAAGACTTGAACTAAACCATCAACCACTATGCAGAACCCTTTTTCTTCCTCGAGTAGTAAAGTTTCCCCTAAATCGCCGAGCTGTTAGCCCAGCACAGATCATAAATTATTAACGAGTGGCGCAGTATACCGGCGATCAACTTTCTCGTCTGCATACTCCGGGTGAGCTCATGGAACACCGGTCGTTCCAAATACCCAAACACCTTGATAGCACTGAGGAATTCGTCCAAGTAGCTCGAGAACCCTGGTTTAGAGTCACCCTCTTGTGAATCGGGGAATAGGTCGATCTGAGGCTCCTTCCGTTGAGGTTCGTGGGGTAACCGGTTGTAATTATAGAGCAACCTATACCTAACAGCCCACGATACTATTGATCCGAAGATCAAGAATATAATGAGCCTTTACCACGTCTTCCATATCAGCGAATATCCCCACAAAAAAAGCTCTGGATTCTGGGGAACAAACAAAGTAGTGAAATTCATCGTAAATGTCAAACTTGTGCTGAACAGGGTAAATAGCCATGTGGGTAGGGTATAGGTCGCGAAGGATATCACCCAGAAGAATATTCGCTGAAGCAGGTAAGCAACAGAGTAGACCAAAGAGACCGATAACCAAAATATCGACTGCGTATCCTGCGAAGACGTGGTGGGGATGGCCCTAGATAGTTCAGAAGAGACAGCAGGAGAAACGGTAGACTCGAGCACAGAGGAAACGGACAACGGGGATGCCATGACGCCAGCCGTAGAGAGGAGTTTTTAAATCCCCCTCGTGCGGCGGAGGGGAACAGTTGGTTTAATTGATTTGGTTTGGGCGGCGGCGTTAGATTCTGAAGGGGAAATCAAGGTGAAGTTAAGGGTGAGTGTAAGAGAGAAGGAAGAAAGTTCATCGCTTTGTGATAGAAAGAGGCTCTGCTGTAAGAAAAGCTTCAGACGCGAATAACCGAGCATGTGACACGTGCACCCATCACTTCTCATTCTTTTCTTGATTGTCTTATGAGTACACCAGTATTCTAACTAGGCCTACTAGACTAGTGATATCTCACCTCTCCTATGGAAAGACACCATCGTAGGGTCCAATCTTTCTTTATTCCTCCACAAGTGAGCGAAAACCCTTCCAAGCCGAATCTTTAAAAGGGTCTTGGTTTAAGTTCCCAAATCTCCTTCGATCTTGGCCGAAACATCTAACTTATCGCGCATGACGTCACATAAATCCGGCAAAACAGCTCAACTTCAGCCTGACATTTACAGAAAAAGTAAAGAAGTTTTTTCCCTCTTCAGATTTTGCAGAAAGCAGGGCTTGTCCTCGTTTTTTCCTTCTCTGCCACTGTACTGATACTAGAGGAGATGAACACGATAAGAACCCCGATGCACGAATCCGAAAAATTAAAACATAGTCCCAAACAAAAGGGAGGGCAAGAAATTGAAAAAGAAAAAAAAGCCCCATCCGTATCATTCGTTTTCCATATTCCTGTTGGTATCAATCATATCATCATATCCGTTTAGGGTTTACTCCGGTATTGATTCGATAACGGCTTTCGTTTTATCTGCAGGGAAAATAAATCAGCCTATGCCGTTTCTGGGTATCAGGAATGAGGGGATAAGGAGGAGGGGTAAATCGGGAAGGGAAGGGAAAGAAAAGGAAAGGAAAGGAATGAAAAGGAAAGGAAAAAGAAAAGGAAAGAGGAAATAAAAAGAATCTCACGACAGTGGAGAGGGTACTAACGCAGACGGAAGGGAACTCTTTTCAGATGGAGCATCAGCGGGGCATACATACAGAACGCCACGAAATCTTTATACTGCCTGAACTTGTCTTTTGGTTCAGGGTAGCACCAAGCAGCGTCCTTAATTGTAACTCCTGAAAGGTTCGAGATTCATCCGTTAAAAATGCCTCCAGCGTTCTGTTGCCGGAAAAACAAAAGCGAGGTGTAAATCCCTTTGGGAATAAGAGAGAAAAGAAATTAAAAGTTCATAATTACCATCAACCTTGACGTTGTAATACACCGCGGTTCCCTTCAAAGGACAATAACTCGAAGTATCCGACCTTTCGAGGAATTCTAAGTTCACGGAGCTATGATATTCCGGTTAGCTGTCTGAACAACAACCACCACCGCCGCCGATAAGCGCCCCGCCATATTGAAAACATACTGTGGTGGGAACTGTCCGGGAACATTTCATCAGTAATTTTTTCATCAAATTCTTACTAAAAAAAAATAGTGCCATGCAAAAAAACAACAAAAAAAAAAGAAATATTGCCGATAGAAGGTGCCGAATTTCTAGAACGAAGAAGTGCAAGTATCTTTGTGGCACTCACATAAATATTTCCCTCGACTGTCTCGTAAATGTCTGATCTTGCGATGACGGTTCCATTAACCTTTACAGTGGCTGTTGGTAGCATGTTGACTGAGTTCGCTTATCGCTGACCTTATGAAAGAAGAAGTGAAAATAATTTTTCGGAGGTAAGAAAGAGTGGAGGTGAGAAGAACTAAGGTGGGGGGGGTGAAAGAAGTGAGGGTCAGTTGAATAGGGAGAGTAGAGGGCAAACTAACTCAAGTTAACAGCAATGGAGGTGGACAGTTTGGACGTTGGGTTGGTTGGGTGGAGATGTTGTACAAGTACAGTAAATGCTGCTGCTACCTGCAGGATGACACTCGATGGCTGAGCGGGAAGCGCATACTCGTACATAGGATAGGGTATCGTACAGGATGGTTGTCGATAATTTGAACGAGTTGGATTTGAGCCAGCCCTAAGTTGCCTTGCTATTCTGCATGTTACAGGTAATACAGGTGAATCTACCCCACTCTTTGAAAGTAAGAAAAATGGTGACATTCAGCTGGTTAAACTGGCGATAGTTTTTAAACCTCAATTACCCTTCTCGAGTAAAGTGCTCAAGCACGATAGTAATAATATGCGGTTCGTATGTAATAATACGGTACACAGTCCGAAATATAGTATTAAGTGCCTTTGCAGTGTTCCAAGTCAACCTGCCGTGCTCGAGTATACTTGCGGAAACGGTACAGATAGAACTACAATCTATAATACGGTCTGTTAAACTGACCCTATAGATCCATCCATACTGCACCGGTATGGCATGTACCGTACTGTACCGTGATCATCTGGGGGCCTGGGGCTGATCCAAAGACTTCCTAAGAAAATTACTTGCAGATTACAAGTAATAAGAAACGGTAAGGGTCATTATCATCTTTATGCGGGGGAGTCTGATTGATTGATGGTGGGGACACATTTTGAATCATCGAGAGCACTATCCACTCGCCTCCAGGTAGCTATGATACCGGTAAGTTACGTTTAATTATGCCATATCATACAAGCAGAGAGGCACAGCATACCGTAGTCAGGGTGCTCACTGCCCTAGCCAATTCTCTTTCCCCTTCCTACCTTACCGTAGGAAGTTAAACACCATACCGCTCAAGAAATTTAGGGTAGTTTGCTCAAACCTTCCCAGTTCAGTCCCTGCCACATCCCTCCGCATCATAATACTACAAACTATGCTACACACAGTACTTCCTCGCCCCGGTATCGTACGCCAGAACTCGCTGCCACAAGCGAACTAAAAGGGATTCCATCACACCCTGCATTCGGTTACCAACCCCAATCCTCCGAGCCTCTCTGTCTGCCTGATGCCGGTACAGTATACCCTCCCTGCGAGCTCCTCCTGTAAAAACAAGCAATCAAGCAATCAAGCCAACAAGCAAGCAAACAAGCAAGCAAATCAGATTTACTCAGTATAATCACGACACCCTTCCTACCCCACCCCTTTCCTTTTCGGAAGCCAAGAAGAGCCTTAAACTAAACCTAGATGTCAGAGACGATAACCGAATACTTTCGGACGAGATGGGCTACTCGGAAGAGAAAGAGAAGAAGAGCTCTCTCTTCCTAGCCTAACGAAGACGCTTGACGAAAGGATAGCTTAGTAGCAAACAGGTACCCCAATCCTTTTTGCCGTTAGTTTCTTTTTTCTTCTTCTTCTTTTCTCCTTTTTCACATTCCAGAAACCTCCTCCTTTTTCTTTTTAGGTGATTACCGGCATCGAGCTTGCGGAGTGTAACTAGATGGACTAGATGGCGAGGTTGGCGAAATATGGCGAAGAGCACCGAAGATGGGGTGGCATTGGGATGAGGTGGGAGGCGTACAGAGTGGCCCAGTAAACACGTAAGTGTACTCGAGGAAAGAAAGAAAGTGGGGAGGAAAATCTCACAAATGGGGAGGGAGCACAGTTAGAAGGAGAAAAGGTTTGGTATAAATCGCCCCACCAACCCCACTACCGCTATAAATAAGGAGAGATAGGGCATCGAATTTCGGGATTATTTCCCCATCTTCCAAAAATTGATTCACATCTTCTGCGCATTCTGTGAGTGGGGCGAATATAAACAATCAATCTACAGGAACTTTTTTCGCTCTCTACTTTGACTTTACTTTTTTGTTTCATCCGTTCATCCATTGATTTATTTCTCACTTT
The DNA here is from genome assembly GCA_003788595.2 of Choiromyces venosus 120613-1. Classification (NCBI taxonomy): domain Eukaryota; kingdom Fungi; phylum Ascomycota; class Pezizomycetes; order Pezizales; family Tuberaceae; genus Choiromyces; species Choiromyces venosus. The sequence goes on from ML120396.1 coordinate 673,654, forward strand.
TTCTCCTCACCATGAATTCAGAGCAATTCCGGGCAGCCGCTCACTCTGCCATTGATCAAAGTAACCTCACTCCCTCCCTACCAGCTTCTCTACCCTGACCTCTGCCCATAACTAACAAATAACCCACTGAGCAGTAATTGACTACCATGACAACATCGAATCCCGCCGCGTAGTCTCAAACGTCTCACCCGGCTACCTCAAACCCCTCCTCCCTCCGGGACCCCCGGCGAATCCCGAACCTTGGGCCGACATTCAAGCAGATATAGAATCCAAAATCCTCCCTGGAATAACCCATTGGCAAAACCCCAATTTCCTCGCCTTCTTCCCCGCGAACTCTTCATACCCTGGTATCCTAGGAGAACTTTACTCTGCGACTTTCAACAGTGCAAACTTTAACTGGCTCTGCTCGCCCGCTGCAACGGAGCTAGAGACTATTGTCCTTGACTGGCTTGCACGGTTGCTCAACCTGCCGGAATGCTTTCTGAGCACGAGCAAGAATGGTGGTGGAGGAGTCATCCAGGGAAGTGCTAGTGAGGCTGTTTGCACCGTCATTGTTGCGGCAAGGGAACGATACCTGCGTGCTCTCGCTGCCGCTGGTAAATCACCGGAAGAGAGCGAAGAGATTGTAGACAACAATAGATCAAAGCTCGTTGCACTATTCTCCGACCAAACCCACAGTTCTACACAAAAAGGCTGTCAAATCGCTGGTGTCAAGCACCACTCCATTAAAGTCACCGGCAGTGCCACAGAGAACTACGTCCTGACGGGTCCACTTCTTCGCAAGTCCCTAGAGGAACTAACGGCGAAGGGGCTTCACCCGTTCTTCCTAACCGTAACCCTCGGCACCACCGCCACATGCGCTACCGATGATTTCGCTTCCATAGCCTCCGTGTTGAAGGATTACCCAAACGTCTGGGTCCACGTAGATGCAGCATTCGCCGGCGCAGCCCTTATTCTCCCACAATACCAGCACATTCCAGCCCCCTTCGAGAATTTTGACAGCTTCGACATGAACATGCACAAATGGCTGCTCACAAACTTTGATTGTTCATGCCTCTACGTCAAGACCCGCAAGTACCTTCACGACGCCCTCTCCATCACCCCTTCCTACCTCCGAAACCCATTCTCAGAGCAGGGCATGGTCACAGACTACAGGGACTGGCAAATCCCGCTCGGGCGCCGTTTCCGCGCACTTAAGGTCTGGTTTGTGATGCGCTCGTACGGAGTATCGGGACTACAGGGACATATCTGGAATTCACTCCGGCATGGGGCGAGCTTCGCACAGTGGGTGCGCGACCGCTCAGACATCTTTGTGATCGTTGCACCCCCGTCATTTGCACTTACCGTGTTCGCGGTTAAGTCTGAGTCGAGGGAGGAGAGCAATCGCCTCACCGGGATTGTGTATGAAGCGGTGAACGCCGATGGGCAGATATTCATTACTAGCACGGTCATCGACGGGATCTATGCCATCCGCGTTGTAGGTGGCGGGCCCAAGATCCGGGAGGAGGTGCTCAAAAGGGCTTTCGACATTTTGGTTCGTAAGACGGAGGAGGTGCTTAAGGCTGGGGGTGCACCGAAGGTTAACGGTGTCAATGGTGTTAACGGAGTCAACGGAGTCGCAAAGACTAACGGCGTCAAGCTCAATGGTACCAACGGTATCGCAGCACTAAAGCAAGAAGTCAAGGAAGTTGCGCAGGCCTGTATTCGCGGAGTCTAGAGTTTGTCCAATGCCTTTTACGAGTGATAATGTGTGTCTAATCTAGTTATGAAGCGGCGGTTCCGGGGTGTTCTCTATGTCATGGTACTCTCCCTCTATCTATTCTTCTTTTTGTTGCTGTTTTATTTGTCCTTTCTTTTCTTTTCTTTTTTTTTTTAAGCCCACACCAAATCTTGTACGATATTACGACGTAAATTTTCCTTCCTTTTGTCAGAACTTTGACGTTTACTATGTAACTTGTGACTTACCAATATGATACATGCAGTACATATCCCCCCTCATCTCTATCTCGCCCCTTGATACCGTAATCATCCAAGTCCCGGTGACTCATCCATGCTTTACTCTTTCCTTCTTCTGTTACCTTCTACAAAATTCCGTTGCGTGCTCAAGTACTGTATCCTTTTCTAATCACCATTGCTTCCTTCCTTCCTCCCTTCTAGCGTAGTTTACTACTGTATGTGCGTGGGGACTTTGCCGGACTAACCTACCTTATACCTTAGGCACTTATGTATGATAGGCGGGGAAGGGTGAGCGGGGTAGGAAGTGGAACCGAGAGAGAGGGGGCGGTAGGTTCAATGTGATTGTTAAACTGAACGGGTGGTAGCGAGTTTACGAAGGGCAGGTTGGGTAAAGGACTTTTGACATAGGGACGGGGTGGAGATGCGAGGTTGAGGTCGAGAGTGGTAGTCTTTGTGCTGTGTGTGGGGGGAGGGGGGGTTACTTGATGTGGATACGGGGCTTTTTTTATTATTTTTATTTTGGTAATGTTCTTGTTAAGAAGGAGAGGTGGAGGTTCCAGACTGCCGTTCTGGGCGTTGTAAATATTGCTTGTAGTAGGCGACGGCGGTGGTCTACTTGTATAGAGTTTTGATAGGGAGGTGGACGGGGGGTGTTTGAGAGTGTGTATTGGGGGGAGGGTTGGCGTTTATTATATATGTTCCATCTCCCTGGCAAAGAAATCCATTTGACAAAGAGCATATGCTCTTTGTGAAGTAGGTCACTTTGGTGGTGAGATATGCTCCCAGCAAAGCCAAGTTTTGCTTATGCTCTCCATAAAGCAAATTTCTTCTCTTTATGAATGTACATGAGATGTCCATTTTCAATTATAAATTCATTAACTCAGGTTGTATTTCATTCACAGGAAAAGAGAATTTATGTATAACAGATATTATATTCTTTATCACAGGATTGCAATGTATTCCTATTCATTCACAGAGTGATGAGAATTTAGTTTGATATAATCCAAGTATGTGATAAGATGTAGTTCATATCAGAATAGTAATAGAGAGAGTAGGAAGGCTTTTCAATATATATCAGCTTGTACTCAACATCTATTCTAAATTAATTGGTGGTTTTGTATCAAAGTCAGTTATGAAAAACTGTAAATCTCACAACCTCTATAGAAGTGGACAATTAATTAGGTTGTGAAATGCTTCAAAGATCCAGTATGAATATAGCTGGTACCTTGGTTACAATCTAAATACAACAACATAGTTCTTGCTACCTTGTTGCCTCCTGGAATGACAGAACCCAGAGCTAATACTTTGTGAGGGAGATGGTATAGACAAGTACTTGCTCAGTAACATGTCTCCCTGAGAAAGTGACCTACTTTATCGAGAACATATGCTCTTTACCAAGTAATTTACTTGACTGGTGAGATAGAACATATATACGGTTCTGGGATTCACCGCTTTGTGGTAGGGTTTGGTATTTAGCAGGTTCACGGCAGGGGTATGGTTCTTGAGGGTAAGGCTGGGGTGTAAGATGTGGTAGTCTGGGATGGCTGGATGTTCATGAGGGAGGTAAGGGGAGAGGTGGATAAGTGAGTTGTGGTTGGTTAGTGGCGGGATACATGAACTTACTGGCTCTTTATCAAGGCGTTTGTAAAGACTCTATGGAGTTGTCGAGGATGTGAAAGGGTGGATGTCGAGTGGGGGAATGTTATACAAGCCACGAACCCTCTATTATTATACGAACCACCCATCTTACCACAAAGAGTCTTTTGAGAAGTAGAAGATAAAGCACGATGCTTCGTCAGAGTATAGTAAAAATCTGTTTTGCAAATTCTTGCGATGACGAGATATTTAAACTTGCCTAGGTTACCTAGACTTTGGGTACGTATGATACGTGCTTATGATCCTTTTTTTTTTAACAGTTGTGTTCAACTTTTATTGCTCTTTCCTTTCCTTTCTTTCATCATTATTATTTGTCTAAGTTTAAAAAAATTGTTTTACTTTACTGCCGGTGTGATAATGCCCGTGTTGTGCAAGCCTAAGATACGGAGATAAATTAATATTTTTTTTCCCAGCTTCGTTAGTTTGTTATTAAGAGAATTGTTAACAACTGAAGATATATCTTATCCAGGCTTCTTTTATTTCATTACATTTTATTTTTCTTATAGATTGAGCCTTTTATTCTGCTGGCACTTGTGCCTATCTGAAAAACGCGGAGATAGCTATATAGACTTCTTGGGGGGGGGGGATTTGAACTCGGGATCTGGACTGTTTTCTTCTTTTCTTTCTTTCTTTCGAATCGGGGTCTAGTTATTTTTTTTTTCTATAGTACTACCCTCATTCTGTGTGTTTTGCCGGGGGTTATACGGCCGTTTGCGAGTAAGTTACAGGGGTATCAATCGTCGCATTACAGTCTAGATCCTCCCAGAATTTTTCCTTTCAGGAAATTTGGAATAAGGAAATGATTATTAGCCCGGTATTGTAAAATTGTGCTGTTAGTGGTGGGTGGTGTGATTTGTTCCAGGAAACTACCTCCCTCTCTTCCAATCGTCCATATTCTCCGGCAGATTCCAGAAGAATATAATAGTGGTCTTATAACGCTAAACTCGCCCAACCCTCTCAAGTACCGTAGACACTGGGTATATAGAGACCGTTGCCAAGGGGGTGGTTCTCAAGAATATACCACTTTCAGAGCCGATTGGGATCGCGTGGACATCACAACTCAGCTCTCTAGCCAGTTAGCAAGGGAAATCAGGTTTGATTGCTCGTTCGCTTTGTCCTTTTCTCGTCTTTTTCTGCTGTATACAGTATAGCTCAACGCCTATTTTACACGCCTTCCCCTTGGCAACGGTCTCTTTATACCCAGTATCTACGGTAAGCTTAAAACTTGAGCTCCGCTAGCTAGTACAGTACATTGTTCACCGCCCCCCCCCCCACTATCCACCACCGGACGCCACACCGGGGCGCGACAACAACACCGTGTCATAATTTGTCACTCGTTCACCGCGCCCCACCACTCACTTACTCACACCTCACACGCACAAGCAGTCGATAATGCACATTATGCCTTCCCCAACTTAAGGTACCGTAAGAACTGGTGAAATCCACTTTCAGACTGTCACCCAGTCAGCCCACGAACGGTTTAGTTTTTCTCAGGAGCCTTTGTCTCTGAATCCTGAGATTACAGGGGTGACGGAGATAGTGGATTTCGCGAGTTTATACGGTAGTATTTCACTTAAGCTGGCTTGCTTGCTGGGATAGCTTCGCTCAACAAAAACCTCCGCGAAAGTGGTACGAATCATATTGTATCAGCAGCTAACTCTTCTCAGAGACCGGGTTCGAAGGATTGCCGCCGCCGGCGGTTCAGGGGTACCGGTGGGTTAAGGCTCGATCCCAGTTTCCCGCTCGTGGTTGTTACAAGTATGTCTTTTTTTTTTTTTTTGAAAGGCAACCGTTTGGTGATGCGCTCGGTGAGGCGTGTTCGGTAATCGGAAGCCGGGAGCGAGCGAGTTGGTATGGTATATAGGGTGTGGTGTTCCGCTGCCACGATTGATGGGGAAGTGAAAATAGAGAGAGAAAAGAGATAATTTTTTACCCACAACAAAACAAAACGAAACGAAATTGAACAGAATGCATTTTCCCGTCAGTGTCCTTAGCAAGAATAAATTCCGCGTCAAGACTGCCATTCAGAGGAAGAAGAAGGTTATCAAAGAGGCGCAAGTGACCCCGCACATAATCCAATGGCCCGACCTATCTTTCAAACTTTCGGAGAAGAGTGGTAGTGTGGGATTCAATTTGATGGGGATGACGGAGGCAGAATCTGATATCCATGCTTTCACTGTAATGAACGTACGTTCTAATCGTCCCTTACACTCTCTTTTTCAAATCACTGACGGTAAAAAAAAAACAGCAAGCATTAGGCTCAGGCGCAAACCTTTGGACGACCGGCGACTACGGACAAAAAGATCCCACCGCCGGACTCCACTTGCTAAACCGATACTTTACCCTCCACGACAAACACGCCGAGTCCGTCGTCCTATCTGTGAAGGCCAGCATAAACCCTAGTACCCGCTCCCCCACAGCTACCCGAAATTATGTCCGCCGGAGTATAGAAACAACACTCCGGATTTTGGATTCCCGAAAGCACGTGGACATCTTCACTTGCGTGCCGAACAAACACGTTCCCGTGGAAGACACGATCGGAGCGGTAGCCGAGTTAGTACGCGAGGGTAAGATCTCCGGAATCGGACTTTCGGGGGTTACGGCTGGGATGATCCGAAGAGCGTATGCCGTGCATCCCATTGCGTGTGTTGAGGTTGAAGCGGAATTGGGAAAATGCCAGTTGGCGGAAGGTGTTGCGGAGGTGTGTGCTGAGTTGGGGATTCCACTTGTTGTGTACTCGCGGTATGGTGTAGCGAGTGATGATGCTCTTGAGACTAGGAGTGTGCTGTCGCGGGGCATTCGAAAGAGTGCTACTCTGAGTGCTCTCTAGGGAGTGGCTGAACGGAAAGGGGCTACACCAGTGCAGTTGTCGTTAGCGTGGCTGAAGAGACAGAGTGGAAGGAGGGGCTTGCCAGTTATCATTCCTGTCCCCGAAACTACTAATATCAATAAAGTTGCGGAGAATATTTCGGAGGTGTTTTTGACGGCTGTCGAGGCCAGTGAGATCGAGGAGATCCTCGGAAGAGTGCAAGCGGAAGGTGTGAAATATAACGCACCATTTTCTGCTTGTTTGGAACTATGATTGAAGAGATGTTTTGTATACATATAATGAATTAATGACTCTCATTCTCGATATCCTTTAATTTGGTCCTGCCTGTCTTTTATGGTGGGATTTAGATAGATCTCAATACTCCAAACTGTACTGTACTTCCCGAACCATGAATGCCGTGAGCAGGAGCAGAGGCACCGCGCCAGTGATTTCTACCCCCCCAAGACCCAGAGAAGTATCAACCACCCAAGGTATATCCACAAGCAGAACATGATCATGATTCTAACACCGAACTCACTCGTCAAATCTGACCTTCAAATTCTTCTCCCTCCGAATGCAATCACCCAATCCAAGCCAAGCCATACCGGAAATTCCAGACTGATGTCCCGGTGGCGCAGTGAGACACTTTACCAATTCCAATCATGGCCAGAAAACCGCAAAAGTGTACACCAGAACCTAACCCAATCATCAGCGGCCAATCATCATCTAACGGAATTCGAGAACTTTCCGTCACAAGAGCCCTTAATCAGGTTATGGCAGCTCAAAGAGAAGAACCTACCTTTAAGATATTGTTAAGTTAGATAGAAATCAGATTTTCGGAAGGTTGAATAATGTGGAGGAAAAATCATTGACATCTTCCCCAATATCGATGGCTTGCTACAAAGCCCCTATGGGAAATTTCACTTAAGCTTCATGTGTGGCCGGAATCCTTATCAGTGAGGAAAAAAATAGGCTCGCAAATACACGAGCAAGAATTCAAAAGTTTTCGGGTGATGCAGATTGAAGTATCATACCTACGTTTAGCCTGTAACTTAAGGTATTTGAGAGTATTAGGAGAACAAAAAAGAGGGTTCCACATCGTTGCTCATGGGGACCCTCCTGGATATATATGATATAGTACGTACTAGCTTCTCAAAGATTTTCCGTTCTCTAAGCGATTTCACTAAGGGTCTAAGATAGCTGTGAGGTGGGTTGGCACATCATGCAATTCCATCCATAGACCATCACTGTATTGTAACATATCGCCTGTATCAGTTACATGCTGATTTAATGCACAAGAGGGGTCGTTTACCTAGAGAAAACATGTTATTCAGATATGTATCGCATAGAAATAATCTCCCGCGAGCCTTCATCCCTCGAGGGAATCACATCTCCCGAATCAAAATACCCCCTCTCTCCGTCCCTAGCCTCTCTATCACGTCTAGCTCCTTGGGCTCCTTTCCTATCTCCTTCTCTATCACCACCCTAAGGAAAAAGATTGAGGTTTTGCTAAACAGCAAACTTTTCAAAAAAAAATACCACTGTTTTCTTTTCGGAATATATTCTGTTTTCAGCTTTTATGCTATTTTTCTAAATTGGTACATGTCAAGCAGGGCCTCAATCTTTTTCCTCTTTTCTATCTACTCCTGAGTGAACTCTGTAGTTTGATTGTTGGGGGGTTTTTTTTCCCCTTACATTTTACAGTATCACAGCACCTTGGTCTTTTTATCTTCTGGCTTCTATCTATGTTATGCTGTTGTTTATCATTCCATTTATTTCCATTTATCAAAACGTAATGATACTAATAATGATACTTAAGCTTATCTATTATAAAATTCTAATCCTTGAGGGGTATTTTTAAGTTTTTTTTCTTTTTCTTTTTAATTTCGGGTTTTAATTCTCAAGGTCTGCGCGCGGTGTCGGTTTTGGTGGTTTTAGGCCAGCGTAGATGGAGCAAATCTCGCCCGATGAAAACTTGAGGTACTGGCCGTACTATGACGGTATTAGTGGCAAGGCCTATCTATTTGTATCGCAGAGCTTGTTATATCAGCTTAACAACCAGCTGACGAGCTCTGTGAATCAGTGCACATTGAAGGATTTAATGAGCGGTAAAGACAAACCTCACAACCACACAGAGATCATGTGGTACTGGTTTCATCCCAGAACCAGATGCCGGTGCCGCAAATTAACCCTTTCATATTCCATTCACTTACAACTTCATTATAACACCCAGCAGACACATTTTACGAGCCACTGGGGAGATGTGAACGATGCAGTACCTAACTGAACCCCATCTGGTGAGTGGAGCCACAGGTAATCACTCGGTCGCCAATAGGGGTCGAATTGGTATCATTACGTGGTGTAATATACCATACAGCACGATACAATAGTGTGGCCTACCGTAAAAACCGAAATAATTGAGAATCACGCTAAGACGTCCAGAATTTCCCCCTTCGGATTAAGGGGAGAAAGCACAGCGAAAAGATAGCCTCTCAGACCCCAGCTGAGACAAATAAAAAGAAAAAACGACAGACCTTGCCAGGAGAGGCAAATCCAGCGTCCTAGAGAGATTCTCAATTATTTCGGTTTTTACGGTACGGTAAACTTACCAGACCCCGTGAGCCGGTCCAGTATAAAAGATTTTGAGATTTCGAATGTGATGCTACAAGTAGAGGGGAGTAGAGTTTACGCAGAAGAGGAAAAGAAAACCCATACTCCGGCATTGTGGATAAGAATTCACAAATCAAACTTAACCTGAACTTGGTAGCAAAAGATACAATTACCCAGCATTCAAAACTTTGGTGTGAATTTCCGTTTTCCAGTATTACAGCTTACAACCTTAACGCACCGTATTATTCGAACACTATCGCCAATTCGACCCCTGGCGCGAGTTTACAAACGTGAAAAATCGAGGCCCCATACTAGCACAACCTAATCGATTAGGGCAGCAATCCGCAATCATATGTGCGACATCTCCTCGACTCGACCTGGTCATTCCCCCACTTCTCCAAACCCAAACTGGCTCAAGCCTTCGTTCGAAAGGAAAAAGGCTGTACTCGGTACATCGTGGAGAAAATCACCGACATTTTCTTTTCCATGATTGATGGCTCACCGCGAATCCCTTATGTGAAGCTTTGCTTTGCCTTCATGGGTGGCCGGCTGAGCTAGTTGTCAGCAAGAAAATAGAAACCTGGTGAGGAATTGAAGTTTTTTTCGTAGATGACGAAGTGTCGTATCTGCCTTTAACCCCTCAAGGCAAACGGGAAAGCATCTGGAGAACGGAGAGGAGAGCCCCATATCGCTCTTCATAGGAATCTCCTTGACTATACATGATACGTGCTAGCTTGGTTTACGGCTCACCAAGATATTTTCGAATTAGGTTTCCATATATTGGGAACTATGGCAAGCGCATAAAGTTAGGCTATTACTATTTTGTGAGGTTCTAACATATCACTCAAATGCTGACTTTATAAGTATATCCAAGGGTGGTTTAACCAGTGAAAAGATTCTCATTTAGATAATAGTTATGGCACAAAAAGGTCTACTCAAAGACAAATGGACCATTTAGAGTACCTAAACCGCGCCTAAGAACCAGGAATTATTATCCCACGAATGCAAATCTACCCAAGGACCCTTTCCCTTCGCCCCCTGTCCCTTCGCGGCCTTTGGCTTCCTCACCTTTCGCCCCTTAGCCACCTTCGGGGTCTTCGGCCTAACTGGCCTTAGCAGTGCATCCAGCTGCCCCTCCCTTATCACCATCTCTACCTCTTTCCCCTTCCCCTTCTCCTTTCTATCCTTTCTCCCTTTCCGCCTCTCCCTTCGCCTTTCCTTCCTCTGCTCAGCCTTGATTTGCTTCTGGTCCTCCTTCCGCTTCCACAACTGCAGCTTCCACTCCTTCTTTTGCTGCCGTATCTCCAATTCGTCCTCCGTCAACTTCCTGTCCCCGTTTTCTTCCTCTCTATCTTTCGTGCTCACCTTCGTGGCTGAGCGCTTCCCTTTCCCCTTCCATCGTGACCCCTCCTTCACCTGCACTTTCACCACTACCATCACTCTCGGCTTATTCACTTTCACCTCCACTCTCTCAATCTCGTTTTGTGTCTTCTCTGCTGTAGGGGAGTTCTCGAAATCGTTTGCGACCATAATCTCATTAACCATCACACTCTCGTTCACAACCCCGGTCTCGTTCGCCGCCCTAGGTTCCTGGACCTTCTCCGCTTCTTCGTTCTTCCCTTCTGCCTCTCCTTCTTCGTTCCCTCCGCTAGCCACCCGGTGCTTCACACACACGCTCATTACACCCTCCTTTCCCCAGTTTTTCTTTCCCCCTTTACCATTGACACCGATAAAAACAGCCCACTCCCCATCTCCCTCGATCTCACTGACTATCCTCTTAGCTTCCTCTGTAATACCTGCCCAATCGACAAGCTCAGAACAAGCCACAAGTACCGTTCTCATCAACCAGCAAAGCTCAGTGAAGTCTTTGGGAGACATAGTTCGCCGACATTTTGCCGCCTCAGGATGATCGCTTAGGATTGAGATCAAACGGCTAACGCAATCGAGTGCCCCGTGCTTTTCTTGGGAGGAATTATCATTTCCGGAGATATTTTTTTGCGAGAAGTCTTGGGTGGGAGGAGAGGTTGGAAAATAATTGATTGGAGTAGGGGTATCTAGAGTAGGCTTTTCGGTTGCTTCGGTGCAATTGAAGGAAGTGCTTGAGGTTTCGGGGGTGGGGGAATTAGACGGGGTGTAGACCGGTGAGGACATCCTGCTTTTGTGAAGAATTCTTGTTTTTTCTCTTGGATGGGGGCATGTGGACCATCGGGTGGTGCTCGTTTTATGAAGTAGCTAGATTTAGGCCTCCAATGTGGGGAGGCTTTCTATTGGCTCGGTGCTACAATAGCCTTATGTAACTTGACAAGAATGTTGATGCTGAAAGATTATGGTGGAACATTCCGGGACATGATCGCGGTATTGATGGAAAGCTCTCCTGAGTGGGAGAGTTTGCTATGTTTTTCTTTTGTATTGGTGGATTCTGGAGAAAGTTCTCCAAGTTATTTTTTCCTCACTATGTTTTGGAATGTTGTGGAAAAAGATGGATATGTGCGGTGAGCGAGAGATGATGTTTGGACTTGTTTTACTTTGATATAATTATTCCTGTTTTTTTTCCGAATAATTTTGATGTAAGGAAGTTTGACAACTTGGTTACAAACAACCACGATTATTTTTCACTTTATCCCTTCCTTCATCAGACTATTGCGTCAAGTCCACGTTCATCCGCTGTGCATACCACATAACATTAATAAAGAAATGGTTTCCGGATTTCTAGATGGAGTTCTAGATGCGATCTCTTAATCAACCCAAAGATGAAAATTTGAGGCACTACTGAAAAGATACGGTAATATAGTTCTGGTAAGGTCTCAAAGTCGCAGAACTTTATGATATCAAATCAACTAAGTTACTAACAATTTTACTAAACCGGCGTCCATTTAAGGCTCAATCGGCGGAGAAGACAAACATTGCAAACACCAACACAGAAACATCCCAGAACCAGATACCACGCGATACTCCCAACCGGTTCTAATCTCCCATCTCTGAGTCAAGCCATAACTCAACAAACCGAGCAGCATACATAATCTTTTTTCACAACCCGTTAGCCAGGGATCACTACAACACCTGACCTCCACGCGATACCTACAACCGCAGATGATCACTCGATACCTTTCTCCACCGTGCTTCTACCGGACAGACCTGAAAACTGAACCACACAGTGGCGCAATCCAATCCAACCCATTGCAGCAATCGTTATCTGTGGTCTATTATTTCATCGCCGCAAACGGGACGTTCTGATACTTGGCCGAGATTAAACTGGCTCCAGCCCAGCTCAGCCTCTGCAACAAGACCTACACTTTTCTTGCTTTTCTAGTTGGCCATTGGTTATCACTCGATATGAGTACTGTGCTCTGGCTATATGATTTGGGAGAGGTTGTAGCTAGGGCATCATGACTGAGTGAGGTGAACAAGTGACGGTTTTTCACCACCACCACATATCATACATAACTTAGGGAAGAAAAAATCAGCGAGATTTGCTTGTCTCAGGTCGATAGATGGCTAGGTGAATATCCGGGTGAAGATTCAGGTTAACTTTATGGATGGCTGGGGTCTGTGTTGCGGGCGGGGATATCAGTAAGGGATTGAAGGGGTGTTTTTATTTTTGTGTTTATTTTTATTCATTTATTTATTGGGGGGAGTGGATGAAGTGCTGTCTCTGGGGTTGACACTAGAAATGTAGGGAAATATCGGGTGAAGATGAGATGGCGGTTCTATCTTGTTCTTTGTGGGAACCCCAATGGATATAGCATATGTGATACATGTAAGCTCGCAAAATCTGTACTACCAGGGAATAGATGTATTTCTGAAATTCGAGTGAGAGATTGAGATACGCGGAGGTATGATTTAGGTGCCCGGGAGAGGGGGTGTTTAGTCTGGTTTTCGTACGTTTTTCATGTGTCTCTACTGTAGTATCAATAACTTAGAACTGCTATGATACATAAATTCATACCGGTAGGTCTGTTGGGCTACCCGGGTTCGATACCAGCCCGGTCTACCCCAGTTGGTTCTTATATCTCGCCCGCTCCATGAAGCTCAAAATTCTTTGCAGTGTGCAACGCTTGGTTTGTATATCATGGCAATTTTATAGACTATTACTGCCTTCTGAGGTACGGTACATATCAATTAGATGCCGATTCAGTACATACAAGGGGTGTTTAATTAGTTAAAGCATCCCTTTCAAATAAGTATCGCGCCAAATAATGTACCAAAAACCTTAATCCATCACGAACTGAAACACCCCCGGCCTCCGTCCCCGGGTTCTCCGCTACCTCTAGCCCCTGTTCCTTCTCCTGTTCCTTCTCCTGTTCCCTCTCCTGTTCCCTTGTTCCTGCTCTTGTTCCTTCCGCCCCTTCCTTTCCATCTCCGCCGCCTGCTCCTCCTCCTTTTTCCTCTCCCTTTCCATCTCCGCCTGCTCCGCCGCCTGCTCCTCCTCCTTTTTCCTCTCCCATCTCCCGTTCCTCCTCTCCTTCATCTTCTCCTTCTTCATCTCCTTCTTCCTCTTCCACTTCTCCTTCTCTTTCTCCTTCTTCATCTTCTTCCTCCTCTCCCTCATATCCCTTTGTCTCCTTGCTTTCTCGTTCTTACTCTGCTCATTCTCTTCCTTCAACTTCCTGTCCTTGCTCCCTTCCTCTTCATCCACTGTGCTCAACAGCATAACTAACCACTTCCCATTCCCATTGCCCCCCCCTTTCCCCTCTTCCTTTACCAGCACTTCCACTGCTACATCCATCTGTAACTTCTTGGTTTCGATCTCCTTCCTCTCCCTCACCTTCTCCTTCTCACTCCTACCAAGCTGCTCAATGCCGTTCACTACCATACGGTCATTCACCAATCCTGTTTCGTTGGCCATCTCCGGCCCTTGACTCCTCTCCGCTGCTTGCCCTTGCCCTTCTACATTTTCTTTTCCCCTCCTATTTCGCTTGTTCTTCACCCAGTACTTCGCGTTCACGTTCATCATGGCCCCCTTCCCCCCGCTGCCATGAAGACTAATGGAAGCAACCCGCTTCTCATCTCCGCCAACCCTACTCACATTCTTCTTGGTTTTCTGTGCAATAGCTGCCCAATCCAGAAGCTCGGAATAAGCCATAAGCGTCCCCCTCATCAACGAGCAAAGTTCAGAGAAGTCTCTGGAAGACAGGGTGCGCTGAGATTGGACCGCTTCAGGGTAATCGCTTAGGGTGGAGATCAAAGTATTAACACAGTTGAGTGATTCTTGCTTTTCTCGGAGAGAATTGTCGAATTCTGAGGGGATTGTTTGGGAGGAATCGGGAGTGGAGGGAGTGGCTTGGGTAGCATTGATTGGAGTAGGAAGACCTTGGATGGGCGTTTTCGTCGCTTCAGTCGGCTCAATGACTGCGCTAGAGCTCTGCGGGGTGGGAGGTATAGTTGGCGTGTGGATCGGTTTGGACATTGCGGCGTTGTGGACAACTGTTTTTTTTTTCGATAACGCGGGCGTGCAGTTTTTCGGAGTGGTGCTCATGATATAATTTATATAAAGTTGATCGATTTAGGCCTCCCATATTGAGAGGCACTCTATTGGTTGCTACTACAACTCCCTTGTGTAACCGAACAAGAAATCGCTTCCTGAGTTCGAGGAGAGATGGTACAAATCTCGCCCGACAAAACCCTCAGGTAACGTTCACGGTATAGTACGAGCACTGCCTAGGTCTACTTATTGAAGATTTTTTTTTCTACATTTGATTTTTAACGAATTTGTTGGATCAGTGCAGACCGAAGGGTTCAACGCGCGTTGAAGACCCACATCACCACCCAAAAGTATGTGGTACAGTACAGTTGCATCTCATCAAGATGCCATCCGGCACACACTTTGCTCCCAACCTAAGGGACCGACATCCCACTTTGCTACACAGTCATGTACTCGAGTAGACAGTCTCCCAGGCCACCCGGACAGATGCTGTTTGATGGGCTTCGTATGAGGAAACGAGTGGTGATCAGCACAGTTGCCACTGTTCACCTAAGTAAACCACTGGAAAGGTTCTTATTTGGGTTCAGCTGCCCGGGTGAAGGGGGTGTCCGGGTGCCCTGGGAGGCTGTCTACATACAATAACGGAATTTGTTTACAACCCATTGACCAACCAAGAGCACTGAGGCACCTGGCCTCCAGGTAATACCCAGAGCCACAGATAATCACTCGGTATCCGATTCCACTCTTGGCGTGTGATTCTACTCGACTGAAAACTGAGCCACACATGGGCACAGCCCAGTTAATTATCGCGAATATTATCATAAAAGAAAACTAACCTGGTAAAAGCAGTCTTTAGACCATATCATACAGCTAGTCCTACCATAGAGGGGGGATGAGCTCAGCGATACAGTACTCTAATAGCAAAGAAAGAGAAGAGAAGAGAAAGAAATGAAGGTGAAAATGAAAATGAAAAGACGAGAATTATGAAACAACAGAAAGAAAATGGTTCTTTGCCCCCGAGTCCTCTCCTCGGTATGTTATATCTGACTGCTATATAGATTCTCTAGAATCTTAATGAGTGAACTATTCTATACCGCAGAACAACGTCTATCTTCACCTAATATCATTTCGCAAACGTACTCTATCTCGGGGTAGAAGTCTATCAGCTAATAATACCCAATACCGTATTAACTCGCATAAGAGCACGGCGTGCTATGGTGAGGGACCTCTGTACCCGGAACACTAAGCGAGGAATTTGAAGGTGGAAGCCAAAACCTAAAGGCCTGTCAACACCACCATATACGAAGAAAATAAGTCTATTAAGAGATAGAACAGCATGCTGGCTTTAATCTAATAGAGAGAAAATTAAAATATCTTTTGATTTGATGGAATTATTAAAGGATAAAGGAGAGCAGATTTTGGGTGGGGTGAAGCAAATGTCCGGGGCATATTTTGAGTGAAATTGCAAAACGAGTGATATTTTGTGACTGTTAGAAATAGTTGGTGATGTTTATATGACATAACAAAGTGTTTGGCCCAGCAACAAGTGCTCAAGCGTCAGCTAAGTTCTTCAAAACAGTGCGAAGAAGTTTAGACCACTGTTCTACTAGAAGCTTCTGGACAGAGAATCATTTTTTATCCTAAGTTTCATCGCAAGCTGAATTTTATTGAGTGTTTCTGGTGCTCTACTATGCTCGGGAAAATTGTCAATACTCTCTTGTGGGCCTCCGAGAAACCATTCTCTGTGCAATTGACTCAGTGTCAACGGCTACTATCCACCAGTGCTTCCTTGCCTGTATGCGTATTCTTGATGCATACCAGTCCGGACTCCACTACGGCACAGCAGAGTTTCATGAACGGGTTTACAAAAGTCACCACCACGTTGAAGACAAAATGGTTGTGGCACCACTGGGTTTTAGGTGTACTTCTGCCTTAGTCATCATTTCCACCAATCTTCGGGCACTCCGGCTACAGAAGTCCCTCACCATAGTAGGTCAGATTAAGGTGAAACCAAGCCACTGAAATGTCGCAATACAGTTAGAGGTCAGTGCAATCTCAATTAAACCCCAAGCAGCCAGTGGGAATTGAGGATTAAATATTAAAAATTAAAAAAAAAACAAGCAGAAAAGACCAAAAAATCTATTCTTTGGCTTTTGGCAGGGTTCAGTTTGCGCAAGTTCTGGCACATTCTAAACCAACATACTAGCACGTCGTTCTCTTATGCGAGTTAATACGGTACTGTATTCGGGAGGTTCGAAGTTCTCGGTACAGTGAAGGTACACGGGATATGTTACAGGTGTTTTTTTTTTGAACAGGTTAAACGGGGGGAAAACGAAACTGCTGTACTGAACTCCTGAGTGTACCGTGTGCCTTCTCAAAAAAAAGGATACCATGTGTTGTGTTTTCAGAAAAAAATACACCTGTACCATATTTCATGTACCTCCACTGTACCGAGAACTCCGAACCTCCCTATTTGTTACATATATATATATATATATATATATGTGAAAACGCACTTTCCCCGGATGCTCACCGACACCCTTCCTGTTCACTCACTCGGACTTACACAGATAAACCTAAAGCTAGCATATCTATCAGTATCACTTTATTGACCGACCGGCTCGTCATTGTAATCTACAAAATAATAATACACAATCACCCCAAACCTACTCGGAGTAGGGGCGAAGTATTGGGACATGCAGGGGTCGGAGAGGCCTGTGCATATACCACAAAAGAGGTAATAAAGATATTATTCTAAACTAAAAATGTAAAATACCTTTCTTTAATAGATCAATTCCAACATTTCCACATTGCCTCAACTGCTAATAAATACACTCTTTATATTCTTCGCACAGACATTTGACCCCCCTGCTTGTCCCAATATTTTCCCCCTCACCCGAGTACCCATCCCCTGTCTAGTGCGATACCCAACCAGCGAGTCCCAAACCAAACCAAAACCACCCCTCCGAGCAACCCTCCGACAGTATCAACAACCTGCCTGAAGATCTCCCCAATAAAACAATAGAGCTCCAGCAACCCCCATCTTCCAACCACCATATCTAAAGCTAATATACACCACCCTTCACCATTATTACATCAATGCCTGCAATTCTGCCAGAATTGTAGCTTTTCATTATGTCCATTTATTGTATTCCCTTACTTGGATGTTTATCCCCTCGAACCAATCCCGTGATCGCATCGTCCACTCCAAACACGGGCGAAATTGGACACAGACTCCCCCATAAACTACCTATTATCATTAGAAAATCCCTGTCAGTAGTGTCCAACTCAGAGTGAGTAGAGAGAGGGCGTGGGGGCTAGTTTCAAGCCACCTTCTAAACTGCAAAATAATCCCTGTCTTGTGCTGTACGAAAACATACCGTATCCCCTAGTACCCCCCCCCCCAGTATCTAACATCTGCCCCTACTGATGCCACCAGCGGGCCTCTTCCTCCTTTTGGTTTAGAAGGTGGCTTGAAACTAGCCCCCACGCCCTCTCTCTACTCACTCTGAGTTGGACACTACTGGCATGACTTTTTCTAATGATAATATCATACATAGCACGGTGGTCTTTGTACTCCAACAGGTGTCAGTTATTCTCGTTGTGGAATATGCATGTACGTCTCGGGTCTGAGCAGCAGCCAGTTGGTTTATATGATGAAATTAGCATGAATCTATGCCACCCGTCACGGGCCCTCGGAGGGCGAAAGGCCGGAACTTTTTACAGTACGGTACGTCGGTACTGGGACTGGCTGGAGTGGGCGACTGTCGAACGGTACATCACTACCATTACCGTAAAATCTCTTGTTTAGCGTTTTCCTGAAACGGTATGGGATAAGCTCTCAGGGCGTGTTAGACCTCAATAACTGGTATTTGCAATTCTGTTAACCTATCCAACTAAACCTATCGTGGGCTGACGGGGCTGACTTACTGATAGTGGATTTCAAGAGATTTTACGGTATTTGTTTTTTTTTTTTTTCTACGCTTGCTAGTTAAGTGTGATAGTGACCTAGTATCTGCGAGATTCCCCGGAGGGTTTGGGCAGTCAGGCCTGTCAGGATGCCGGGGGTTGGGACTGGGGGTGGGCAGGTATCGTGTTGGTGGAACATGTTAATGCGCAGGTGAAGCTCTGGCGGGATGGGGGTGATGCGGGAATGGGGAATGGAGCCGTGCGGATGGATTTGGGGAGGAGATTCTAGAACCTGGTGGGCTTTAGGATTCATAGAGCCAATGAAGCGGCGGAAAATGGGGTTAGGATTGGCTTATGTGTGCTGGGGTGGGGGAAGCCCGTATTTGGTGAGACTTTCTTCGTAGTACCGGTATGTTGGATTCCTCTTGTGAGGATTTGGAGGTATGAGTCTTATACCGGTAGTAGGCCATTAGAGTATGGCTTTAGTTGGTCGACTCCTGGCCACTCGTTCTATGTTGGCACACATTCAGTACCGGTATTCCACGGCAAGGCGAGCCCACAATAGCGAGAATGCCCATATAAATAATCCCTGTCCTATACAATTAGTACGAGCGTTCGCGCATCACTGTGTTCTCGCCTTGCCGTGGATTACTATACCGTATTTGTTGATATCGGAAATGTTGACTTCAGCTCACTTACAGTACTGCATTCCCTATCTCTTTGGTTACCGACCAAGTCACTTATTATCATTAGAAAAAGTCCTGTCAGTACTGTAAAAACTCTTGAAATCCGCCATCTCAGGCTGGTGTGTGGCATGCTATGGCAGGAGAGTGCACAATATCTTGGCTAGCTATTTGGGGAAAAGGTTAAGCAGCAAAGTGACACCCTGCCTCATAATTTCAACTTCATGGGTATTAATAGGCTGGTTTGGTGGCCAGGCACACTTGACTATTTTGACAAAGATGAAAATCAGGTATTTATAAATTCTACATTCAGGTTTTCATCTTTGGTCTCAGGAATATCTGCCTCTGGGTGTGCTGTCCCAATGTCCTCTCTCCAATTTCCTATCACCAGACCAGAGAAATCCTTAATATCTAATTCTAAGTCTGTACTTCCATCCACAGAAAGTGATAATCCTACTTTCTGGAAAACATGGCATATTATATCTTTTTTTTTTTTCCTTATGAAATCTATAGAAAACATCACCCACACAGAAGGTTGTAAATATATGGTATTGGCATATAATCCATTTCTGGACACTTTCAATAGTTTCTACTTGGAAAATCACTATATTGGTATGCTTGCAAATAAGGTCTTTGAAGGACTTGTTGATGGCAGAATTGAGGAGTTGAACAAGACTCATATAACCACCAGGTATAAGGGAGGACATGATACCATGGGATGGTATTTTTTTGAAGAATGGCTAGGGTTTTTAAGTTATGAGACCCCATTAAATCTATTGCAAATAAGGTAGAGTAACCACTAAGAACAAGAACTAAATAGTTCTCAATGTAGTATAGAAATAGGTTGTTGTTTATATATACTCTATTATTAAATTCGACAAGCACACTGGGATAATATTTGCACCTCTCATCCTCCAGCTGTTTGACCTTTCCCTGGAAAATTACTACTAGGGGTACCTAGGGAACCCTATCTACAAAGATTAATAAGACAAGCAATGCCTGCTACTTATCCCACTCACTCTGGGAGGACTTGACCCAAACAGTTTTCTCTCCTATCATCTTGTATATTTTACCATCAAGATATTCAAATGAGATTCAAGTTTTATCTAAACTGTAGATATTGGAGAGCTCAAATTGACAGACTGAATAGTAGCAGAAAATGATATCAAAAAAAGGGTTTGAAGGATCCTAAGAGTTCCACTAGTTGAATCTCAACTAGTTAATAACTAGGGATTGGTATTCTACTTGTATCTTTTGAGCTTTTTTTTATGATGCATGTTAAGCTAATTTTGTGTTATCTAAGAAAGCCAGCAAACCACTCAGTGCTAAACTAAAAAAGGTACCAACTAACCTCTGCATACAGCTCCCAAAATCAAAATGTTGCTTGTACCCAAAACCATCCTCTTCTTATAATCCTTCTCTCCCTTCTCCATGCTACAAAGTCTTCCAATAGCTTTTCCTCTAACTCTGACCACCAATATAATCTTGCCTTCTCCTCTGACTGCACTTGAGCAGTTGAGTTAATCCCAACTCCCTCAATATTTTTTTTTTCAACTATTCCCTAATTGATCTACCACAGAATGCTATACAGCTCTGATACTTCTTGCTATGTTGGCTTTCAGTATCAATTTTGTTTCTAAAGTAGAATTTGATAGTGTTTAAGGAATGTTAAAGCTCTAATCCTTTGATACTGGCTATAGGTTCACTTGGGATAGATTACTGACTTTATATCTCATTTATAGAGGATATGCTAGCTAATGCTTTTTGCTTTAAGACCTCATTGTACTTTTTTGGTATTGGTTGTGGCTATATTTGCATAGAGACTTTGATTAACCCAGAAGGAGTAATAAAAAGATAGATATTGACTTCATAGTTTAGGAACTGGATACTACCCATACATCCTCTTTGCCCTTTGCTAATTTTATTTATAACTTGAACTTTCTTTCTAACTTACAAGTGAAAGTTAGCTATAGAGTCTAGGTAAGACACCATAAGTCTACCTCCTTTCTGAACATGAGAGATAGTGATGATAGTCTTTTCTCTCCACTCTAGAAAGTCATAAAGAGTCACTTCAGAAGCTGAAATAATAGCTCAATCATTAGAATACTTTGGGATATGGGCCTTCTCATCTTGAACATAGGATAGATGACTATTTTTTATATCACTTATATAAAGAATCTAATTTTAGGATTATCACTCATTCTTGTTGATCACACTCACCTAACTAGTAATAGCAATAGTATGATCAACTTAGATGGCAGATTTCAAGAGTTTTTATAGTAGTGTTCAACCCAGAGTGAGTAGAGAAAGTGTGTGAGGGCTAGTTTCAAGCCACCTGCTAAACTAAAAGGAGGAACAAGGCCTTCTGGTAACATCTATAGAGGTAGCCTTCTTCCTCCTTTTGGTTTAGCAGGTAGACTGAAACCAGCCCCTAAACTCTCTTTCTCTACCATAAGAACTTGTAAAATCTACTATCTCCATCACCTTTACCCATCAGGGTTAGGGTTGCTGGGAGGGTTCAGGGGGGATCACTCAATCAACACTTTTTTATTTCTTGCTCATGATAGCTTCAAAGTCTTTATTTTTGCCCTTGAGAGGTTTATTATTTTTTGATGCCCCATGAGAACCCTCTTTCATTGGTCTGTATAGCTACTACTTACCCATTGAGGGTATCAGTACCTGGAGCCATATTCTCTTTGGCTTTGGCAGATAGCTGGGACTACAGTTTGCAGTTCAAGGAGCCCCTCAGGTCTCAAGTCCATACCTTCTTTATTGACACTACTGAGTACAGTTATGAATATAATTCCAATAACCTTTCATTCTTTTATGCACTTTTCTGGGACCCATAAACCTGACTGCTATTTGGTACCTCATGTCCAGGAGGCCATTTTTTACTTTCCCCTCAGGTACCCACAAAGTCTCAGCCTTCAGGGTATTGGAAGTTCTGGCCTCTCACACAATGTATGTGAAGGGGTATTTTTTGCTGTTCCCTCCTGCAGGATGGTTTTGACCCCCAAAATCAATAGCCTACCCTCTGACATGACTATCTAGAGTTTTCCTGTGAATTAGCTAGTCAGATGTAGTTACATCAATTTGGTGGATAGGACCTTTAGCTGGTTGTATGATGTAACTTCAGCAATACAATCAACAATATTTCAGCATTAATTATGACAATACTTTACAACTTGCTTGATATCTTCAGGAGCTAATGCCTTTAACCTGCCTCTTAGGCCCTCATGGGAAACTCTTTTGAGTCCTATTGAGGAGGACCTTCCACAGTTTGACTTTAGCAAGATGGGTAGATCAGTTGGCACAAGGTATACACTGTGGCACTACTCTGGAGGGCTCTTGATCACTGGTTTTTGGTTCTGGGTAGTGAAGTTTTCTCTTGTAGTGGAGGATAGTGAGGGGGCTTCTGGCCTCAGTTTGATTTGTAACAGGTAGTCTGTGAGGTAGATTTCTTTATGGGGCCCTTGGCTGCAGCATCTTTCTCATGCTATATAGTGATACCATTTAGTTTGTGGATTGTTCTTACTAGTGAGTAGTTGTAATCATGGTAATAAAATAAGGTTTCTCTCCATCACCCCCCTGTAATCTCAGGATTCAAAGACAAAAGCTCCTGAGAAGAACTATATTAAGGGGTAGTGCAACTGTAGATAGGGCCGGTAGGTCTAAGCTGTAAGTTTCTTGAAATAAGGTAAAGTAAAGATAAAACAAAGATCGTTAAGGTAGGCTCGTATTTCCAAAGGCTTGGAAAGAATAAATGTAATAAGGTTTTTCAAGAGTAAGATAATAAATATATTAATAAGATCTCTTCTCCATTGCTTGATGTTTCTAATAGCTGGGAGTACCTCGATATTTATATTCCACATCTGGGTTATCATGGGCTACAATCAACTCCCACACTATCTAAGTACCTCCATCGAAAACCTCTTAATTTCCCTAAGTGTGAACACTCTTGACCCTGAGAATATTTGCCCTGCTTAGCTTTGATCTCTTCAAACTCCTATTATTTCTGGGGGGTGTAAACGCTCCTCCAGTAGGTAGTCTTCGATCTCTCCACTATATGAACTTAATTCAAGTATGCCACCCTAATGGCAACTATACCAATTGTTCTACCTCAAAACATAAAGTGATCAGCTTTAATGAATGAGCATGGCCATTGTGTTACATATTGATGCATCATAAGACCCATTGGATATATAGAGTTTTTTTGCTCTGGATCGAGCCAATAGCTTATCCAGCGAAAACCTCTCATACCGATTCTCGAGTAGGCCCTCTTGGGGTACTACTTCTTTTAAAGCAAGCTCACGATATTCGGTCACTAAGGTTTCTTCCCAAATCGTCCCATTACTTATCAGCCATAATATTTAACTGCTAATGTACAGAGTAATAGCTTGCTCAAAACCTAACTGAATTCCTCCGAGTTACTTCTTATGAGTCGCCAAAGGTGTTTTCTCATATATCCTATAGACAGCATCTGGTTGGACGGACAGCAACGATGTATATGGTGTTATGCTGAAGGTGTTATTTATAGTGGCTGAGGTGTTGGGATGCAACTTGGCCATAATACCGTGATGACACCTGGTCCCTTCATGGGGGCTGCAGGGGTATGGTAGAAATAATCCTGAGTAAAGGCCAGGTAACTTTGGCCCCTTTTTTCTATATGCCTAATAGACTAGCTCTTTCCAGAAGCAGTATAAGATTAGTTCTCATGCCATGTTAGATCTCATTAACTGGTATTTGCAATTCTGTTAACCTCTCAATCTAAACTAATCATGGGCTGACCAGCTGGTAATCTGATAATGGATTCCACAAGTTCTTACAGTACCCACTCTGAGTTGAACACTACTGACAGAACTTTTTCTAATGGTAATATTCCCCCTGCTCATGATCACTGTGCAACAGGTTGTGTTGTTATGCAACAGAGGATGTTAGGAGTTGCTTTACAATAACCTCTGGTATTGCATGGTCTAGACTACTGCAAGGAGAGGCCTAGCTCTAGACTCCTGTGAGGAGAGGTGGTGTGGCACTGGAGTGAAATGAGGAGCAAAATGAGGAGTAAAATGAGGAGTATTATAGGATGAAGTGAGGAGCAGTTATGTAACAGAAGGGATGGACATTCATGAGGCTAAGTTTTTGATAGTATATAGTTTGATCCACCTTGATGTCAAGTGGATAGAAGTTTAAATCTTTTATATGGTTACGAATTACACACAAACATTGATCAAAACTCATTACCAAATTTCCCTATTTTCTTCTATTCACTTCATCTATCTACCACAGGTTATGAGCCCGGAGGCTTGCTGATAACCTGAAGCCTTCTACCTTACAATCTGAAGATTACACCTACCCTACCAAACAACCTTGTCATCTCCTCCTAAATGACCTTATTATCACATAACTCTTTTGTCCTTTGTTTATTATTACGAAACTACTAGTCACACCCTATCTATATCCTAGGCCACGAAACTAGGTTAGAGATGCTCGACCAAGCCAACTCCAATACCCTCACAGTTAATATAGAGACTGCCACTTCTACACTACAAAGTCAAATTATGTATCAGTCAAAGTACAGTGAATTCCCTAAGCTTAACCACCTCAACTACTCCCAGTGGTGCAAGCACATGGAAGTGATCCTCCATGTAGAAGATGCCATCAAAATCACACTAGGGAACGAAGAAACCTCACCTGAAAACCAATGCATCCAGAATGCCGATTTCCATCACTGCAAAGGCAAAGCTATCACCTTGATCTTCGAATCTTATACCATTACTGTGCAACAGTATCTTCACAGCTTAACAAACCCACAAGATATATGGGACCTCTTCACTGATAAGTTGAATACTGCTGCCTCCAGTGCTAGATGCATGTCAACCCTTTGTCAATTCTCAAGGGCTCATCTGGTTGATGGCAAGGCCATTATAGAGTACATATTGACTCTCTTGTACTTTCAGGATCAACTGTCTGGAACAGAAGAACTCATCACCGACTCTGTATTTATATCTTATCTGTTGATGACCCTCCCTTCTACCTTCAATACTTTTAGTGATATACTCCTTAGTCAATGGACAGTCAACGAGTTGATAGTCAAGGTAAAGGAAACCAAAAATACCTTAAGAACCTGTCAAGTGGATTATCGAAACACCAACACAAGCAGTATGATTATGAACCCTTCTGCCTTAGTCACCTGTACCCAGAGTCACCAGGGACACTTCCAGGGGAGAGGAAGGAGAAGGTCCATAACTGGCAAAAGGAATGGTAAAGTAACCTGCTGGTACTGCAACAGGTGTGGACATAGGTAGGAAAATTGCCACATAAAGAAAAAGTTGGAAGAAGCACGAGTTGAGAGGATATTGAAGAGGAAGAGGAGAGAGGGGTCAAAGGAGAAAGAAGAGAGTGCAAATGTAACCTATACTTCTATGCAAGCACTAGCTGCTAGGCTTAATAATCAGTCAGTAAACAACGACCGGATTATAGACTCAAGGGCAACTCACCATCTGTGCAAGTATCGTCGACCCTTTGACAGCTTCAAATGTCTTCCGACACCTGTGATGGTGTACTTAGGAGATGATTCAACAGTGCCGACAATAGTGAAGGGAACAATCCATCTACATCTACATTCTAAGATGGTGTTGATAGAAGCCTTATCTGTTCCAAGGCTAAGGACATTACTGTTATCTGTCAGCAGTCTATCAACAAGATATGATATTACATTCAAGAACTCAGCATGTTTTTTTGACCACTGTTTTTTTGACCACTGTTTCTTTGGTTCTCTTATCACTGGTGTTTATCAATTCAAACCTACCAAGTCGAACTTTATTGCAGTCAGAAATGCAAGGTTACCCAATACCATAGCTAATGCTGCCATCCTACCATCAATGAACCTATGGCATCAATGACTTAGGCATGTCAACTATCAGATGTTGCATATCTTATTGCCGTGTTCTATGTATAGCGGTGACCCTATCACAAAGACTTCACCGTGTGAGATATGTGTGAAAGTGAAGCATCAATGGAAGATTGAGAGAAAGCCTGCCCCAAGAACAACTCGTCCATTTGAGTTGGTTCATTCTGATCTGGCTAGTCCAATTTCACGTGAGTCTGCATCAGCACTACAGTACTTCATCTTATACATAGATGACTTCTCACAAATGACCTGGGTATACTTTCTTTGAGGCAAGTCAGCCACAGAAGTGGTGTCAGTCTTCTAGAAGTTCAAGGCTTGCATTGACAAGCACTTTCCTGGAAATCCCATTATTCGGTTTCATTGTGATAATGGAAAAGGCGAATACGATAATAGCCTGTTTTGTGGGATCTTATGAGTATGTGGCATATCCTTCGAGCCTTCGCCACTGTACACTAAATACAAGAATGGTGTGAGTGAAAGAATGATCTGCACTATCATCACCAAAGTATGAGCAATGATACTGGACTCCGGCTCTGACGACAAATTGTGGGCAGAAATGATAAACATGGCAGTTTATCTTCATGCACAAACTCCCTCCCAATCAGTTGAAGGTGTCACCCCATATGAGAAACTCTATAGTCAGAAACCAGAACTTGGGCATTTAAGATGTTTTGGTTGTAGTGCCTATAAGCTCATTCCCGAGGTGCAGAGAAAAGGGAAATTTATGGAGCATGCAAAAAAGTATAGATTTTTAGGCTATGTGCATGAAACAGTCAAGATATGGTGTCTTTGGGATCCCCAAAGTAGAAGAGTAATTCAAGCATCTGATATCTGCTTTGATGAATCAGAAGTTATTGGTGAGCAGCAAATTGGTGACAAAGAGTTAGAAATGCTCAGGTCCTGCATTCCTGAGAATATACCGCTCGAGAAAGATGACTCAGTTCCTTCAATCTGAGTCCACGATCCCCACATTGTTTCCACTCTTCCCACCTATCATGTGTTGAACATGAATGACCAGGCAGCCATCGAGAGTGGCAGAATAAGCCCTGTAGATCCTACTACTGTTCTGGAAGAGTATAGGAAGTCAGCTATTATTGTTGAAAGTAGCCTAAGACCTGAGAACCTGCCAGTGCCAAAGCTGCAATATTCAGGTCAACTTGTACACCTGGTTCAAGCATACCGTACAATGCCTGAGTCTGGGACCAGCAATGAGGTTGAAGGAGACCTGCTTAGCTACCAGGAAGCCCTTGACCAGCATCACGGTGCCAATTGGAAAGACACTATGAGTGTGGAGTTCTGTTCTCTGATAGAGAACCAAACTTAGACATATTGTTTATCAGTCCCCTCTAGTGCACACCCCATTGGTTGTAAATGGATTTATTTGCTTAAGACTAATCCTGATAGTTGTTCACAGTTCAAAGTATGCTTGGTGATAAAGGGGTATGGACAGACTTTGGAGAGACTTTTGCTCCAGTCACAAAGTTAGTAAGTTTGCACTTGATCTAAGCCCTATCTGTGTTGAATAGGTAGGAGATCGATCATATGGATATCATGATGGCATTCCTTAACCCCCCTGTCAATGATAATATCTACATGTTTTTACCAGAAGGTATCGAATGACTTGACCCAGATAAGCCAGTCGGAACAACTGTTTGCAAACTAAATAAGGCTCTTTATGGGCTTAAGGAAGCACCAAAGCTTTGGTATCATCATATTGACAAGTTCCTACTTTCAATCAGCTTTCGGAAGTCTGCCAACAATCCTAATCTGTATCAGTCAAACGATTGTTAGCTTCTACTACTTCTTTATGTTGATGATTTGTTACTTGCCTCAAAAAGTCATTATCAAATTGAGGAAATGAAACACCTCCTCCATGTGAAGTATCGGATGAATGATTTAGGCTCTGCTTGGCAGTTTCTTGGCTTAGGAATTGAACATTTACTGAATGGAAACTTCTGACTTCACCAGGCATGATTTATTGTGAAAGCTTTACAGCGCTTCAACATGGAACACTGCAATGGCATTCATACTCCAATGGAGATTGGTAAAAAGTTGCTTCTTGCAAAGGACACTGCCAAACTAGCCAAACCATGAGAATATCAGTCCTTGGTCAGTAGCTTAATATATTTAGCTATCGGAATGAGACCCAATATTGCCAACTCAATTGTAGTATTAAGTAAATTTAATGCAAAACTGACTACTAATTACTTGCTTGCTGTAAAGCAACTACTTCGATATCTAAAGCAAACCACTGCTCTAGCCCTTGTTTCTAACTCTATAGATGGTTTAGTCAGCTACAGTGACTCTGACTTCGCTGGATACCTAAACAATTGGAAATCTACATTAGGTTATGTGTTCACTCTTGCTGGTGCTACTGTATCTTGGAAATCTAAAAAGCAATCTCTAGTATCATTATTGTCTACAGAAGCAGAATACATTGGCAGCTCTGAGGCAACCCAAGAAGTGATTTGGCTCCACTGACTCTACCATGAGATTACTGACAGTCAACCAGAAACAAATAAGCCAGCTATTCAACTACTACTCTCTCATAGCCAGGGAGCTATCAGTCTTACTGAATCTCTATGCTTCAATGATCGTACCAAGCATATTGATACAAAGTATCACTTTGTTCAAGATTCGTGTGCTCAAGGCCACATCCATCTCGAATATCTACCCACCGCTGAGATGACTGCTGACATCATGACAAAGTCATTGCCATGAGATATCCATCAGTGATATGTCATGGGTATGGGGTTATTAGGTTTGAGTTGAAGGGTGGGAGGAACACTTTTAAATTTGACTTAGTTTGTTTCCTTATTTTTGTTTTTATTTCCTTATAATGTACGGGACACTCTTTTTCCTGGCTACAGTCATTGACAGGTTTTTTAATGAGGTCACCAATGTCATCCTTGTCTTTCTTTTCTCTTTACTTCCAAGCCAAGATTATCTTGAAGGGTGGGAGTATTGTTATGCAGTAGAAGATATTAGGAGTTGCTTCATGATAACCTCTGGCATTGCATGGTCTGGACTCCTGTGAGGAGAGGTCTGGCTCTGGACCCCTGTGAGGAGTGGTGGTGTGGCACTGGAGTAAAATGAGGAGTAAAATAAGGAGCAAAATAAGGAGTGAAATGAGGAGTGTTATAGGATGAAGTGAGGAGCAGTTATGTAATGGAAGGGATGGACATTCATGAGGCTTGGTTTTTGATAGTATATAGTTTGATCCACCTTGATGTCAAGTGGATAGAAGTTTAAGTCTTTCATACGGTTACGAATTACACACAAACTTTGATCAAAACTCATTACCAAATTTCCCTATTTTCTTCTATTCACTTCGTCTATCTACCACAGGTTGCACCGTGAAGGACGAGGGAGGGAGGACCTATGAGGGCTCGGATTCCCCCTCCATGATAACTAATCCTAAAACATAGACATAGTGCCCACACCAAGAATCCCTTCTCAGGGATTTACCCCCTTCTTCCTAAACTACCGTACTGCAGGGTACACCAATGAACGTACCGTAGTACAACACCCTCAACCCTTACCACACAACACCACACAGCACAAGTCTCAAGCTAATAAATAATACGGAATATCCCGCCCTCCCTCGTCCAACCTGAGCACCTTTCTCGCCCGAATCGCTTCGACGGGACTTTTGCTGGCTGACCCTGGCGTACAGAATGTGCTCGTACGAGTACAATACTAAGACACCCTGCAACCCCAGTCCGAGCCGAACAGTCATTCCCTAGATGCCGACTAGCTCACGCATTGGGTTATCCGTCTCGGGTTGATTACGGAACGGACAGGAAGCCGGATCCGAACTGGCTCGTGATATTACAGTGCCAGGAATAAAGCTTGGGAATAGGAAACTGTTTTAAGCATAAAAGGAGGTGTGGTAGATCTTCTCTAGACTGGTCTAGAAGCACGGTTTTCTATGGTAGACTAATCCAGTCGCGGGCTTGGAGTGAGTTGGGTTGCGCTTTTGGGAGGCGTTGGGATGGGGGATGCCACTGGGATTGCTCGGTTCCGGGCATTGCACACGATGCTGAGGGTGTTTGAGTTAAACTTTGTTTCTTAAATTAACTTTAGTGGTTTCTACTCGAGTATGCAGGCTGGGTTCGACAAATATGGTGGGGGGCTGAACATTACTCG
The DNA here is from genome assembly GCA_003788595.2 of Choiromyces venosus 120613-1. Classification (NCBI taxonomy): domain Eukaryota; kingdom Fungi; phylum Ascomycota; class Pezizomycetes; order Pezizales; family Tuberaceae; genus Choiromyces; species Choiromyces venosus. The sequence goes on from ML120396.1 coordinate 703,758, forward strand.
TCGTTTCTGAACACAACTGTTATTGCATACCACCAAAATCTTGAGGCCCCGGCCCATTTCTGCCCGTATGCAATAGCAGTTGTGTTCACAAACGTCAGAGAATTACGAGTGCCGTAGGTGGGTTAAAGGGTCTACGGTATTATCTGCTATTACGGTACCGGTATCCGGTTTTCCGCCAAGACCGGGCGCTACTTAAGGTTGGACGGTGCCTGGTGTCTGAAATCACCCCTTTCAACAACCAAAATCACTAGATGAAATTAAAAATGAATACACCTTAAAATAATGAGATGATTAAAGGAAACTCTCCGTAGAACTACCTGACACTTAATCCTCTTTATTACTATCAACCTTGTTTTTTGATTGAGTGAGTATTGGGTAAAATAAAATAGCTTTTGTGTATCCTTCCACTTAGCAAGTGAGCCAACCTGGTTCCAGGTGTCCACAACAATGCGGCTGAGTGTGTTACGATGGCATGGTTCCTACAAGGGTTCACGTGGTGATCAAACAAGTGCCACACACTCAGCAGTGGAGCACTGGACACCTAAAACCTGCCCAGTTGGTTATCATGTTAACCAAGGCATATTAATGCCTACCAAAGCCATGTTTCTCATCCAATACTTACTCAATCAAAAAACAAAGTTCATGGTAATAAAGAGGAGTAAATGTTAGGTAGCTCTATGGAGATTTTACTTCAATCATCTCAAATTTCTAAGGTGTGTTCATTATTAACTTTATTCGGCGATTTTGGTTGTTGAAAGGGGTGATTTCAGACACCAGGCACCGTCCAACCTTAAGTAGCGCCCGGTCTTGGCGGAAAACCGGATAATAGCAGATAATAGGGTATTGTGATCTACAAAAAAAAAAAACTCTTAACGGAAAATGTGCTTGAAGAAAGTAAAATGAAAATAAAAAGAAGATTGCAATGCGGTCAGAAGTCGGGCTTGGGTCAAATTGTTGGTTTTGCTGAGTAAAATGGAGTCGAGAGATGGAGCTGCCTTGTCACAATCCTCCAGAAGGTACCCAAATATCATTCTGATTTTCCAATTCGACACGTCTCGGGATCTGCAGAGTTGTGTTGTGAGATCTTCGCATATCATAATATCGCAACAATCCGTATCGGACCGACAGTAGCTACCTTGCAAGCTCCGTGTGGGAATAAAGTTGAAGGGGCTAAGAATACTACACTTTGAGCATCAAAAGACCAAATTGACCAAAACTCGACAGAGGGAGTGCTGTACTCGTAATTTTCTGACGTTTGTGAACACAACTGCTATTGCATATGGGCAGAAAATGGGCCGGAGCCTCAAGATTTTGGTGGTATGCAATAGCAGTTGTGTTCACAAACATCAGAAAATCACGAGTACTAGCAGATCTTCATTCTCAGTGGTACAAGTAGCATTGTCTCTATATTAAAAGCAAAAAAAATAAAAATGGAACTAGAGAATTGGGGTAGCGATAACGCCTCTCCAGAATAACAAAAAAAAAACAAAAGTTGGCATTCAGAAACCCAAGTGACAGTCCTGTATGATACTGTGGTTAGCTCGAGCCCTCACTCCCGCTACAAAAAAAAAAAATCCCCCATTCTACAAGACTTACGACAGAAGTACCAACATCAGTGCCACACAAGTACCGTAGAAACTCTTGAAATTCGCTATCAGATCATCAGCGGGAATCAGCCCATCAGCCCACGATAGGTTTAGTTTGACAGGTTAACAGAATTGCGAATACCAGTTAACTAGATCCAACACGTCTGGTAGGCCCATCTTATACCGTGTCGGGGAAACGCTAATCCTTCTCAGGAGCATTTGACTCAGAATCCGGAGATTACAGGGCTGCCGGAGATAGTGAATTTCAAGAGTTCTTACGGTACTATAGTTTCGGATATAAATTTTAATTATGCACAAGCTCTTCTCATCCCACTAAACCTTCTCCCCCACTCTTGTTTTCAAAATCGAATGACTGCAGTAGCGTATCATATTGTACGAGTATGATAGACAATCGCTTTTCTGATCACTGCTCTGGTACAGCCGTACCAGGATTGTCAGAGCATCAGATGCAGGGCTAAGCATGATACGAGATGCTAGCACCGCATCTCAAGTCAAGTTTTTTTTTGTAAAGTCTGTGCGGGCTTATGATAGTTGTGATACCGTAGATTTGTGAGGCAGGATTACCCGCAACAAATCATTACCGCTTAAATCCACCATCGGGGATCTCAACAGAAATCGCCGTCTAAACCACAATAGGCTTAGCAGATTAGGTTAACAAAATACCGAATACCAGTTAATGAAATCCAGTCAGCTCAGCCTCCCCAAGCTATACCTAGTCTGGATAACACTATTCCCTCTCGGGATGTTCTGTCTCTGGTAGGGGGGATCCGAGGCCGATCCCAGATGGTGGGTTTAAGGAGTTAATACGGTATGTTTTGAGCAGAAGAAAAGTTACGATTTTCATCCTCGACTCTGTCGAATATCGAAAGAAGAGGAGAAAATAAAATAAATATCGCGCATCTCAAGCACTCGCTAGTTTTCTTGAGAAAAAAATAATTTAAAGTCAAGTCTAGAACTCCGTTACTGCCCCGAAAAAAAAAAAAACTGCAAGAGAGCGGCTCTAAGTCTTTACTTCTCCACTCCTGACAAGTCTAGACATCACGTTGATAAGTAAGTACAGTACCGGTACTTGTTATCCCTCCCCGGGTCGCCGACCTGCAAAGACCTCCCCGGGTCGCGGGCCTGCAAAGACCTCCCCGGGTCGCGGGCCTGCAAAGACCTCCACGGATCACACCAAGCACTGTCCGAAAATAAAGTTTACGGAGGCAACGATATCACACCACACTTTAAGCATGGGAAAAAAACAAAAAAACAAAAAAACAAAGTTCACAGAGCGCAGTACCGGTAGTTCATCGGCGTCCTTACTATCCCTCTTTTTTTCCAAAAAAAAAAAAAAAACAAAAAAAAAGTGAACAAAGCAGAAAAGTGAAGGTCGAGGTATGCTGTAGTGATCAGCCCACCACAGAGAACAAACCAGGGTTATCGCTCACGCTGCGGTAAGATATCGCACTTGCACCGTGTTCATTTCAAAAGCACAAGATCTATACTACTGTAATCATGGTCTACGCACCGTCACCTCCCCCCCACCCACCTCACCTCCCCCACAAAATCTTAACTTTTTTCCAATCGTTAGCTTCCTTGGAATGGCAAACCGATGCACCACTGCACTCCAACCTCCCGGGATCGTATGGGATTAAGGTAAGAATATCAAGTCAAGTTTTTTTTAAACTTTTTGTAAAACCCGGTGTGATTAGTGCATGAGCTTTGGCTTAAACCTGGCGCTTTTGTTTGTGGGGGAGGTTGTGCGCTACTGTACGGGTAAAAACCCGGGTATCCCTTGGTCTCTCTGAAACAGTCAAATTCGTAGCCAGGCCAGATTTGGCAATAGTTAGCTGAACTTGGTCAGAAAATCGGATTTTCAGTCTCCTCATTGCTCAAATGACTCAGCGCTCTTGGCAAGTGTAATATCTCCAGCAAATCACAAAACTCAAATAGTTCCAGGACCGGCTTAGCGTGCTGGCTACGAATTTGACTGTTTCAGAGAGACCAAGGGGTGACGAACTCGCCTGGAACTGATCGTGCAGCAATTTCTAGTGCTTTTGAATGGCCGAAGAGACTGAGCTTTCCATCAATCAAGGGGGGGGGGGGCTTTACGGTAATCTTTCCTGCAAGAACCAGCCCAGGTGAGTTCGTTATACCCGAGTTTTTATTTTTATTTTTTACGGTATATACAGCAAAGTTTGTTTTTGACCAACTCTTAGTTTACGAGGCTTATCCACAACTACGCCAACTGCTTTGTGTTGTCGGCACCTCGGCAACCAGAAGATATGAGGTAAAAATTAAGTAACTACCGTACTGTATGTTAATTAGAGATTGGAGGGTGGTATACTCGCGCGGCCGAGTGGAAGCCAGGCACCTTGTTTCGGTAGTGATCGACGAACAAATAAAATGCCTACATCTAACAAGATTATTAAGACACAGATACGGTACAGATGGAGCTTCAACTACTAGGTTGCCGCCAACTTAGATGCCCATAAAGCCACCATACTGCACGAGGAGACATGTTTGTGCCAGTTGAGTGTAAGGATTACAGCTCTCTTGAGCAATGGAATTCTTGGGGCACTTCCGGCTCCCCCCAGATGTGTTGCTGGCATGATAAAGCCCGAGATGATAGATTTAAAGACAATTGTATGGCTTTTGCGAACACTCCAAAGTGATTGACAATATCACTGGTGATTATGGGATGCACTGCCGGCTACATTCGGTATATTCAAGTTACATCACATATCTTGGCACTCTGCTACCCCCTTCTTATCCGCTCGTCAATCACTACCGAAATGAGGTGCCTGGCTTCAACTCGGCCGCGCGAGTACAATACAGTGATTTAAGAAGGGAAAAAAAAAAAAAAATCTTAAAATTCAGTTTGCATCCTGTTGGAAAGTATCACTGGATGCGAGCACGTGATGTGATTGCAGAGATGAATACCGTAAAATCTCAAATAATTGAACAATGTGCTATGAAGTCAAAATAAAGTGTGAAACCGGAAAGCACAGAGATTAGGGTATGAGTAATGATTTTTAAACAAAAAAAAAAAAAGCATGAGGAGTAATCAACAGACTTTGCCATTGACTCCAACGTCAGCTCATCACCACAAGAGTGATAATATATACCATAAGAACTTGAATAATCGGACCATGTGCTAGGATGTTGGAGTTGCCTCTCCTAGTAAGGTCTGGTGTTTTTTTCTTTTTTATTTATCTCAGAAAGTAAGTTTTATGGTGTGTTTTTTGCCCCTATTCCAGAGGCGGAAATTTTGGATTACATAGTACATGGTCTGATTATTTGAGTTCTTATGGTAGTCCATACATGTAAATATGAAAAGAGAAAAAAAAAAGAGAGAAAGAAGTGATCGGAAATAGAAAATATATCTAAAAGTGAAAATGTCAACAAAGCCCTCCAACAAAAAAGCAGCAGGACGTATCAAAGTCCAAATAGACCTCCCAGCCCTTCCTCCAACAAAGTTCTATGCTGGAATAAAAAAAAAAAAAGGCCCAAAGCGGAAACCTTTAAGCAAAGCCCTTCAGAACGTCTCTCACCTGAAGCCGATCCAAAATCCCTATCGGTCATACACAGTTAGTTATAAACTACATGTTCTTTCATACTGGTATATAGCATCTATACCATGCGGCCCTACCAAATTGTGGGAACCGAGCAGAGATGAAGTAGCAAATTACTTCGAGATACCTGTTGGCAATCTGGCTCGATGGAAAAAGGAAGAAAGAGAGGGAAAGTATAGTGCTCAAACAAGGGAGCAGTGACGAGCAACAGGAGGAGGACGACAGCAACAGTGGGGAGAGATGGAGCAGGAACTATTTCTGCAGTTTCGGGAGCAACAGGCTCTGGGGAGACCAGTGAGGAGAGGATGGTTCCGGAGAGCAAGCAAGGAGCTTTTTGCAAAGCTCTATCCAGAGAAGGATCCGAAGGAGTTCCACTGCTCCCATGGATGGTTTCGTAACTTCCTGACTTAGCATCAAATTAGTTTAAGATCTGTAACAAATATTGCAAGTAAACTTCCTCAAGACTTTGGAGAATCCATACTCACCTGGATGCAATATAATCGATGGAATTCACAGCTACGGGAGGGTGATCAGTGGGGACTAAGAAATACTCAAGGGGTAGTTAGGTGGTATCGTCTGCAAAATATATGCAATATGGATCAGACACTGCTTCCATTTGAGTATTTGGAGGGGCAGACTTACAATGCTATTGGGGATAAGACTATTTGGCTTCAGTCAACGAGATCTGGTTGGGACAAGAGGCAAGGGACAATCCAACTTACCATATTTGCTGATGGTATTCCCCGAGTAGTACCTCTTATCTTTTTTAGAGGGAAAGGAATCGGAGCATCAATTCTCATAGAACAGAGGCTCTATGATCCAAGGGTGGTGGTGAAGTTTAATCCCATGGCCTGTGCCAATTCAACCAATATGATTGAATGGCTTGAAACACAACTCATCCCTATTCTCAATAGTCAGCCCACACTTCTTGTTCTCGATATCTTTGCTGGCCACAAAACAGATGAAGTTCTTGATACCTTTAAAGCTCACGATATCACGGTGAGCATGATACCAGCAGGCTGCACTGGAATTGTGCAGCCCCTCAATGTATCTGTAAATCGGCCCTTTAAGGATATATTAAAGGTCAGCCAAGATGCAAAAAAAAAAAAAAAAAAACAATTCTAACATCAAACTATCTATAGGAAACATTAGAAACAAAGCTTACAGATATAGAGGATGAGGAGGAGAAGATACTTACAGCTGGGGTCCTACTCTAAGGTAGTATGGTTGGTCGTCAAAGAGTTGCAACCACTTGGGCAGTGGGGGAGGCGTGGGAGAGGTTTTCAGCGGAGCGGGGAGAAGTTGTTCGAAAGGCCTTTTGGGTGGTAGGTCTCTCACTTCCTGTTGATGGAAGTGAGGACATGGAAATATCTGTAAAAGGATTAGCTACAGACTTTTTAAAAGAGGGATTGGGGAACTGAAGGATTAGGGAAGAGGTTGAAGTTGATGATCCTGAGGTTAAAGCAGATGATCGGGAGCTTAAGAAAGAAGATGAAGATGAACTCAATTTTTCGTATGATTAGATTAGTTACAAGACTTTCTAAAACTGATATTGCGCAATCCTGTTCATAATGCTTGGCATGACTCACCTTAATTCCACTTCCTAGCACATTGTTCAATTATTTGAGATTTTACGGTAATTGGTTGATTGTTGTTAAGGAGAACTTAGGAAGAAGAAGAATGAAAAAGGAAACCTAAGTAACAGGACGTAAAAGGCAAACACAGGAGGGTAACTTTAAAGTAACATGACAGGAGGATTACGACGACTATTAATGTTGGACGTGCAATCACTATTTCTAACACATCCCTTTCCCCATCCTTAACTTGCTTTATCGATAGACTATACTTATTCCCAATCCTTGGGTATTGATTTATCCCACTCCTCTCCTCCTCCTTAATTGACCTTTTGTCGCTAACTTCTCTATCGTTCCTGGAAAAACACCGCTCGTGCTTTTCAATTCTTTCGTTTCAAGATCCTTTCCAAAACATTTTCCCGGTGAAAAAATGTCCTGAGCGAGTTTGCCCGTAAAATCTTCTCAACAGAAATTACTGTCTAAACCATAATAGGCTTAAGTAGAGTACTGTTGTCCTCTCCCCTCCGGGAGGGTAGGCGGTTCGTTGGCTGGAGGGTTGGCACGAAGCTCGGTCACTTTCCTCTTCTCTCGTCTTCACAAAAAATGTCTTCCTCGATGCTATCCCAGAAAAGACACAGTAAAATTGAATCCCTTGCTCTCGGGATAATTCTCCGTCTCAAACTATTCTCATAAAATTCTGATGAAAAAGAAAAGAAAAAAAAGAAAAAACAGAAAAACTACCAATCCCTCAATTCCTCTACCGCTGCGGATCTGCCACAGATCCCGATGCCTTTCTGTAACCTTGTTTTCATTCTTATCTAGTCCAGGGGTAAGCCCTGTTTCACCTAACTAAAGGTATTTAACTACCGGCATGAGATACTCCCCCCAGCCAAGGGCCCCCTTAAAGAAAATTTCCTCCTCCCCACCCGTATGCCTATCCAACTTTTCGTTGCCCCCTTGCGCAATCCTAACTAATGAAACTCCCCCTCCCCCCTTTCCTCTCCCCATCCTCAACTATTTTAGTTTCCTTCACAAATAAAACCTACCCCGTCATCTCCATGCCCAGTAGTCATGTACCTTAGGAAATCCCCCTCCACGCCGTATTGCCTACCCCTTCCTAACATAAATGAAACCCACCCCGTCACCTCCGTGCCCAGTGGTCGTGTACCTATGAAAATTCCCAACTGCGAAGGAAACCCACCCCATCGCCTCCGCACCCAGTGGTCGTGTATCTATGAAAATTCCCACCGACAAATGGAACCCACCCCGTCGCCTCCGCGCCCAGTGGTCGTGTACCCATGAAATTCCTTGTAAACAAATGAAACCCACCCCGTCACCTCCGTGCCCAGTGGTCGTGTACCTAAGAAATACTACTCCCCAGCATTACTCCCCTGGGTCCCCGGGCCCTCCTTCTCCTCTGCCAGTTCGTCTCCCTGGCCTCCTCTTGTTTTCCCCCTCCCCTTGCCTTTCGCAGGTCCGGGTTTCCTCTTTACGTAGAGGGGGTCGTGGGTCCTCATGTGTTCCTCCTTCCGTGCCTTGTTTGAGTATAGGAGGTGTCCGCATGTTTTGCAGGGGGTCATCTTCCTGACCTTCTTTTTTGGGAGGCTTGTCCCTCCTGTCGTTGTCTGGGGTTGGGAGGTGGGGAGGTTCACCCCGGCCCCGTGTGTTTGTGCTCTGTCACTGTCTGGTGCCTGCTCCAGGGAGGGTCCCCCTCTGAGGTTTGTGGGCCATAGTTTCATCCACTTCAGCAGTGTAGCTTGGTCCTTGTCTTTCTGTATATCGGCGTCGGTGGGTGGCACCTCACCGCAGCCTTTTTTCAGGTGGTCTCCTGTGATGTCGCTCTTGTCGCAGTGGCATCTCCTCCTTTTTCCCATTATGCCCATGTATGGCCAGCCCGCCGTGGTCCGGATGTGTACGAGGCTTTTCAGGTTGGTCCTGGACACCTGCCGGAGGTGCGTGTACTTCCTCCTCGGTTTGCCCCGGTACCTGGTATTCTCACTCTCAGTGTCCTGTTTCCATCCTTTTAGGTGGTGTTCCTTGAGGCCATTCTTTCCCAGTTTATGGCTGAATGAGTTTTCGATTATGTTCGTGGCCATGGGGTCTGTCATCCATTTGGTCATCCACGTTGTTGGTCTATCTAGGTACTTGGCCCTCAGGCAAACCAGGTTAAGCCTATACTTGGTGTAGAGTCTGAGGGGGGGTATTCCGGTCTCGGCGTATATCGCTGTTATGGACACTTTCTTTTCGAATCCGAATGCGATCCTGATGATCTTGTTTAGTGCGACCTGTGCCATGTTGATGTTTTCGATGTTGCCCCATGTTTCTATCCCGTAGGTGAGTTGGGGTAATATCAGTCCTTGGATCAGTCTCAGGGTGGTCCACGCATTCAGTCCCCCTATCTTGTATCTGGCAGTTAGGGCTTTTAGAAAGTGGCTCGTTTTGTTGGCCTGGGCGGTCCAGTGCATGGTGTGGGCCTTCCACTTGAAGTCCTTTGTGATGAAGTACCCTAGCCATCTCATGATGTCCTTTTCGGGTGCCATTATTCCTCCGACCTCAGGCTGGAGGTGTTTTTCTGGGTCGGTCTTGATGTGGATTCGTTCTGTTTTCAGGGGGGAGAGCTTGTACCCTCAGTTTCCGCATGCTTTCTGTATCTCGTCCAGTGTCCCTTGGTGCGCTGTTTGTCCCTGTTTTTGTTTTCTGTAGGTCGTGACCACTAGGATGTCGTCTACATAGGTCAGCAGTTTTGTGGAGGTGTCAGGTGTGTTGTGGCCCTTCACAGCCCTTATTTCCCTAATGCTGATTAAAAACAGTATTGGAGAGAGCGGGGAGCCCTGGGGGGTTCCTTTATCCATTGCAAACGCTTTGGAGGTTTTTTCGTTGAACCTGTAGGTTGTGCTTCTGCCGGCCGCCCAGTGTCTGACCCATTGTCCCAGGTGGCTGTTCCTTTCCCCGATAGTATGGCAGACCTCCTCCATTCGCAGGTGGTCGAACCCCCCCTCAATGTCTAGGGCTGTGAGGCACACGTGTGGGTGTTTGGAGGTGGTGATTGTTTGGTGTAGGGTCTGTATGGCGTCGGTGGTGCCACTATTCTTCCTACCCCTGAACATGTTTTCTGTCAGCAGATCTAGTTTGGCGATGCGCACCACTGCCGCCCGTTCTAGGACCTTAGATAGGATGGGTTGTAGTTGGATTGGCCTCCAGCTCTTGGCGACATCGTATCACTCCTTCTTTTCCTTCTGGATGAGGATCGTGATGCTTGACTTCCAGCTCTCTGGGATACCTTCTTTCCATGCTCTGTTCATTACGGCCAGGAACAGGGTCTCCCTGTATTTCCTGAATTCTTTGATGAGTCTTGTTGGTATGAGGTCCGGTCCCATGGCTGCTCCGTTCGGGGACGCTTTGAGGGCGGTATCTAGGATGCCTATTTGGAGTTCTTTGGGCGCTGTCCTTATCTACTCGAGGGTCCATCTGTGTTCCCCCCCGTATAGGGCCGAGTGGAGTTCGTCGGCTATGTGGAGGTGCTCTGCCACGATGCTGTCATCCTTCCTGGTCAAGGCCGGTATGGGTTGTTTGGTCCGCCTTGGTTTGACGCTTCTGAAGCATTCGGGGTCAGTTTCCTCCTGCAGGGCTCTCCCGTTCGCCTCCAGTTTCGCTTCTGCTATCGCCTTCCTGTACTCTCTTTTCTTTGTTAACAGGGATGTGTCTAGGGGGTCTTCTCTCAGGATATGGATTAAGGCCTTCCTCTTTTCTCCCAGTTCCTTGTTCCAAAAGGCAACGCTGTCTCCTTTCGCTTTTGGCGTATGTCTTAGGATTATCCTCGTGAGTTTCCTTTGTATGCTCTCTGGGTCATCGTTGTTCGGGTCGAGTAGTAGGAGCTCTGTCCTTATTCTGTTCCAGTCCGCCTTGTCGTATCGGAGGGGCTTGTACTGGGAGTGTCTCTAGTTTATATTTGTTTTGGTGCATAGGGCTAGGTGGTCAGTAGAGGGGATGGAGAGCATCCTGGTCCTCAGTTCGTAGTGTCTGTCTCCTATCACTAGGTTGATCGTGGTACCTGTTGGCCATAGTGCGGTCGGTGGGTGCATGACGGTGTGGGGGTTGGTTATTGCCAGGTTCCTCTCGTCCATCCATCTCTTCAGGCGTCTCCCGGCCGTGTTTTTCTCCCCTTTGGACCATAGGGGGTGTATAGCATTAAGGTCTCCTATGATTATGTTTTTGTTGCTCCGGTGCCAGCTATTGCTGTGATCAAAGGCTTGGGTGGGATCGTCTTTGTTTTCTCTTTGGTGGTTTTTTGACCTCTGGTATCCGAATGTAATTTCGGTTCCTTCTGTCCAGAGGCTGATATATTGTGATGATATCCGTTCCATGACAAATGCATGTACGAATTCGTTTTTGATGTAGGCGGCGCAGCCGAACTCTTTAGCCGGTGTGCTGGCGTAACATGTGTATCCTTCGAGATGTATCCAATTACTGTTTTCTAAGGGGCATTCTCCGAATGCTAGTATTTTGGGTTTAAGTTTTCGTGAGACCTTAACTAACTCTGTGACAACATTCATGGACCTGCCAACGTTGAGATAAATAATATCGGTGGTCGCCATAATTAGTCATGGGGGGTTTGTTGGGGCGGTCCTGCCGTGTTGCTTGCCTCGCCTCTTTCCTCTTCCATCTCTTCCTCGCTCTGGTTTCCCCTGGGCAATCTTGTCCTTGTACGGCTAGGGCAGTGTCTGTCTCCAGCGAAGTGGCTAGACTCCTCGCAGTTTGGGCACTTTCGGATGGTGTGGGAGCACGGTTTTCCTTTTCTCTTGGTGCAGTATGCCACCATGCAGTGATGGTCTTTCGTGTGGTGGTCTCCGTTGCAGAGCTTGCAGACCGGTTGTAGACGGCAGTGGATCGCATGGTGTCCTAACTGAAGGCACCTTTCGCAGCAGGTGCAGGAGTCCTGTCAGAGGTACCTCCGGAAGGTGCATCTTTGTCTGTAAAGGGCCAATCCTGGTTTGTTCTGTTTTAGGGAGTTGGTGATCCATTCATTGGCCTCAACTGCCACGATTATTAATGACTTGATCTTATTGTCGGCTTTCAGGGCCGTGGGGGATCGGATCCATCTCGGTCAGTCCATGATCCTTACTGCCGGGTTGAAGTCTGAGAGTTCTTTCTTGAGGTCCTTCCAGTTCGGGGCGTCTATTGCCCATTCCTCTGGGGTCCAGTCTTCTTCTCCGAGTTGTACCCTGTCTACTACTATGTTGACCGTGGGGGTGTCCATGGTGATGCTGAATCCAAAGATCTGGATTCCATTTAGGGCCTTGGTGATGACGGTCTCGTCTTGTAGGGCCGGTTCTGCTGGAAGGTCTTGGAGGGTTGTGAGGACCAGGTCCTTGTTCCTATTGTATTCGGCGCAGGCGAACTTTACTCTGGATACTGCATTAACTGCGTTTCTTATCTGTATGGGTGTGACCCCTGGTGCCCCTATCCTGCGGCCTCTCTCTACCGAGCGGATCAGGAGGCATCTCTGCCGTGCATGTGGTGTGGATGGAGCTGAGGGGGCTTGGGCTGGAGAGGGCACGCCGGGTCCCTTTTCCCTTCGGTTGTTTCCTTTCCTCTTGACCAGCATGAAGTTGTCGGTGTCAATTCCGGCGGTTGCCATTGCTGCGTATGTTTGTTTCTTGGAGGTGGGTTGGGCAGTGTTGTTGGGGTGTGTGTCCCTCGGGATCACCAGTGCTGCTGTCGTCCTGGCTGCTCTGGTGGCCCTCGGTACCTGTGCCTCGGGTCGTTCCGGTGGCGGGGGGTGTTGGGCTCTTGGGGCCTGGGGTTTGGTCGTCTGGGTTGGTTTGTTGTTGTTGTTGTTTCTGGCATTCCCTCCTATCACTGCCATGATTCTTGCTTCCATTTCTTCCATTTCGCGAGTTATGCTTGTCTCTACTGCCTCAAGGAGGATACCCATAGCTATGTTGGTGACGGGGTCCGTGGGCGTCCCTATGTGTTCCAGGACTAGCGCCTCTGTGGTGAGGTCGATTTCGTCCTCTCCCGTGAAGGCCCGTAGGGGGGCCAGGATGGTCTGTGGGCTTTCCTGGGTCGCCCTTTGTTTTCCCTTCTGGGATGGGGATGGGGTGGGTGTAGCGGTGGCAGTGGAGTCTGGGTTCAGCGTGAAGTTGCCCGAGTCTGTTCCTGGGATTTCCCTATGGGTTGGCCCTATTTCGAGGGGCGAGGAGAAGTGTGCTCTTTTTGGGGGTGCTTGGGAGGTGAGGGCGTGTTGGCTATCCCTGATGCCTGTACCGTCTGAGTTTTGGCCGTTGCCTAGGGACATCGCGGTGTCCTGGGTGGCCTGTGAGTCCTGTACTTGCACTGTTGGTTCGTAGTCCATTTGTGCTTCTGGGGGGGAGGAGGGTGGGATCTGGGAGACCATAACCGGGCTCTCTTGGGATGGGTGGAAGGAGGACGCTTGTGCTGCCAGTTGGGCTAGGGCCTCGGGGTCTGCTATGTCTACTGCCTGGTCCCTGAATATCTTCTGGAGGGAGGTGCAGAATCCCGGGAGTGGTGCGCTGATGGTGGGGTGTTCTGTGGGTGTTGCCATTTTTGCCAGTTGCACATAGCATGTTTCGTTGCAGCCCAGTTCCCTGCGAACGGCTGGGAAGGTGCTTCCTGGTGCAATAATCCTGTTGCCGACGTTGATGGTTTTGTTAGGGCAGTTCGCTGTGTGTTCGATTCTTGAAAACATTGGGAGAATCGATTGTAAGGGTACCCCGTGGGGGGAGCCTAGTGGGAGGAGTGATGGTGAGTAGGGCCTCAGGCTCTTGGTAGGGCTCCTGGGTCCTCCGAGGGGAGAGGGGGGGATCGGGATGTGGGTGGCTATGGCCTGCCTGGTAGTTTGGTTGTATGGTAGAGACATTTGGTGGAGATACAAGCTGGTCTTCCGGCCAGCGGCTTGTTTCTCGGGTGTTTCGAAGCCTTTGGAGTGGGGCCTTTTGATTGGCTTGCCACCTAAAAGGGAGGTATCGTGGGTGAGGGGTTGGAGTCGTGAAATCAGTGAAAACCCTGATTATACCGGAGGAAAAGGTGTGGGAGGGGTGAGTTGGCAAAGTGCTGCATTATCCGTTGGTGGTGTGGGGTGAAAATTTCTGGAAAAAGGCTCGAAAAAGTGGGAATTTGGTAAGACTATACCGAAAGATGCCTTTCTATGCCTAACTATTTCCTTCTCACTCTCTGCTCTTTCTTTCTCTGGTCCTCATCCCTGGGTGTGCTTCCTTGTCCTTTCGTTTTCCTTTCTTGTCCACCCGGTTCTGCTTTTCTTTCCTTCCAGTTTTGCCTTCGTTTTTCTTCTTGTCGACGATCGCAACAGAAAACTCCCAAGTGCCCCACAAGGCTGCAACAGTCACGTGCCCTAACCCTGAAAACAACCTAACTAAGAAACAAAAGTCACGGCACCTAAGCCCTAGTTACAACAGGGGGTCTACTACCCAACTCTAGCGTGACATGAAATATCCTCCACAGTACCGTACCGTAGTAGAATCTCAGTTAACTCGCTAGCGTGCCCCAGCCCATTCTAGCCAGATTAGGACGGTGGCGAATATCAAATTTCTTATGATTCCATTTTATTTTACGGTAACTGCTATCTACTATCCCCTAAACCGCTGAAACATTCAGCCCAGTTTAAAATGTTGAACACTAACCTATTTGAGCAATCAGGAGCAAATCTACGCAGAGGATCCCGTTTCCATCCCGGCCATGCTGAGCAGTACTCATTTTGCGGTATTCTGGGCACTCACACCACTTCTGTAGCGTAAAGTTTTTCCTGTCACGATTACTCAAATAGGCTAGTGTTCAACATTTTAAACTGGGCTGAATGTTTCAGCGGTTTAGGGGGGGATAATCTCTCCGAATCTGCCACATATATTCAATAGCAGGATGTTCATCATCCTCTCCATGCCCATATCCATAATATATCGGTCCTCCTGTGCTTACTTGTAGGTGCGTTGCACAACCATGTACTTGCGGGTGGCACACTACTCAAAGATGTGTCGGTACGGTAATATACGCTTGCTTTGTGGTCCCTTGACAATGATGCTCGATATTCTGGTCTGATGCCGGCAAAAGCTACAAAAATACAACCCCATAGTATTGATTGTCGTAAAAACTGTAGTGGCGGTAGAACCGATTATTGTAAACTATATCGGTGGTAAAAGTCGATTATCGTAAAGCGTAACGGCGATGGAGTTGATGCCACGAATCAGCTGCAGGCTGACCACCGTCCTATTCTGGCTAGTGTGGCTGGGCACGCTAGCGAGTTAAATGAGATTCTACGGTAGTTCATTCACCCTTTGGACCATTGCGTAGTGGTGTGGAAGGCATTTGGTAGAGATGGTTTTGGTGTGGATATCGGTCGGGATGGTGGGGTGTCAGCGAATTTTGCAGATAGCCTCGTACAATAGAGTTTTAGTTTTGTGCCAGTGGATAATGTCGCACTGTGCGTAAGGATAAGGTGTGAACTTGAACTTTGCAATGGAAAGCCAGGATTACTATCATGGCATAATTTCTCATGATGATTAAAAAAAAAGAAAAAAGATTTCAATATAAAATCTTTCTTAAACTACAGAAGCCACACCGGGTGAATAAACAGAAACAAAAACAAAAAAAACTCCAGATATAGATAGATGAATAAATAAAAAGACAGAAACCTCCCAAACACCCCCCCCCTTCCTTTCTCATTATCCATCTATCATAAGCGGATTTACAATACCTCCTGCCCCACAGTCTCACAACGCCCAAATATAATCTCCCTCGGCCACTCGAGCCAGCGCTCCCTCCACGCAACACCCAACTCCCTCTCAATCCTCAAAAACGCCTCCTGCGCCCTTCCGCGTATCCACCAAAACCCATCCAACTTCTTCACCATGCACAAAAAGTGGCAAAAGATGACCAGCGCGCGAGGGCGCCACTCACGCAGGAGGCTTATAAATTCTTCTGGTAGCACGACGAGCCATTGAAAGGCGCTGGAGATCTGATACCCCATTGTCCAGAAGTGATTCCAGACTTTGCGCAGGGCGTCTATTGCCTGCTTGTATATGTCTGAGGAAGTGGAGTCGACGAGTTCGTCTTGGTCGGGCGGGATGTTGGGGGTTGGTGTGGGCAGGTAGAGGTGGAAGATGTTCGCGGGGAGAGTTAGGAAGTCCCCGTCTTCGATTGATTTCCTTATGCATTTGTCCACGATCGGGCTGAGATCGCCTTGTTCTACGCGTGGCCACCATTCACGGGTGATCGCCGTGATCCCGCGCAGGAGGGGGATCCAAGTGAGGATCCTGGGAGTCTCGTTCGGCGCTGTCCGGCAGGCAAATGCGTAGATTGCTATCAGCGCGCTAGCTGCGAAAAGAGCCTCTGCATTCTGAGAAGATCGTTTGAGGATGGCGGTTCTTAAAGAACTCAGTGCTCGATCGTAGTGTCTCGCTGCAATAATCTGGTAGCGCGAGGCAGCTGGAGAAGATGTATCTGCTGTATGACTCGAGTGCAGTGCAGTGGTCGCTAGAAGCGCATGCATGGCAAAGTCATTTTGTAGTGCTATTACCGGAATCTTGGTCCGCCAGATCTCCTTCACGTATTCTCCGTCGTTGGTGAACGACTTGTGCGTTCGTATTGTGAATTGGTGCAGGAGGCTAAGGTTGTCCAGGTCCTTACTCGATATCAAGATGTTTGGTAGGGAGGAAGGAGATCTCGGCGGGATGCCGAGAAGGATTGCGTCTAATTGCCTTGCCAATCCTGCTAGCGGGATTGGTACCGAGCTGCTGCTGGTGCTGGTGCTACCGTTTCTGCGGGGCTTGATGGAAGCTGGGGTACCTGTATTACGGTGTTGCTGGTGGTGCGGCAGCGGAAGAGCAGGTAGCCGGGGAGAGAGTGCTTGTGTGGAAGATGAAGAAGAGGTGGAAGAAGAACAAGCCGAAGGGGAATCACGGGAGAAAGAGATTCCAGGTCGACCAGGTGGACAATAAGCAGCGTATACACAGTCAAGTTCCCTGCGGGTACAATTTGTACATATCGGTCTGATTTCATCACACTGGAACACACGTTTCGCATACCGTCAGCCTACCCGTACCGTAACTGGCCACTGCATCATACATATCCCATCATCACCACTACCACCACCAACCACCATAAACCACCACACCGGGTGCGATGCGGTGTAATTGACGGAGGATAGATGATACACATACACACAAATAGGGAATGTTCAATTACCTTCACCCTTCGCCTTCTGCAAGTCATGCAGCCGTTTCGAGATTTGGTGTGCCTGCGTTTGGGTGGCATAATTGAATTTGTATGTACGGACGAGCAAAAAGAGTAGGGAAAATAAAGATTTAAAAAAATAAAAATAAAAAAGACTTGGGTGTATGTACTGTATGCGAGAGACGGAAAATTAAAAAAGATTAAAAAAAAAAAGTATGATAAAAAAAACAAGATTAGCCAACTATCTGAGTGATTGACTGGACTGGACGAGCTGGGACGAGTTGAACGGTAAGTTTGCACGATAGGGCGGGAACAAGGCTAGTTAAGAGAACGAGAGCGATAGCGAGAGTGAGAGCGAAAACGAGAGCGAAAACGAAAACGGGGGGGTTGGTTGGTTGTTAAGTTAGCGTAGTTAGTAAGCGGGATTGGAAGTTTCGCTTTGGCTTTTGCAAAAAAAAACATGCCACCGTTTTTTGCATGTCCTGGCAACGGGCCAACACTTATAAAGTTAGGATGCCTGGGTAGTACACGGCGTAGCCATACCTTGGGGTACATACCAGGATTTTCCTGTATTTTACGAATAAATCCAAGGACTTGACAAAAAAAAAAAATGGGTAGTACACGGCGACGTTTGAGCAGAAGAAGAAAGGAAAGAAAGAGGAAGGGAATGTTATGTTCTTACGGCAAGGTAAGCTATTCGCAATACAATTTAGAATAAGAAATAAGGCTACGGTGAAGCAAGATATCCTCGCTTCCTGGCAAGTTAATAGTGGCTTCCGAACTGGATTACGACAGAAAATTCCTTTTCCTCCATGCCTCACCCACCCACTCACTGCACTTTTTAACTATACTTACAGTACGGTATCTCTACCAATCCGTACCGTTACAGGGGGAGCCCGTCCTCTCCTTCCTTTTCCCACCTCCCCATCATCGGCAAGCAGACCGAGCATTCCCCGTATCAAATCAATAAGCAATGGGATGGATGGATGGAACCTACTGCAGCCAACCACCCATCCATTGCTCATGATATCCAGAAAAAAAGGCCTAAAAACGGCCTAAAAACGGCCCGGGAATTCCAAGTTCCACTGTGGTCAAAATAACGTGGCACAGAGGTACAAGTTTGAGCGTTGCAATGAATGTACCTTCAACCCAACTCTGTGGAAGTAATTCACTGCTTGCACGAAGCAGCCCATCTCAATATCAACCATCGGAACAGTGAGAAAAAAATCACAAAAAAAGGAGCTTTTAGTAGCATTTGTCCCTCCCAACACTATCTATACTAACTCTCAAAAGTACCGGAGCGTAAGAAGGCCAAGTGGCTTTGCACACAATCAAGGTCAACAAGAGCCATCAAGTTACTGTCGCACCCCGTTGTCCCGGACCTCACTCTACCGGATTCTTCGTTGTCCCGGATGAATCTCTGCAAATTCTGAATTTCTTTGCACCAAAACCTGATCTGCTGTCCCGGATCATTCGCTGTCCCAGACAGATTCTTCGGATTTTGACCATCCGGGACAACGGGGTGCAACTGTACATTCGTTGCAATGCTCAAACTTGTGCCTCTGTGCTACGTTATAATGACCACGGTGGGTATCGTACTGTATGCATTCCCCCCTGAATGAAAGAAAAGTCCATGATCGCCACTAGCATTCATGATCTCACTTTGTACCGTACATACCGGTACTAGGGGCCGGCATAAAGTCTTCGCACACACCAAATAATACGTGAGATTAAGCGAGAAAAAAAATGACAATTTCACTGAACACTATCAAGTCACAAATAATTGAAAAACATAAAGTAAGAATACCAGATAGTAGTTCACAGCAAGGCAAGAACACAGTGATGCCAGAACACCCACTCCTGTTATACTGTGGGCTTGCTTTGCCATGGAATATTGTAAGGAAAAAGAGAAAACATTAAAAGCCAAAGAAATCCATAAACTCATTTATTATTTGTAGCCAAACCCCTCTCTCCCCTCCAACCAGATCTACAAAGCCCATCAAGTCCACCAAGTCCAACATAATCCAACCAAATCCCACTGAATTGAAAGCCTAGTTGAATCTATCCACTATACTCTAATATCTCATATGGCCCCCAGAAACAGCCCATACTGCCTCCAACCAAGAAGGCATTGATGCTATTAGAGATGCAATCTCCTCAGATGTAATTGTATCCCACTCTTCTTAGATTGCTTGACATAGGAGAGGATGTAGTCAGATGAGGTGAATGATGATAAATACAGTCCTTCATTAGCTACCATACATACTTGATAGGATTAAGGTCTGGAGAACTCAAAGGCCATTGAAGGAAGTAGCCCAACATGTTTAATTTAGTTAGAACTCATGTTGTAACTCAGGTGTGGTGTGCAGGAACATCATCGTATTGAAGGTAGACATAGCTAAGTCATTCTGAGCTTAGCTGACACTAAAAAGAATGGAGGTAGGAGGTGATAATATGATTACAATAAGTAGTCTTATTAATAGATCTACTCCATTGCTCATTATCCCAGGTTACTATTGGTTCTTTAATACTACAACAAATACTTTCCCACACTATTATTGTTTGAAGTTTATGGAATTTTGGAAGAATGTAGTCTGTAAAATACTCTTCTGCAGCTGCTCAGGTCACCTAGGTATTGCCTGAAAATCCTCCTACATTAAAGGCATACTTATCCATCCAAATAACCTTATTCCAGTCCTCTACTCTCTGGTCAAAAAAGGTGTTTGCAAATAACAGCCATGTAATCTTCTATTTAATGATAAGAAATGGCTTAATTCTAGCAAGGTGGTAATGGTAACCATGACTGGCAAAAAACCAATATAGAGTATATTCATTGACATAGATACCTAATTCCTCTATAATTGTAAAAAGTAATTTATGATAATTTTCCCAGGACATTGTGGCATGAGCTAGGAGGCAATACTTATTTTGTAGGAATAAAATAGGAAGTCTATCACTTTAGACTTGAGGAGAAGTACCTGGCTGAGCACAGATTAAGAATACTGTGCTAAGAGAAAGATGAACACTGCTGGCAATATGATGGAATGTCTATTGAGAAAAAGTGTGTAAAGATCTAATTTGAGACCTTAGTAAGAGAGTGATTGGGTTTTGAAAGCCTTCAGTCCTTCAAGATCTCCAGGTTCAGATATAGTAATTTCAGGTATGATACTCAATGAGTTACTAGTCTAACAAAATCCTTCACTACAGTTAATTCTTGTTCTTTTATAAACATTTCATTTATTTTACAAAGTAAATATACTGAGAGTTTAGGACAATTATTTTATTAAAATTGAGATTTACCATCTACTTATACTGTGAGGCTTGCAAAGTTTACTAAGGTTCAGATTGCATGACTTGCTCCATATATCATTGTCACTACATTGCCAGTGGCTACTATAGTATATATGCATGTTCACTCTTTTTGTCCATTTTTATGATCCACTTCTTCTATAATTCTGAACCCATTCAATTGCTAAATGCTTGCCTCTTGTACATGTGCAGTACTGTAGGATCTCTTGAAATCCACCGTCTCTATAGGCTTTTTCATCCTTGTGGATTAGGGTTAGAGAGGAGATCATCCAATCAATACCCTTGTTGCCTTTCATGATAGGCTTTAAGACTTTATTCTGCCCTTGGGGTTTTCACTCCTTTACTCCTTGAGAAACTCCTTTTTGCCCATATGGCTACAAGGTTGCTTTGAGGTTTTCCTTAGTTTGTTATGCTTGTATTGGTTTTCTTTTATTTTTTGTTTGCCTTCATTGTGGATCATTAAGGTCTACCAGCTGGAAATATAGTTACACTTAGGAGTTGGTCCTTTCATGATGGCAAGGACATATATATGATTCTAGATCCCCTGAAGTACTACTTATTGATTTTATGGATTGTTTTTCTTTGCCTTCACCTTGTAGTATATTTTTCCTTACCTTTACTTAGCAAAAGTTATTTCCTTACCTTTCAGTGGATACTCACCCTTTCAGGCACCCTACAAAAAGGACTTTTTTGTTTGCTCTTTAATGACTACTTCCCTTTCAGTACTCTATGATTTTATGTACCTTAGCCCAAGCACCCTACCATTGAGCCCTGTTTACAGGCATTTCATGATTTTGCCTAACTCTATATAGGCTCCAGCATTTTTTTGGCCTTGGTCAAACACTATTTGGGGGAGGTTCATTTGACCCCCAAAACTCTCTCACTCACCTTGAGTTGTGCTATTTTCAGTGAAACTACCTTGATGTAGTTACACTAAAAGTCCTGATCTACCCAGGTATACCATCACTGAAAGTACCAATGTGACATTAGGTACCTCCCACCAGAAGTCCTGAGGTTCACCTGAGCAAGCAGGCTGTATGGCTTGGGGATTGTCAACCACCAGGAACTCTATTAGTTGTGGCTGGTCACTGACTGTTAACAGCAGGGGACAATATTTTTGGGGGTATTGTGGCTGGTTGTTGTTTTTCGATGTTGGAAGAAAGGAATGTCTAGAGGTGTCATCTTGGGTGAATTACCTTCTAGGTATAAGGCTCCAGTTGTGTGTTTCCAGAGTCTATGAATCCATGTACCTGCTAAGTGTGGCACAATACCCAAGGAGGAGGACTGAACTTATGGATCATGTTGGGGGGTGGTGACTGACTGTGGGAAGGGTTTTCTTTTGTGAATGCAGGGTCACGAGAGGCTTTGGGGACTCTTTGATTTGTAGCAGGTGGCCCACAAGGGAGATTTCTTTAAGGGGACCTTGGCTAGGTAATGTTTCTTATACTATACAGCAATACAATTTAGTTTGTAGATTGTCTATTATTAGCATAGTTGATGTAGTAATATAAATAAGGTTTCTCTCTGCAGGCTCTGTACTTGCCCATTCCAAAAGTATCCGGATAAATGGCTTGGGGCTTGGCGGGCTTGGCATCGTTTATTGGCCCTTTGGGCAGCCTCGGCACCAAGCCTAAGATTCCTTGTCCGGATACTTTTGGAATGGGCAAGTAGTCTCCAGATTCAGAGACAAAAGCTCCAGAGAAGGTCTAAAATTTTCCTGAAACTGTACAGCATCAGCTCTCAAGGCATGTTGGATCTCAATAGCTAGTATTTGCAATTCTGTTACAAGCTACCAGTATGAAGAATCTGAATACAGGGATTAAGAATTTGTATAGTAAATTGTCTGTGCATATCTGAGCACCCATACTAAATTTGAACTCAGGTATTCTGGTTCTTCATACCAGTAACTTGTAACTTATCCAGCTAAACCTATCATAGGCTACCAGGCTAACTTATAGTGAGGGACCTCTGTACTCGGAACACTAAGCAAGGAATTTGAAGGTGGAAGTCAAAACCTAAAGGCCTGTCAACACCACCATATACGAAAAAAAAAAAGTCTATTAAGAGATAGAACAGCATGCCGGCCCCAATCCAATAGAGAAAATTAAAATATCTTTTGATTTGATGGAGTTATTAAAGGATAAAGGGGAGGAGATTTTGGGTGAGGTGAAGCAAATGTCCGGGGCATATTCTGAGTGAAATTGCAAAATGAGTGATATTTTGTGACTGTTAGAAATAGTTAGAAATAGTTAGTGATGTTTATAAGACATAACAAAGTGTTTGGCCCAGCAACGAATGCTCAAGCGTCAGCTAAGTTCTTCAAAACAGTGCGAAGAAGTTTAGACCACTATTCTACTAGAAGCTTCTGGACAGAGAGTCATTTTTTATCCTAAGTTTCATCGCAAGCTGAATTTTATTGAGCGTTTCTGGTGCTCTACTATGCTCGGGCAAATTTTCAATACTCTCTTGTGGGCCTCCGAGAAACCATTCTCTGTGCCATTGACTCAGTGTCAACGGCTACTATCCACCAGTGCTTCCTTGCCTGTATGCGTATTCTTGATGCATACCAGTCCGGACTCCACAACGGCACAGCAGAGTTTCATGAACGGGTTTACAAAAGTCACCACCACGTTGAAGACAAAACGGTTGTGGCACCACTGGGTTTTAGGTGTACTTCTGCCTTAGTCATCATTTCCACCAATCTTCGGGCACTCCGGCTACAGAAGTCCCTCACCATACTGATACCGCATTACCGTATCGTCTCGGGAAAGTCGGATTGCAGCTAAAGGGGACTAAAGAGAAACTAAGGCAACCGAGCCAATAGAAGGGTATGAAGACCGCCAACTCGCCACAGTTTAAACATACTCGCGCGGCCGAGTTGCTGTTGGACACCCACATAGAGTAGTGATCGGTGAACCAATCAATGGGCAATCCGATGATGCCAAGCTGAGTAATGTAATTTGATATACTGTAGAAAACAAGCGATTGCACTCATGGTTCCTCACAACCTGTCCATATCCCTCCACCTACCTGTATATCTAGCGACTACCCATATCTCCACATATCTTTGGATAAAAAAAAAAAAGGTCAGCATCTCAGATATAAATGGAGCAACTTCCTGAGTTCATTTGCTCAAGAGAGCAGCTATTTTGACCCTAAATTGGCATACAGATATGGTGAACTATAGTTTTTCTTATATCGTATATGATTATTAATTATGTTGCTGGGCATGTGCTGGTTATTGGTTCACCGATCACTACTCTATGTGGGTGTCCAACAGCAACTCGGCCGCGCGAGTAGAGAGCGACGATTGGGCAGGTTCAAGAAAATCCTCACTAGTGCTAATCCGACTTTCACGAGATTATACGGTATTTGGGGAGAACCGGCAGGCGCTAGTACGTTGAAATAGGAAGCGGCTGAGGTGAAACTTACAATTGCGTAAAAAATCATAGCCCTGAGAGGTTTAGCCTTGGCTATACAGAGTTAGGATATGGCGTTTTATTGCGATTTCGAGACAAAACAGTCATAAAAATCTTATTTGAACGTACTAGCGCCTGCCGGTTCTCCCCAAACAACGCGGTATAGCGGATTTCAAGAGATTTAACGGTATGGCACCGTACTACTCGTAGTACAGTGCATGTGAGTGTCTGTCACACACACACACACACACACACGAGACACCTGGCAATTACCGTTCATCAACTTACAGAAAGTCTCGATACAAGAAAGCTGAACCATCTGAAGATATATATACGTAGAAAAGGGCTCATGCTTGCTCACGGGAGAGGGTTCCCTGCCAAGACCTGTTTGAAGGGGCAACCGTAAAGTCTCTTGAAATCCACTATCGGTAAGTCAGCCCCCGTCAGCCCACGATAGGTTTTAGTTGGATAGGTTGACAGAATTACGAATACCAGTTATTGAGATCCAGCACGCCCTGAGAACTTATCCTATGCCATTTCAGGAAAAACGCTAAACCTTCTCCTGAACTTTTGTCTCTGATTTCTGGAGAGATTACAGGGCCCGCGGAGATGGCGGATGTCAAGAGATTTTACGGTACTCAAACGGTGGATGGCTCCTCCGAGTGTGGTTTCCAGGTGTTTTGGCGTTCCCACGTTTTTGTCTTTGTCTTGTCTGTCTGTGGGTCTAGAGTTTTTCTTTTTTTTCTATTTTGACGACGTCAGTCAGTTAGTATGCAGTGGCGGAAGAGTGGCTGTGTATTAAGCTTAGTTCTACGACACCCACCACTTACTACCGAGCCTGTTCGCTTTTGTGGGAATTCCTGTTGGGGGGATCATTACTCCGGTGTGGCTTGGCAGGGTTTGGTATATATGTTTTGGGGAATTTTTTTTTCTTTCATCCCCACGATATGGCGGTACTTCGGTGGAGGTATAGGGGAAACATATAAAGTCTATCATGGCTTCGCGGCCTTACGGAGAGTGGGAATATACAAGTGATCATACTGAAACCTACTTACTCGGTAAGCGAGGTGTGAATCGTGATAACTGGGCTAGCTGACCACAGTAGTAAGGCACATTTTTGGTGGAGACATGTTTTTGCCAAAGTCTCTGTGGTTCACGGTGGGATATTTAGCATGATATAATATGATATAGCAGCTTCCTACGTGCCGACTTGCGACGCTGGGACTTGGCGATTGTGTTTCGATGGTGGAGAGGATACTCCTGATGTACGTATATGTCTACGAATGGATTCGCAAGGCAAATGGGGGCTTCAATATATGTTCATGATTCCGCCTTACAGCTAGCACTAACCCCCTTTTCTATCCCCTCCTTTCTCTTCTTCATCCTCCCCTTCCTTCTCCTGCTCCTCCGCTGCGGAGAATATTCTTATCACAAAATGGCATTCTTCCAAGCATCACCTTTCAATCCCCCGCCCGGGTTTCAGCAAGGAGGACCGGGACAAACCTCCTTACAGCAGAGTAATCCCCCAGCGCCACCTCCAGCACAGCGAGAAACTGTGACAATCAACTATACCCTGGTCCTCGTCCCGAAGAAGAAGAGGAAGCCATGGCAAATGCACTTTTCCCGCAAACCACTTATGCAAATCAAACAACACTCGGCCCCGGACGCGGCGGCCGGGACCCCTCAAAGCATCGCAGCCCCTGTCGATTTATTCGGCAATGGACCCTCCGTTAACACTCAGCCCACACCCTTCTCCCCTTCACAACCTATTGCTTTTGGATCAGCTACTCAAGCAGGCTCCTCCACCGTCCCAACATCTACAATACCCTTCTTCAACCACACCACCCTCTCTAGCTCCAGAAACTCAGACCCACCTGGCCCTCAACGCCCAAAGGCAATTTACAACCTCCGCGCGTGGAGGAGAAACTGGAATGACGTCAAGTTCTCAACCCCCAACTCGGAGGATCTAGTTGCATCCTTTAGCGCTGGGGGTTACACCATGCAGCTACGCGGCCCCTCTCCGAACAGCATGTACACGATGAAGTTTGTCCCAGATCTACAAGTGGGGCTGGGCGAGGTGTGGAAGGGTAGATGGCGCGGAAGCAAGTGGGCATGGCACGCGCAAAATGGCATTGGAGAGGCGGTTTGGAGAAAGACGGGGGAATTGCAGGGTGGCCAAGTGGTTTGGCGACTTGAGCTTTTCCCCTTAAGGCCACCGCCTCGAGATCTCAATGCGGTTTCGAGAGCGGAAGATTTGCAGGCGGATGGGGAGGTAATTGCTGGGAGGGTGGGTGGATCGGTTTGGGTTCAGAAGGGAGCTGGAGTTGGCGTTCTTGATGGTTTGTATTCCCAGTTCTCTGAAGCGTGAGTGTTGGCTGACAATGTTGATAGGTGTTTCGGAGGAGGGGTTGGTGATGTTGGCGTTGTTTACTGGTGCGCTGGTGCAGCCGTTGTAAAGTTTTGGTCACGAGACGACGTATTCTAGGGGGTGCATATTTTTTTCTTTTCTTTTTGAGAGTTGGTTGCTAGAAGTGTAAAATTAGTTTTTGTATAATCCCACTCTTGACGGGGGCTTGTGGGAGGGATTGGTTATTCTTTGTTTTATAGCTTTTGAGAGTGGTTGTCAGTGGAAGGGCGGGCTTTTGTGCATAACACAGTACAGTACTAGGTTTAGAAATTGAGACGGGGGTGATAGTTCATGATGCAACCATTTTTTTCCTCTTATTATTTTACTTGAGTCAGGGACTGTTGCCGGGGGGTTATCGTTGCATTATTGGTGGAGGGGATTGTGGATGTGAGTAGTCGATGTAGCATAGAGCAGCAAAAATTGCCTTGTCAAGCTTTTTTTTTTTTTTTTCAAACTTGGTCTTGACTCTTGTCTTTATAGCATTGTTTTTTTTCGAAGATTTGTTCTAGCTACGCTAGGTATGCTTTGGCTATTGCATTCGCTCGGGAAGGAGCAGGCAGCTTGGTAACTGGCAACGTAGTACTTGCGTAATCATTCTGGTCGGGGGAGTGCACCACGAGGCCATAAGTTACCTACTTACCCCCCCCCCCCCTTTTTTCCTAGTAGGTAGCTATTGCAAGTACCAACTTGTAACTTTTTTTTTCCTGGTAATGTGTGTTATTAGCCAGCTTGAGGCTAGCTGTAGTAACTAGCGAACTGACCTTTTTTTTTTTTTTTTCAACCTCCACAAAGTTACCATTTATCGTGCAAAGTTGGGTTGACTTGGGTCCAGTGTCCTGAGTAGGGGTTGGGGAGGGGGAAAAAAGGAAGGGTTGTTAGATGTATGGATCTGAGATTGCTTCCTTCGAAGAGGGGGGGTGTGGTGTTGTTTGTGGGGATGTATGTGTGTGTATGGTATTGTGTGGTTGTTGATGGGTTAATGGGTGGATGGGTGGTTGGGAGGGTTGGTGGTAGATGGGCGGGTGGATGGAGGGTGTTTTGGGGTTTTTGGTGGAGAGGTTTGTGGTTGTTCTTGAGGAGGTGGTGTTTGGACGGGGTGGTTATGTCCCGCTGCACAGTAGGGAGGTTTCTGGATTGCTTGCTCTTGGGCGAGGGGGTTGGCGGGTACTACTATCACCGGGTTGCCATGATAGGGGTTGGTGATGCTGCAGGGTTGTATCGTGGGTGATATACTGTGCTATCGCATCGGAATTGGAAGCGTGGGTCTCGTGGAAGGCATTTTTCGGAACTTCTATAGTATTAACCGGGGAAAAGTGATTTTGCATCACTTACGTAACTTGTTATACAATTCCTCGCGATATACTGTTTACTATCTTACCGGTCAGTAGAAATTTAATCTACGAGACTTGAAGGATTATCAGCCCGGCCAACGATCCGTCCAAAAAAAAAAACACCCACCACTCAGATTAGGAAATCTAGAAATTGCTCGGAATCGACTTCCTACACCAAGAAATCCCCAGAAGAGCATTTGGATCTTCTTGACAACCCACTGTACTACAGTATGTTGGATCCACCCTTCTTCCTTCCTTCCTTCCTTCCTTCCTTCCTACTGCCGGGTTCCGATATCGGATTATCAAAACTCTGCAGTGAGTATTAAATTTTAGACAAGGTTCACGTATAAAGTTATTGACTTCCCAAACAAAAAAAGTTCGACTGCAATGGCAACAATAGCCAATAAAGGACCCACTGTCCATCAAAAGCGTAAAGGAATTATCCCGCTTAGGTGGCTGACGGGCAGGATAGATGGATAGATGGATAAATTGCAAGAATGCATAAGCTTTTCTGAACATAGGTAAGTGGACGTTACACCTACTCTACATTCTCATATCAGCGGGCGCATTCGTAGATATATGGGTAATTTAATGACCGCTCTAGACTTCGTTTGTCCAAGGAAGCTAACGGGTTAACCAACATCTACGAGTTGCGATTTTTTTTTAACTCGAAAATCCGTTTTATCAACATTTTTGAAAGAGGAGAAAAATGCGACATCGGCAAAATATTAGTTTGGATATTGTCATGAATTACCCCAAACAGGGCACTCAATTTCCTTTTTATCACAATTTTATCACAATGGCTCAAGCAGTAGAGCAAGACGCTCAAGTCATCTTTTTTTTTTTTTTTTCGAGTTCGTTCGGTTTCTTAGGCGTTTGGCAAGTCGTAATAACTGCACCGAAATCATTTCCATATAATACCTGACGTAAACAGAGTGGGGACATCACCCCCTGCGGCTTAGTTGCGGGCGGGGTGCGGGGATCATAGGTGGGGTATGACTCTGTTTTACCGCCATTCAAATTTCTTACGCCGTGCCAACCAACACGATATGGTGCGTGGTGTCTATGAGTGGGTTCAATGTTGAAACATGCCGATTGTCAGTTCCGAGTTAGCCGTAACCGAACCAAGAGCCAAGACCTCAAGTGATTGTCCATGATCACATAGAATATAATATGCAGAATTTGATTATCGTGATTTTTTGGACATAAGATTGCACGATAAATGTTTGCCACAGGTCTCTCGATATCTCCTATTTTTATCGCTCCTTGTGGTGGCAATAGATGTTGTAAAAGTTTTGTTTTTTCTTGGTTTATGTCCATGGCTCACCCCCCCCCCCCATTGGTCACAGTTGATTTCAGTACAGGCATGCATAGTTATCCTCACTGTTTCATTTCCCTTCATGATCACCAAAATATGCTCCTAACCGTGCCAAGGTTCCTGCCGACTATGTAACAGCGAGCAGTTCCAAAATCTTGCAGCACCCCTACGAGGTGCCCGACAGCTCAACGTCAGTTTTTTTTATCTACCCAACAAGAACCCCCGGTCACCCACCCTAAAAAGCTCCACCTATGTCTAAGGATTATACACATGTTAAGCCCAGGATCAGAGGTACTTGTGAGAAGTAATTTGAAGCTGATAAGCCAAATATTACGGCTATGGCATCAATTTAAGATATAAGCTCAACATAAGATTGCAAATTAGATATGCTTAAAGCCTACTTTAATACTACATAAACCTTTTAGAATTGTTTAAATCAAGTATCTCGCTACTTAACAAACAGTTTAAGTTCTTTATGGGCTAGTTTTCACTGCTTTTTCTGGTCCTGAAGTGCCACTTTTTGCAATATTTCTAGTTGTTGCTAAGTCTATTGCACCTTTTTTTTACCACATCATTCTCGTGAAATCTTTGCCTATGTACTTCCACTTGAGAATTAAATTTATGCAAGTTGTCACCATTCAAATGCATTCCAAGGTGCCCATTGCATCTAATCTTTCTAAATAGATATAAAGAAATAGCTCTTCAACATTCCAGAGTTGTTAATTGTGGGGCATTCTGATTTCAATCACCATCCATTATTTATATTGCTCTCAAGCAAGTTTCCTATACCTGAAACTCCTGTGCCATAGCCGTAATATTTGGCTTATTGGCTTCAAATTACTTCTCACAAGTACCTCTGATCCTGGGCTTAACATGTGTATAATCTTTAGACATAGG
The DNA here is from genome assembly GCA_003788595.2 of Choiromyces venosus 120613-1. Classification (NCBI taxonomy): domain Eukaryota; kingdom Fungi; phylum Ascomycota; class Pezizomycetes; order Pezizales; family Tuberaceae; genus Choiromyces; species Choiromyces venosus. The sequence goes on from ML120396.1 coordinate 733,383, forward strand.
TGGAGCTTTTTAGGGTGGGTGACCGGGGGTTCTTGTTGGGGTAGATGGAAAAAAACTGGCGTTGAGCTGTCGGGCACCTCGTAGAGGTGCTGCAAGATTTTGGAACTGCTCGCTGTTACATAATCGGCAGGAACCTTGGCACGGTTATCGCCACCGCATAAAATTAATTGGATACGACCTGACTTGGCAATTTTTGGATTACCCTACCTGATAATGCGAGCGAGCGAGCGAGCGTCGTTCACACAAGCTTACCCGCCAAAGCAAGGCAGTACTAGTATCGGAAGCCCCGGCCATAACTAATGTTAACGCTGCGGTGCTACACTCCGTGGCTCTTCTTGCACCTACGCGTAGACAGACGAGATCTCGGCGGTGTTGTGGTGTACGAAAGCACACGGTATGTCTGGATCCGGGCTGGTGCAATTAATGCCGAATTCGGGGGCGCTTGGCTACTGCTATTGTTACTAAAGGTAGAGTGAGTGGGCTGGTCCCGCGTCAATGACGATTGAGGTGCCAGGTAAAGGCTGGAAGTGGATACTGTATTGTAGGCTATCGTAATGGGTGAAGATATAGGCTTGACTTGGTGCAATGCAATCTGTTCTGTGGTGCACAATACTCTGGTGAGGCTTGGATGCTGGTGAAAAGTAGCGCATATATAGCTCTTGGACATGGGTCATCGACGGTCGACCGTTGTACCTCGTCGCAACACAGCAAAAACCCACCGGAAGGGTAAAAAAGAATAGCCGTCGTAAATTTACACTTTCCATGTCGACCCTCTGATGGATTATGACATAACTATATCTCCAAGTAGCTAGGAACTTAAGGATTCAAAATCTGATTTTTATTTTATTGATTGTGTTGGGCCTTGTCTGGTGTAGGTAATTGGGTGCAGAGAAGCTCTAAATTTCAGTTCAAGCACTGCAGATTTATATGGGCACCCATAGAAAAAGGTACTTTTCAAATGTTCACACACAACCCAAATATGCGGCAAATCTACAATTTCCATATGTTGCTCACAATAGATAAAACTTGAAATTTACGAAATCAGGCAATAATTGAATGGCAGGTTGCTGTGTTCTAAGGGGACGAAAAATGACAGTTTTGGTGTAAAAAGGACGAGTGTCGATGAGCTGTGTCACACCGTACTGAACATGCAGCTCTTCTACTGCATTTTTCTCCCTCCTAACGTATCTTCGCGTATCCCTTCTAGAATCGTAATCCCTTATCCTAAATGCTAATACTTGTACAAATCCTCCGCCCAGAAACGGAGAGTTAACAAAGACCCGTGATGGCACGGCATACCGTCCAACAAGCAACCCAATACAACCAAACCCTCGGCATCCTCTCCGATCGTAACATCCGCCGGAAACGATCTTTCCGTTCCCATTAAAGATTCAGGCTTGCATCATAAGATAAGGCTTATCCATCCAATACACGAGCAAGCGCTGTGCTGCTGCGCCATATAATACTCATAAAACCCTATCCCACCTATACAGGAGAGCAATAATCTCTTCTCGGGTATTCCACTCCCGACAACCTACCTCACCTCACGCGCCTTTTATTCGTCTAACTAAACCAACTAAAGTTAACCTTAACTCAACTCAACCCAAACCTCACTGTCACAATCACATTCATTCATTAATCTGCAACTTGTTTTTTGTTTTTTTATTCCAATTTTCCTCCGCCCGGAATCTATCTCTTCCGTCCACCCCTCCTCCCAGCGTCGTAAGTGGATTTTACCGCTGGGAATAAATGGAAATAGGGTATCATGATACGTTCCTTCCCGGTACAGTAAAGTACGATAAATGCATGTTATGCTATTTGTTCCATGATCATGAATGGGTGGATGGATGCAGTACGTGTGGTTGTTGTGAGGAACGAGAAGGGAGGGGAGAAGTCCATGGACAACGTCCAAAACACACCAAAAATGGCTGTTTTTTTTTTTTTTAAGACGTTACCACAACCACACCATGTAGCGTGGCCATCCTGAAAGATTTGAAAAATTAGTAGACATCTTGAATTTAACATACTGAACCTGCAGCTCCCCCCCCCCCCAAATGCGTTGCAGCCAAGTTGACACTCCCCAAAGTAGTTATAGTTAGCAGATATGTGATTTTCCCATGCAAAATACCTTGTCTTGGCGCTTTTTTTTTTTTGACCTTAGGACAGAATGTGTATGATAATTCCGCTTAATCAATTACAGAAATTATGAGGATGTTTTTTTAGCAGCTGCCCCAGATACAATCTATAGTGTTGGGCAAATCTCAAATTTTATCCATGTGAATTGGTTCAGTTCTGGAGGGATGAAAAGTGCCACTCCCGGTGTGCTTTGGGCGTTGTCCACGGACTTTTCTCACGCTACTGGTGGGTTAGTTTGCTAGCATGGTTGCGTTGCGTTGCCTTATGGTGAGAGGTGGGATTATTATTGGAATATTAGAGTGTAGAGTGGAGCTTATTTGTACCGTATTTGGAAAAAGAGCCTTGGCTTTATTGATTGATTGATTGACTGGGCAGGGCAGTTACTGCGATCCTTTCTCGCTTTAGTGTTTGGGTGGTTTATAGACAGCTACTTAAGTTCTCTGATCCCCACCGTTGATGAGGACAGGTCAATTCAAAGCTTGAAAGCGGTATTGAACACTACTTCGACTTCTTCAATTCAACCAACCAGCACTCGGTATCATAAGCAAAATGGCCTCTCAAGCCCCAGCAAAAGAAGAACTCTACAACTACACCCCCAGCCTCGTCGGCGCGATAGTCATGATAGTGGCATTCTTCCTAACATCATCATACCATGCCTTCCAATTGACAAAGACAAAAACATGGTATTTCATACCTTTGTTAATCGGCATTCTAAGTACCTCCTCCTCCTCCTCCCTCTTCCCCCCATCCACCATACATACTAACATAAACCAGTGGAAATAATCGGTTACGTGGCCCGCGTAATCTCCCACCACGACATATTCTCCCTCCCCCCCTACATCGTCCAAGCCCTCCTCCTCCTCATCGCGCCAGCCCTATACGCAGCTTCAATCTACATGATTCTCGGCCGGCTCATCACAATTCTAGATGCGGCCCACCTCGCGCTCATCCGACCCACCTGGCTCACGAAAATCTTTGTCGCCGGCGACGTGCTCAGCTTCGCCATGCAATCCACCGGCGGCGCGATGCTGGCGCAGAAGAGCTCCAACGCTAAAATGGGAAAGTATGCCATCCTCGCAGGCCTATTCGCGCAGATCATCTTCTTTAACCTTTTCATGATTGTCACCATCATTTTCCACCGTCGCTTGAATAAGGCGCCGACGCATGCTTCTCAGGTCGGCACGCATTGGAAAAAGTTGCTCGCCGCGTTGTATGCGGCTAGCTTGCTCATCCTGGTCAGGTCGGTGTTTAGGGTTGTGGAGTATCAACAGGGCCGGGAGGGGTATTTGCTCAGGAAGGAGGTTTGGTTGTACCTTTTTGATGCGGTGCTTATGTTTTTCGTCGGTGTGATTTTCAATGTTGTGCACCCGAGTATTGCGGTGCCCGGGAGGAAGAAGAGTGTCGAGGATGGGTATGCGCTCAGAAGTGCGGATGGGAATTAGGATGGGATGTGGGAGGGTATGGGATATAAGATCACCAATTTTCCTTTGTTTTTCTTGTTTTTGGCTTTTTTTTTTTTTGTCTAGTCTATTCACTTTTGTTTCTTCTATGTCAAGAGTAGATTTTTCTTATTATTGCTTTTTTTTATAATTTATTTTCTATCTATATACTTTTGAATTTTGCATTAAATCTTACTACTACTATATCTTATCAGAATACACCCCCCCCCCCGGGGGCCGGCATCCATCTACACTACCAAAAGACGGTAAAAAAGAAAAAAAATACTATAAAGTACCGTAAAATCTCTTGAAATCCGCCACCTCCGCAGGCCCTGTAATCTCCAGAAATCAGAGACAAAAGCTCAGGAGAAGGTTTAGCGTTTTTCCTGAAACGGTATAGGATATAAGCTCTCAGGGCGTGTTGGACCTCAATAACTGGTATTCGCAAATTCTGTCAACCTATCCAACTAAAACCTATCGTGGGCTGACCCGGGGGGGGGGGGGGGGGGCTGACTTACCGATAGCGGATTTCAAGAGATTTTACGCTACTGTACTTTTAATCTCATTTCTTTAAAAATCTATTTTTTTTTTTTTTCATCCTATCAAGTACCGCTTCCACCCATCTACCGTATCCTAACAATCATCTAGGGCCACTGCCGTACTATGTATATCTCGGGGAATTAGTTTACCGAAAAAAATGCCCGAACCCCCCCCCCCCCCCCTTTTTTTTTTTTTTTTTCTGAACTTTCCAGAAGAAGAGCTAAAGAGCGGACCGGGGTGGCGGGGCGGGCATGTTTGAGATCTCCATTTGTGGGAATTGGAAGGGAGGTCGGCGGGATTGCGGACTGCGGGCGAGGCGAGTGAGTCATAGTGACGCTCGTTCTCTCGATGTCAGTAAGCTGTAAAAAAAATTCACCCTGCCACAGGGGCAGAACACACCAAAATGGGGGGTTCTTCGAGCCATCAAAACCCAATGAATTTTTTTTTTTTTTTTTTTTTACTGCAATCATTGCAAAAACTCAAAAATTTAAAAATTTAAAAAAGTTTTTATCTATCTGGAATATGTCATATCATTTTTGGAAATTTTTTATATTACGAACAATACGGGATGGTGGACATTTGAAGTTGGTGGGGTCAGTTGTAATGTATCTTTTTGCATACAAAAAGCCCCTGCCTTGGCATCTCCCTGCCACTTTGTAGTGGTTGAAGCAAAAATTTTCCCGAAAATGATATGGCATACCGTGAAAACTGGAATAATAATTGGCCCTCACGCTAGTCGTCCCTAATTTCCTCCTTTGGATTAGGGGAGAAAAACACGGCAAAAAAGCTATCTTTCAGCCAACCAACTTTTCGGTTTACAGTTTAGCACGCCTGTAGTGTAAAGTAAGCGAGGTAATGTGGCACTGTAGGCCCACGCAAGAGGTGCTGGTACTGTCAGTTGAACTTTTGACACCCGTCACTGATGTGGCGTCTGAAGATAGTGCTGAGGTTTGTCACTGGAATAGTTATCCCTGCCAACCGGCGGACAAACACTCCTAGATTCTCATCACACCCTTCTAGTCCAGGCCGTACCACTCATTTCTTATCCAAAACGAGACATAAAAAACTCCAGCACTTCCGCACTTCTCCCAGGGTCCTCTGGGAAGTTTTGGTAGGGCCGCTTGTGTTCGCTCGTCTCTCCCTTCTCCACCATCTCCGACATACCCATAAAACTTCAAACCCCCGTAAAGTTATAGAAGAAAAATAGGAATGCTCCTAAGCCTTCCCTACCAACCCAGGCGAACTCCTCCCTTTTTTTCATACCTCCTCCTGAATCCCGAGGATTCGTAACACCTTTCCACCCTCGCAATCATCCACAAAGCTGTTCCACGATTGCGTGGGAACACTTTCATAGCTAAACTGTTATGCTTCCACACCACATTTCCATACTACCCTATCCTATTATACTTCTACTACAGCATATAAAATACCACCAACTCCCCCGCTTGCGATGGCCGCAAAAATGTGCGCCCTCGCAGATACAGTAGAATCAACTTTCACTCTGACACCATAGATCTTCGATACCACTAATGGTGCTCTTTTACATAATATTATCATGTCATGGTGGTTAAGATAGAATTTTGGAGATGTATAATTTGTCTTGTATGACATCACCAAGGACGGAGAATCCCGGATCGACAGGGCTGCCTTGGATGCACGATTGGCTTGGGGGGTGGCAGGCGGATAGATCCGAAAATTCTTAGAGATCGTCGGTTTTCGGTTATGGTTTCGGGATTTGCCGTGGAAGGGCTGGGCGGTTGAGAGCTGGGGGATCATATCATAGCTATGGGGGGGGGGAGAAGTGGAAGGAATTATGATAGGTAATTGTGTTCAGTATGTATTATTTCTCCATCTTCATCAAGCGTCAACAAAACGCGGAATAATTAAAAATCCCACCCCCCCGGAACCAGGTCTATATAGTACTGTACAACAAATAAGTCAATGGGTGATCTGATGATCTGATAAGAACGTGGTTGCCCTGGTAATGAACACAAAATGTAAAACAAAGTTACAGAAAAATATAGATATAAATTAAGAAAAAAAGAAAAAAAGAAAAAAGAAAAACAGGAATACAAAGGGAAAGGAAGTTATAAAGAAGTGAAAAAAATCTCGATAGAACTATATAGGATTAAGTTAAAGTGTTGTCTAGATTATCTGATAAGAATCTTATTGAGAAAAGCAATGTTAATGATTGAAACAATATTGCCAAGAAAAAAACCTCTGCCAAGGAGGTCAAGAAACCAGTCACAACACTATGTGTTAAAGTGACCATAATTAACCATGCCCTTTCACTCTATATTCTTCCAATCACTTTATTGACCTTTGATAGTATATAAGGAGCTGTTATCCCC
>ML120397.1:0-69077 GCA_003788595.2 Choiromyces venosus 120613-1
CAACTACACTATTTGAATATTCCTTCCAAAAAAAAAAGTGAACTCTCCCGCCCCTTTCAAAGTTGATCATCTTTTCCATAACAATCCCAATAGCTACTATTTCAATAGATACAGTAAGTCTGCTTCTACTTTTAGTCTGTTTTTTATTTTCCCCATCAAGGTGTCCCTGTTTTTGGATGGTACCAGCATATTTCACAGTCAATAATATCTGGGAGGTTTTTTTCGCCAAGAGCATGGTGTTGAAAAGGGTTACTCACTCCACCACACAGTAAAGCTTGGTGTGGTACTGCATGGAGAAGGCATAGTATCAGACTGTGGACTATTCCTTGGAGGAACGACACAGTCAAACTTGACAACTGATCTATGTCCAGCTTTTTGAGAAACTTTATTGGAGGAGGAAGGGCAACACAGCCACTTCATGATGAGAACTTCTTGCAAATAATTTCTCATCACTAAGAAAGTAGAGGGTGAACGGGCCAGGTGACAAGTTTGACCATGCCATTTGTCTAAGAGATAATCCGACAAAAGTCTGACTGGATCTAAAGGGAACCCTAAAGGAAACTAAGGAAGTGAGGTAACAGGAAGGAATGAAGTCCGCCAACTTGCCACACATAGACGGTGAGTGGGCTCAACAAACAGGAGGGTTCAACAAACAAGCCATACAACATCAGCATTTGCCAAGACATTTTGTATGAGAAAATCTATAATAGTGCCAAGACAACTTTTGCCCGACTATATGGTATAAGTAGTAGGCTAATCCCCAACCCTAGGGAAGAAGTAAGCGATTCAACCACTTGGATTTCAGCACTTCATCATGTTTCGTTTTACTACTCAGAGATTCCCACGTCAAATGTTCACATGTCTTCAACGCAGAGGGTTTGCCCACAGTCAAGTAAGTTTTCTCTATCAGTGGTATCTCATTAAGATATTAATTGGATTGGTAGATGAGAGGTACCAACAAACTGCTCAGTGCAGCGGACTCTGGTGGAGCAAAGTTTACCTTTTCTCCAGATAACATGGTTGGAGGGAGACTTCTCAAACTCGAAATGGACTACAAAGTCAGCACTGAAACCTTGTCCAAACAGATTAACAACATTAACACCAATCTGACCAAGCTTGAGGTCAGGACTGACAATGTTATGTGGGGGTTTTTGGCTTTTTTTGTGATGGGTACAGGAATAGTAGGTTTTACAGTACATCATCTCATAATTTATTCCCGCTAACATCAACAAGTTTGCAATACAAGTCCCCCATTATAATAGGCAAGTGAAGAAGGAAGTGCTGGGTACAGTAAACACATTGGTTGTGGCTATGGAGGATAGAATAAAGGTAGAGATAATGAAGGAGATCCGCACTTCGGAGGACAGAATGAAGAAAGATACAGCAAAGCAGATCTGTGCATTGGAGGACAGAATTTTGTTCAAGTTGAATCAGCTGAAGGGTATGAAGTGATTGTGGTCATGTTATTTTACTTTTATTTTACTTTTATTAGATAGTGGTTACTAGTATTTGTGTGGAAAACAGAGATTGTTAGACCTCAAAGCCACTCTCAAAAATAAATATAAGAAAACTCTCAATCACTAACTCCCATTGCATCCCTCAATGTCTCCTAAAAATGATCTCACCTCTCCCACTCTAATGATTCCTCCCACCAACTCTGACCCTTCCATCTCTCCTCATACTTCATAAATGCTCACTCTTCCAAGTACAACCTCAGCTCCCTTCCTACCTCTGTTCCCTTCCCCTTATTCTGTTGGAACATTTCGGAGGCTACTTGATAAGAGGTAGACCTTGTTAGTAATTTTTTGGAGGTTATTGAAAGCTGGTAGATTACTTATGGTGACCAAGGAAGTTTGGGAATTGTTGTCTGGCACGGTTGAAGTTTCTAGACAAGTACAGAAGTGTAGAGGGAAGTGTAGAGAGGAGTGTGGACAAGTGTGGAAATGTTGTGAAGGCATTTAGATATATGTTTTCCTTTATTTATTGATAATGTTTTTGGGTTGGGTAAGAAACTGGTAAGATACTAAAGAAGGTGTTCAAGAGGTTGGATTTGATGTTATATGTATCATTGTGTTTTCTAGTAGTTAGATTGAGGTTATGCAATTGGTTTCTTGATTACTGTAATAATGATATTTTTTTTCCCGTGATCCAAGTTTCAATGTATTCAACACCATTTGACAGACTTATACTCCCCCTCAAGTACCTCTGTGCTAAGTTATTTTAGCCACGATAGATAGGGGAGGCAACAGCCACATATAGGTAGCAGTGTACTGTGAGTGCAAGCACTCTAAGTAACTAAAAACCTGGGCCAAGCATCAGGTAAGAATCTATCTTTAATTACTAAAATGGGAACCCACATAGTAATTCTAAGATTTCACCCAGTCAGAACATTCCATAGTGATTAGTTGGGATTGCCACCAGCTAGACTTGATGGAATAAGGTGACATGTAGGGATAATGATCTGTAACTAAGCATAAAGAATAATTTGTGTAAGAGGGAGGAGTTTCTCTGACACTCTGAGAGAAGTAGACCAAGTCCTCCAACTGCACCATCCACAGATGGAGAAAGAACAACATTGAAGGCAATGAGAGTCTGCTTAATCTCGCATTATGATTCTAGCTGGTTAAATCACCTAATAGGACAAAGATGTTCAAGTTCCTCAACAAGCAGTCAAGGTTGTTCTGAGACGCAGACTTCTTCTCTCCAGTAGTGCTACTTTACACTATGTGTATAGCATTCAAGCTCTGTGTTCTGGACCTTCAAGTTACAATACAACCATTCAATAGTTCTCTTCCGACATCAACCCCCATGCCTATTTCACCAGCAAGTACCAGGAATTGACTAAGGAGTGTGGTAAATTTGTGGATATTCATAATAATGGTGGCCCAGATCTGAAGGATTATGATGTTTTGATCACTGATGTTGACCATGATAAGCTCCAACACAAGATAGCAGAGATGGTTGGTATCCTGTACAATTCAGTGCTGTCCACTGTCATCTAAGGGAGAGGCCAATAAAGTTGTCCATATCAGTAAGTGCTTTGTTTATGGTAGCAAGTTTTAGATGGTGTCTCTGATGGTTATCATACAGATCAGGTAAGGCTTACTGGGTCTTCCTTCTTGTGGATACTGATTCACCCTTGACATATCTTTCCACTCAGGTGAAAAACCCTACAGGTGAAAAGAGAACCTGATTGCTAACTACACTGGACACTACTTCTTAGGTATTAAAGATGATAATAGCAGACCATCATTTGTCAATATTTCTGGACATCATTACAGTGTTTCCAGGTCCCCCACGAATTCACACTTTGCCAAAGTTGATATTCTTGGCATGGACTTCACCCACTTTTATGATGTTTCCCTGCAGAATAACTACCCAAATAAGTGAGTCAAATTGTAGGTTGGTGGAGAATGTTGGAAGGTTGTGGGAAAACCTAGGATGTAGTATGCATTTTGTAAGTAGGTAAGGTGCGAGGGGGTACAAATAGAGGAGATCATTTCTTTCCTTCAGCATTGTATGTACTTTTAGTTTTTTTGCAAAAAGCTATTACTAGATGAAAACATTGATCATGGCATCTGAAATGAGTATGAAAAGCAAAGTCATTGCTACAAAGAGTGAAATGAAGGTATTGATAGTGAAGGAGATCGGTACTTCATAGGACAGAATTCTGCTGCAGTTAGATCACATGAGTGGTCGGAAGAGATTGTGGTCATGTTGATTAATTTTGATTAGATGGTGGTTACTGGTATTTGTGTTGAAAATGGAGTTTGTTAGGCAAGTGTAACTTCTAATACCTGGTAGTCTAGGTTTGATTTTTTTCAGTGAGGAACAAGTATATTTTACTTTTTTTGTTTTTTTTATCTGTTGTTATTTTCATTTAAGGTACAAAAAATCCACATGCAGCTTGCAGAGCTATCACGTAAAAGAATCTCTGCCCCAGGCCAGCCTCTGGAAAGCTACAGAAAAACCGTGGACCGAAGTCCTGGTCAAAAAAACTATCCTAATAAGCAGCCACTCTTGTAAACTACAAAAATATAAAATCCCACCAAAATCGCACAGTAACTAGGAAAGCCAAAATCCTAACATTGCACCTAACAAAGAAATCCTACAACCCAGAACCTAAGGAAAACCAAACCCGACTTATGGTCGCAGACCCTGGTAAAAGTTGGATAATAGTATCCATGGATGAAAAGGTCAGAGCTGGGGGGTCAAGAGGAAGCCAAGCACCTGGTAGGGGTGTGGCAGAAGTGAGGAAACCCAGAAACCCACCTGAATAGAGGGGGTGGTGGTGACAGTATAATGCCAGGCGAGGAGAGGATGGATGGGAGTAAGGTACCAGCTAAAGTAGATTCGAAACTGACTGACTGTATTACTGCATCTCTCGTTTAGTCCCTTGTGATATGAGAGATAGCATCACTTCTGGATGGGATCCTAGGAGCAGGAAGGCATCGGGGAGTAGGATAGGGGGGTAGTAGGATGCTAGCCGATTGTCCGGGGGGGAGGGATGGTCTCAGAGGGGAGTGTTCCCTTGGTGGGATGTACTATTGGTTATCGCATTCGTGTCTGGCAAGGCAGCCTCCTGCAAAAAAAGAGAATGGAGAAATTGACTGTGGCCTGTTGAAGTGTTTCCTCCTACTGCTAACTGTGTTCCTGGCCATCTGTAGAAAGACTGAATGAAAAAACCTGACCGTAGGATTCACTAAGCGAGGTGAAGTGAAAACAGGGCAAGGTAGGCAACCAACATCATGAGATGTTGGGAGAAGGGAAGGAACATCCTCAGGAGGGTAGACCTCAAAAGGGGAGGAAGGAGGAGATGCCGAAATGAAAACAGGAGATGGAAAGTGTTCTTCCTGACCCCCCCAAGGTGCAGGGGAGGAGAGAAAAATTAGTGATAATTTCACTCGCAGTCGTAGTATTGAATTGTTCCCAAATAGGAAATAAATTTCAATGACTGGAGGTGTAGCAGAGACGGAAGATGGTGAGGAACAAGTATAGGTTGTTTGTACTTGTACTCTTTTTTTTTTTTTTAGCTGGGTGAATTACACAAGTAATTAATTGATTTCATGCTATCATGATGGTATGTGGGGGAGCAGGCCTAGCTGTCAATGAGCAGTAGCGAGGCAACAGCCACACATCGGCAGCAGTGTAGTGTGAACACAAGCATTCTAAGCAACTAAGCAACTAAAGACCTGGGTAAAGTACTAGAGAAGATTGTGTATTTAGTTGCTAGAGTACAGAATGTGTGGCATATAATTAAGATTTGAAGTACTTGCTGGTTTATTTGCTATGCAGACAGTCTACAACCCCAAACCTACCCTACTAGCAGAAAAAGCAGAAATGAACTGGGGACAAGTGTAAAATATATTCATGAGGTTTTGGCAGAGGAGAGGAATCATGTTACTATTAGTGACATAAAGAGATACAGAGTCTTCCTACTGTTATGGAGCACTGCCTCAATGTCTGTGGTGCAAATAACTATAATGGTTAATTTATATTTTTTTTAGCTCTCTTCTTGGCTTCAGAATACTATAAATGGTTTATTTCTTTTCATTCTTTCCTATTCTATAGAATCTTATATAGATTCTCCTATTTAGTAGCTTTGATCCAGTTCAAGAATTATGTTTCTGGCATCAAAACTGAGTCTTTTGTGGTAGTTTTCTCTTGCTGTGTTGGTGAGCATGATAGCATACCATAGTGTTGTATTGTGTGAGACATGCAAGGGTTAGGGTTGTGGACTGTCTACATAGCAAATAAACAAGTGAGTAGGAGGGGATTTCTCCCCTAATGGCCAGAGTAAAGCAATCACTATCCTTTTAATTCAACAACCAGTAGTCAAACAAAAATGTCTATGAGTGATACAATAAGGAGCATATATGAATACCTATGAGAGTCTGATAGATACAGGTAGCCATTTTGAATATGGACATAGTATGGCCAGAAATTATTATCAAGGCATCGCAGCTGGCAAAGTCTGATGGCTGACAAGACAAATCACATTTCTAACATCCTTATAACTTATTGCTTGGTTATCTATTTCCTATGGACAAGCAATACATGGTTGTTCCTCAGTGCAAGCACCATGAACAATCAAAATCTATTGATTTCTTTATAATATTCATTGTTAGCCACAATGAATGTCTTGTTTTTTTCATGGAAGTCAACCCTTTTGGCCATATTGAGCATATATCCCCTCGTGAATGGGCAGACAAACAGATGAGGAAAAGGTTTAAGGAACTCAGAGATATTATGGAGATCCCAATTTTATATAGTATGAGTGCACTGGGCACCAAAGTGTGCTTTTATCAATATGATAAACAAACAAGTAGTATATCAGTGAAGGTTATTAAGAATGATGGAGATCTGGTCATTGATACTGCCCTTATAGTTCATTGGAGCCTGGATATTATTATGACACCTGAGGGAGAAAGGAAGTTGTGTGAAGTTGTGAATCACATCAAAGTTATGTGTACTCAGCTTTGAAGAGAAGGCCATTGTGAGTTTTATATTGTTTGAACTATTTGAGGTTTGCTGAAGCTATTTAGGTGATGCAAGAGGGAGTTACATGGTGCTTTTAATGTTAATTGTTTCATAGAGTGGTTAGTGTGACAGAAACGATAGAAGACTTGGAGCCTGAGCTGTAATAGGAGTGCAAGAAGTATCTTTTCTTTTTAGAAAGTGCAAAAATGTTTTTTTACTTGGGGGGTTTGATTGTTTTTGTATTGATACTTATTAAGTGAATTTTACTATGGTTAATGGGGGGAGAATCCCCTGAGTGAAGTGAAGGAGGGGGTGTAGCCTCAAGTGAAGTGGTAGCGAACACAATAGGGAGCGGAGCGACTCCTGATGAGCTTTGGGGTGAATGCTCAGTAGATTGAGCCATATGTGTGGGGCTAAAGCCATACTTCCAGTAACTAAAGACCTGCATGAAGTACCAGGTAAGATTCTGTCTTTAGTTGCTGGAACGTGGAACCCATGTGGCAGTTCTTAGATTTTACACAGTATCATAAAAGTGAGAACATTCCAGAAGCAGGGATACTTTAGGACGATGCAAGCTGTGCTTGGCAGAACGAGGTGATGCACTGAGATAATGATCTGTGGCTTAGCTCACAGGTGTTTCCCAGCACTCTGGGAGGAGAGGTGAAGTCCCTTGAACTCTACCTACCAAGATACAGAGACAGCGCAGAAGGAGTCCTTCATCAAACCACCTCACATTGCTGTCCTGACCACTCTTCAGGCTTGTCTATGGAAAATGAATGCCAACCACTCGATTCAACAAGGAAAAGTATTTAGCACCACTGATCCCAATGGCCTTTCTGAAGACAAGTCTGAGAAAGAAACCAAACAAAGCTTTCTGGTGAAGCAAACTTGGTACAGTTACCTTGTGGAACTACCTGACTAGTTAAAGCTAATACTTGTGAAGTATAAGCTTTCTTTTTGGCTTATTTATTTGCAAAGTTACGGGCAATAGCTAAGGTTTATGTACCAAAGTCCCTAGCTACAATACTTCTTTGCATGCCCACTGATATTCCCTATCAACCCTAACCTTATATCCTTAAATCCCTTAGTACCTGGATGCCAGTAAGTCTTTTATCTCCCAAGCATCCACACCTTTTACTAACTCGTCATCCTCCAACCAATCCGTTTCCTTGCCAGCCCTTCCATGACCATTGTGACTGGTAATATGATCTACCAGATGAATGCCGTGATATTCAACAATACTTTCAGAACTCCTCACGACACAATCATATCTTCTGTCGGGAAGATAACTTTATTCAAGTTACTAAAGTACTGTATGGAATCCTTCCGAAGAAGCTTACTGGTACTGATAATGCTTTGTTAAGGAAATATCCAGAATCCACAAGGACATCGGTGCAATCAAGGGAGATTTGGACGAAATCAGGGGGCTGATGGGGACAATGAAATGGTAGCTCAGGGTTCTACTCACTATATGCTTAGGTGGGAGTAGCTCGGTAAGTGATCAGTAAAGTGCTTTTTAGTATTGATGGGCTAATATATCTCATCTAGCTACTCGTATACCTCCTCAAGAAATACTTTGATGAACCAAAGAATGGGTCTGCTCATAAGACTAAGATACAGATGCAGAAGATTCTCAGTACTCCTGATGGTATGAAGTCTGCAGATTTGGTGAAGAAAAGGGTTCCGAAGGCATGAGAAATACTGTAAGAACTCAAATAATTGGACTTGGTGCTTGGATGTCCAAAATTCCCTCTCTTGGGTAGGGGGCAAAAACACTCCAAAAACTGACCCCCTCAGCACTAGCTTAAGACAAGAAAAGACGAAAAAGTACCAGACCTTACCTGCAAAGAAAACTCCAATGTCCTAGTGTGAGGTGCAATTATTCGAGTTCTTATGGTAATTGTAGAAGGTTTTTCTGGCCCCAGACAGTTTTTCCAGGTCCTGGTGTTTGAAATAGAATGAACTTTAATGGTACCATTGTATAGAGGCTGGTTGGCTGGTGTTTAGCTTTCTATTAGCTGGCATAGGGCTGTGGCCTGAGAGAGGTTATATTATAAGTAGAGGGGGTTTCTGCCTGCTAATTCGTTATAAGATCATATGCAATAAATTCGACAAAGAACCAACAGTATGGAGTAATAATGATTATGCAGGAGGTTTATGATGAGTTACATATACCAGTAAGATAAATCGAAAACACAAGGGTGTAGTTGATGCCTGTGCCTGAGTCGCAACCATAGTGGCAAATATATGCTATAATTGATATTGCAAAAATTCTAATCCTACAAGCGTGTGTAGAGGTGCATTCTCGCTTTTGAGGTGTCATTGGAGCATAGATTGTCTTTCATATTGCAGATCGTGTTACATCAAATTTTGCTGCTAATCTCTCCATAGACCATTTAGCGTCCTCATACAAACATTGAATCTGACATTGCTGCTTGTAGGTAAGATGTTACTTGTGTATCGATGTCTCTTGATCATGGTCAACAGGAAGAGACTCAGACATGTTATTGGTATTAACTATGGAAAGTACTGTATCTTTTTACAGAAGTCCAATTTGTGCTAAGGAGGGTCTGTCCAATCACTATTTGACTTTTGCTTAACGTGTGGTGATTTGGGAGCCTTCGGGCTCTCTTGTTGGCTCAGCTGCCCTTAGCTCTAACCAGACTTTTACGAAAGGATATGGTAGATGAATGGAGACAGCAACAGTACTGTTTCTTCTCCCTCCAGAGGTAGGCAATTCGTTAAAGGCTGAGGGTTGGCACAAAACATGATCACTTTCCTCAGGTCACAAAGTATTGAAGCAAACTGGAGCTAAACACAGAAACTAAAATTCCCACTATCTGGGTATACTTCTCTCTCTCTAACTATCTCTATAAAAGCATCAAGGTAAAAGAAAGAGAAAAGAAACTAAGCTCTCAAATTCTCTGTGATGGTCTATTGCAGCCGTTGATGTCTTCATTGCGTTTCTCGATATCCCTCTATGCATAGTTGTTGCTTGTCTGGTCCTCATTGTGTTGCTATCCTCTGGTTGTTGGTTGCTAGATGTAGGATTGATTGAGGACAGTTAACCACCACAGAAAATTCCCAAGTGACCCAAGAGGCCACATTTACATTACATGTCCCAACCAGAAAAACAGACTAGCTAAGAAACAAAAGTCACAGTGACTAAGACCTAGCTACAATACAAGGTATCACCTAACCCTAATACAATATATATTACCCTCCAAAGTACAGTGGCATTTTGCAAAGTTCTTGTACCCTGGTTGGTCCCAATCCCTAGCTTGGTAATAATAGATGTATTATATTATTTTGTAGCAAAACATCAATAAGTATGATATAAAGAATTAAATTATCTACCATTTAGTATGTCCACTATTCGCCTAAATCACAGCTCCCACCCGGTCAGGCATACTATCTACAAGTCTATCAAGAGTGATTTGCTCAATTGCCTCCCATTTGTCCTGCATTGCCATCCATAGCTGATCTTTAGTATGAGGTCAATGTTACACTAGGATACATCATAATACATCTACTATAGCCAAGCCAGGTATTAGTACTAACCTGTGTATGAGAGCTTTATGAATGAGGCTGTACTCTATATAAATACAGTATTTACAAAATTTGCTATTGCAACCTATCACTTCAGCTATTCCTAGTATTGATGTCTTTACCTCCAATAGGGAGGTTCTACTATAACTATCATAATATGAACTGTACTCATATTGGTAGATTGAAGTTACATTCTCTTTGTAGGTATAATATGTCTTGACATAGTAATGGAGGTTGTTTTGTAAGCCAGATTCAAAGTACCAGATGTGAGCATCATTGCATCATACCCGAGCATCAAAGATATACTGCATGGGGGAAACAACAATTGTGATAGATGGTGGAGAATATGAGCATAAGGCGTGGCTGTGTTAGGGATATGGAGAAAAAAGTCCAAAATTACCAAGCCTTCACTGAGGATTATTTCTAAGATACCCCTGCAGCCACAATATAGGGACCAGGCATTATCACCTTATTACTGCTGAGTTGCGTCCCGACACTTTAGCAACATCAAATGAAGTCTTCAGTATGATACCATATATGTCATTGCCGTTCAACTGACCAGATGCCAACCATAGGATATATGAGAAGACATCTTTGGCGATTCATGAGAAGTAACTTGAAGAGTTTTAGTTAGGTTTTGAGCAAGCTATTATCCTGTACATTAGCAGTTAAATATTATAGCTCTTGAGTAATGGGACAATTTGGGAAGAAATCTTTAGTAACTTGAATATCATGAGGGTAATGGCACCAAAGAGTAGCCATAGAGCGGAGCCTCTCGCTTTGAAAGAAGTAGCACCCCAAGAGGGACTACTCAAGAGTTGGTATGAGAGGTTTTGGCCCAATGACCTATTGGCTCAATCTAGGTCTAGAATCCTTTTCATGTCTGATGGGTGTTGCAATGTATTGTTGGGGTACTAAAGTATTTGAACAAAACCAGGTAGCAATGTGGTATCATGGTACCTCAACACATGAGCATGGGTACCAATGGGAGTTCTGCTTCAAAGCATAATGTCAAAGCATAACCCAATTATGAGATCATCATGATAAATAGTGTAATAAATCAAAGTTACAAAAATATTAAGCAACGTATATGAAGTTTGAATTCAAGACAAGAATCCATAACCATGCCTCCAAAGCGAACCTCAGAATCCTTCTTGTATAAGGGTAAACACTTAAGCACTTATGAGCGATCCACAATTTGCACTCTGCGAGACCAAAATCTTACATTTCCTGAGATTTCTCATAAAACTCATATCCCTCTTGCCACTGTATATAATACTGTTCAAAATGCTTCAAAGCGACCTACCAGCAAAGACATGAAATGCCCTGGTAGACCCAAATCTACCACGAGAAGCCAAGATGACACTCTTGCTGACCTTGCCATTTGAGAATGAGACATCACCTATCAAGCATTGGGGCAAGAAGTCATACCAGAAGTCTCGTTATGTACAGTGAAATGACGCCTTTCTGAGTAACATCTACAGAAGTGGGGGGCAAAGAAGCGAACTAGGCTTGATGCAAAGGATGCAGCCCAACGACTTCAGTAGGCAAAGGTTCATGAAGGATGGGGTAAGGATGATTGGAGGAGGAAATGTGTTGGAAACCGGCTTAGCTGCTCACCATATATCGCAGGACGATCGGAATGCTAGTCAATTGGGCGAAACGTTAGTCAAACATCACCATAATTGCATCATTAACACAGCACATGAAACATTGGTTAAACACCTGGAACGTTGGCCAAATAGATATATCTTCACCATTGATTTGAATGTGTTTTGTGCAGGTATTATGAGACATTGCCTTGTCTCCTGGCGAGAAAGGAGTGGAAGAGTTTTTCTTTGGCACGTGCTTTTATCATTAGTTTAGATGTCTTTATAAGTTCTGTGTATTTCCATTTGTTTTGTTGAAGTCGTCGCTCTTCATTATTCTTAAGTTGTTCATCAGTCAATGAGAATAAGTTCTATGATCGATCATCACTACCTGTCGCTATCTCTTATTACTCTCTAGTCTTCTAAGTTCTTTGCTTCTGTTATTCCTAGGTATCCTATATACACATCCTATTGGTTTACGTTGAAACAATAGACACCTCTAAACCCATTCCGCTGTGTAATAAACCTTATTGCTTAAAAGGTTATGAGCCCGGATAGCCAACCCGAATAACAACCCAAACAACAACTCGAAGAACAGTTATGTCAGCCACCACCAACGAATCAAACCTGCTGGCCGGCACGGGCGTGAAGGCACTTTCACGCGGAACCGATTACCGAGAATGGAGACTCGTCGTTACTGACATCCTCACCAAAAAAGGATATTGGAGAGTAGTATCTGGTTCCTTGCCGTCATACGAGTCTTCATCTTAGTCCAAGAAATCCAAGATAAAAGAGGAATCTGCTAAAGCAAGAGGCCTGTTAGGCCAGCTACTCGACAGCAATCACCGAGAACTCTACGCAACTGAACGAGACCCCCACCAGCTATGGGTAAAGCTGGAAAGCCGTTATGCTGGCAAGGATCAAGCCCGCCTCTGGTATCTGCACGGTGAACTTTCAAAAGTTCAGTATAAGGACGAAGCAATAGTTGACTATATCGCCAAATTGGAAAAGCTCTTTAATTTGTTAGCTGGTGCAGGAGAACGCCTGGCTGAAAAGGATAAGATATACATCCTCCTATCCAACCTACCAACTCTGTACCACCTGTTTCGAACTTCAATCTCTAACAATTCGAATTTCCAAAATGTAACATACGATGACATATGAGACAAGTTGATCCTGGAACATCAATAGCTCACCGGAGGGCCCGGTAAAGAAACGAGCCTGGTTGGACCAAGTAGTAATGCGTTTTTCACATTACGGGGTAGCAGAGGAAGATCTGGTAGAAGCCTTGGAGGCCGAGGAAGAGGATATGGACAGAGCTTTCATGGTCAGAGGCATGGGGCTGTAAATGGATGACCTAGTTGGACCGGCACCAGGGATGAGTTAGGAACAGTTGACAAAGATAGTTGTCATTACTGTAAAGAGAAGGGTCATTGGGTTAAGACCTGCCGGAAGAAACAACAAGAAACAGAAAGAAGAATTCAGACCTCTACCAACACGGTAAGTACTAGAAACAGCACAGAGACCAGTGGAGCCTGGATGGCTGCCACCGACACAATACGATCAATCGAGGATTGGATCCTCCACTCAGGAGCATCACATCATATGAGCTCACAACGACATCTGTTTAATGAATTCTGCGAGCACAAGAATTCTGTGCACATTGCGAATGGTGGAAACATGGAAGCCACTATTAGAGGAAACATCTGGCTAATGGTGAAGAATGGAGATGATGTGATCTCCCGCATTAAGCTTCAAGAGGTTCTATATGTCCCTGGATTAGGTCCAAACAACTTGGTATTCGTATGATGTATTCAGCAGGCCGGCACGATGGTTGTGTTCGGTGGAGCTGCTGGAACAAAAGCAACGATCTGTAATCAGGACGAGATCATGGCCATAGTGCAACTTCGGAATAATGTTTCTATTTTGCAGGCGCATGCGGATAGCCTGACAGCTGATGCCATGGCGAATAGCGCAAACATATCAAAGGCAGGAACACTCATGGACTGGCATAGGTGCCTGGGGCACCTAGGATTTAATGATGTCAAAACTTTATCTAAAAATCATGAAGAGATTAGCATCACAGGTTCCCTAAGTAACCCATCCTGTGAAGATTGCCTCATGGGGAAACAAACCTGAAAGCCAAACTCAGCACCGGCAACTCATCAAGCAACTCAGCCATTAGAGTTGATCCATAGTGACTTGGCTGGGCCAATGCAGACAGCCTCCTTAGGTGGTGCACAGTATTTCCTCCTATTTATCGATGACTATACACAATACATGAAGGTATACACAATAAGATCGAAGTCAGAAGTTATCGACAAGTTCTGTGAATATAAAGCTCTGGTTGAAAACTATCATGGGATGAGTATCAAAAGATTTAGGAGTGATGGAGGTGGAGAGTATAAGAGTGGAGAATTCGACAAACTTCTCTGGGATTGCGGAATCATTCGCGAGAAGACTGCACCATATTCGCCAGAACAAAACGGAGTCAGCGAACGAGCAAATCAAACAATAATTGGAAGGGCAAAGGCGATGCGGCACCAATCTGAATTAGCAGATGAGATGTGGGGAGAAGCAGTACACACAACAGTTTATCCGAAGAATAGAAGCCCAGCGAGTGCACTTGAGAAGTGGATCATGCCACTAGAGGCATGGACTGGTGAAACACCCCAATTAATGAAGCTCATACTATTTGGGGCAATTGGGTATAAGTACACACCAAAGGAACTTCGGACTAAGTGGGAGCCGAATGGTGAAAGGTGTACCTTTGTAGGGTACGAAGGAAGTAATCAGTACAGTGTACTGATAAAGAGGAAAATTCACATAACCTGCGACGTGGATTTAGTTAAGCAAACACCCACCACAGTTAGAGAGAGGGAGAACACAAGTGCAACAGAAGAGAGGGGACTAGTGCAGGTACTAGGTCTTGGTGACAATGAGATTGCCTCACCTACCAATCACACCCCATCACCACCGATAGAGGAACCGCCGCAGGAATATTTCCCCATGGAAAATATTGATCTATCGCCAGAAATCCCACCAAG
The DNA here is from genome assembly GCA_003788595.2 of Choiromyces venosus 120613-1. Lineage (NCBI taxonomy): Eukaryota > Fungi > Ascomycota > Pezizomycetes > Pezizales > Tuberaceae > Choiromyces > Choiromyces venosus. Next base: position 14,666 of record ML120397.1, read on the forward strand.
GATGAATACCCCTGGCAAATATCCTCAAGAGACACCTGAGGGAGCGATTCAACTACGACCAGAACTTCATTTAAATCCACCCCCTCGGGAACCTGTTTACTCACGAAGACTACGACATTCGAATGCTGGACAGTTTACCAGCACCCGTTTCCATGACGAAAATTATTCTAACTTTGCCATTGAGCGCATGAACAGCACACATAGCCCACCAATACACCATGCACTACTCACCACAAGTCACACCACCGAACCAGCGAGCTATGAAGAAGCAATATCCGGCCCCAATTGTGACGAATAGAAGGAAGCGATAAAAGACGAACTGACATCACAGACTAAAAATGAAACATGGATAGTCACTGACTTACCAGTTGGTAGGAAGACTGTGAAATGCAAGTGGGTATTTCGAGAGAAGAAGGGAGCAGATGGAGAGACAGTAAGATACAAAGCAAGATTGGTCACAAAAGGTTTTACACAGCAATACGGTATTGACTACTTAGAAACGTACATACCGGTTGTCAAACTTACCTCGTTATGAATCATCCTATCATTGGCCTCCTTCCATCACTTCGAGATCCACCAAGGCGATATAAAAACCGCATATCTGTTAGGCAAATTGAATGATGAAATATACATGGATATTCCCACAGGAGTCAACAAACCGCAGAAAGAAAAGAAGGTTTGCAAGTGATTAAAAGGCTTATATGGATTAAAGCAATCAAGCCAAATCTGGAATCAGGCCTGGGACCGTTGTCTGATTGGGAAGTGTGGCTTCACCCGATTACAGGAAGACTATGAAGTTTACTATCGAATCAGTCCAAATAATACCCCGCTATGGACACTAATATGGGTAGATGACGTCCTCTGGATTGGAAGACCTCAGGATATCTCGAAAGCAAAAGAACAACTCGGAAAGCAATTCCCACTCAAAGACCTTGGACTGGCACACTTCTTTCTTGGGATAAAAATCATACGAAATCCAGTGCAATGAAAGATTACTCTACTGCAGGATCAGTACATCGATTCGATAACTACACGCTTCGGATTCCAAGAGGCATATACCGTATCAACCCCGATGGAGCTAGGGAGCAAGCTCACTGCGACGCGCGAATCCGATAAACAAGAAGATGAAACCCTCTACCAAAGCATACTAGAAAGTGTCATGTACCTAATGCTATGCACCCGGCCTGACCTTGCCTTTGTTGTAGGGAGGCTCAGTAAATTCAGTTCGAACCCAAAAACCAACCACATGACCGCTGCAAAAAGACTCCTCCAATACATAAGCAAAACAAAGAAACAAGGTCTACATTTTGGACCATTCACGCCACAAGGTTCACCAACAGCATTTGTTTTTAGCGATGCTTATTGGGCAGGTGATACTGAAAACCGGTGAAGCACAGGAGCATACGTGTGCACAATAACCGATAGCACAGTAAATTCACAACACACGGCGATCTGCTGGTCAAGCAAGCAGCAGTCGACAGTAGCACTATCCTCCACCGAAGCTGAATACATGGCATTGACGCAAGCCAGCAACGAAGCCCTCTGGGTTAGAAGATTTCTAATAGAACTATACACCATCGGAAAGCCTCATGATATAACAAACCCCATTACCATCTTTGCAGACAACCAAGGAAGTATGGCATTAGCCAAGAACCCTGAATTCCACAGTCGAACCAAACACATCAGCATCCAGGAACACTTCATACAAGAAAAGGTGGCCAATAAAGAAATCATTCTGGAATATCTGCCACCTGGTGACATGATAGCGGACTTGCTCACCAAAGCCCTCCCTTGAGAAAAGGTAGAAAGATTCAGAGAAGCAATGGCTATCTATCCGGGATAACAAGGAATGTGGAGAAGAGACACAAGCGCGAAGAAGATTGGAGAAGTTTTGAAGCAGTGGGAGATGGAAAAGGATTTTTGTTTTCTATACTTTTTGTTTTGATTCACAAGGTTACTGTTATTGCGGTGGATACAAGTCTCACAGGATATATGGGTTCGCAGAGTGGGAGTGTTGGAAATTGGCTTAGTTGCTCACCATATATCGCAGGACGATCGGAACGCTAGTCAATCGTGCGAAACGTTAGTCAAACATCACCATAATTGTATCATTGACACAGCACACGAAACATTGGTTAAACACCTGGAACGTTGGCCAAACAGATATATCTTCACCATTGATTCAGATGTGTTTTGTGTAGGTATTATGAGACGTTGCCTTGTCTCCTGGCGAGAAAGGAGTGGAAGAGTTTTTCTTTGGCACGTGCCTTTATCATTAGTCTAGATGTCTTTATAAGTTCTGTGTATTTCCGTTTGTTTTGTTGAAGTCGGCGCTCTTCATTATTCTTAAGTTGTTCATCAGTCAATGAGAATAAGTTCTACGATCGATCATCACTACCTGTCGCTATCTTTTATTACTCTCTAGTCTTCTAAGTTCTTTGCTTCTGTTATTCCTAGGTATCCTATATACACATTTTATCGGTTTATGTTGAAACAATAAACACCTCTAAACCCATTCCGCTGTGTGATAAACCTTATTGCTTAAAAAAATGTATATGGGGTGATGAGGTAACGGTAGAAAGAGGAGTGGGGAAAAGACAGAGATTGATATTTTGCTACCCCAATGAGAAATAGAGTAGTGATTGTGTGGATCCTTGTTTGATAACTAGAGAAAGGAAGGTAAGTCAGATAATAAGTGGGTGCTTTAAGGGTAGAAATCTAGGTATGTTCATACCAGTATTCCCTGATCCTACATCTGCGAGGGGTGGAGTCACATGAAAAAGACTTATCAAAAAGTTTGAAGTTTATTTTATGGATGTTTGGGAGGCTGCTCTTACTACTTCAGATAATGGAGAAGTATATTTTATTATTGATAATGCAAGAGTTTATGGCCCTTTGAAGGATTGGCTTACTCAGAGAGGGGTCCAGTTTAAAAATATTCCTCCTTATTCCCCTGATCTTAATCCAATTGAACACATTTGCTCTCTTGTTAAAAACCTTTTACAAAAGTTTTATCCTGAATTATATAAGTTCAAAGGGCCTTTGAAGTAGTTAAGAAGCAGATTGAGGATGCTAGTATTCATTGCTGGGAACTCTTATCACCTGAAATCTTCAAGCAATTGGCAGAGAATATAGTTCATAGAGTAAAGGTTGTTATTGAGGCAGATGGGTTGTATATGAAGTATTAGTTTAGGGAGGCCTTTAGTCTTTTTTTCTACTTTTTTTTTCCCTAATGTATCTTCAAGTTAACATTATTGAATAAAACATCACTCCCATAGGTATCTATGGTCAGGTGTTGAGGTACCATGGTACCAAGTTGCTACTCAATCTTGTTCAAATACTTTTGTCCCCTGACAATATAAATATGCAATGCAATAGCTGCACTCATTCAATAAAGCTGATCACTTTATATTTTGAGGCAGAACAATTGATATGTTTGTCATTAAGGTAGTATATTGAATATAAGTTTATATGTTAGAGAGATCGCAGATGACTTACTAGCGGAGTGTTCGCACTCTCAGAAACAAGTTTGAAGAGATCAAAGCTAAGTGCAGCAAATATTCTCAGGGTCAGGAGTGTTTGCACTCAGGAAAAATAAGAGGTTTTCAATAGAGGTACTTAGATAGTATGGGAGTTAGTTGTAGCTGGGAATAACCCAGATGGGGAATATAAATATTGAGGTACTCCTCAGCTATTAGAAACATTACGCAATGGAGAAGAGAGCTTATTAATATATTTATTATTTTACTCTTGAAAAAATCATTACACATACAACTCTCTGAGCCTACCTTGACAATCTTTGTTTTGATTCTCCTTTACCTTACTTTACTTCAAGAAGCATACAGCTTAGACCAACCAAACTATCAATGGTTGCGCTACCCCATAATAGTATATTAATACTTTCCACGTTACCTAGACTGATTATATGCAGTTACCTCCACCTAAACTCATCATGGATCACCCCGGATGACATTCACCTTTGTCTTTGGCTATACAAGAAGCTGGACCTGATACATATATGGAAGAAGGGGCACCTTCTCCTGCTAGTGATGTGATGTCTATACTAGCCACTACAGCTACACAAAACTCTCCATTTCTCTCTAGTAGAGGCTCCTCCACTAGCTCTGTATGAGGCAGGAGATCATGGAGGAGGATTGAAAAAAGGGCAGCTACCCTGAGAGGACAACGAGATATTCCACCACAACAGCAAGAAATTCTGGCTGTCTTAACCCATATCCTAGAATGCCTTAATCAAGTTGATCAGACTACTGCAAGGTCCATTGACAAACAACACATAGCTTACAATGAGTATTCTGCAAGGGGACAAGAGTAATCTGACAAGCTAGAAGCCTATAAGAATAGGCTTGATCAAGTAGAACAGATAGTGGGAAACAAGTTAGTAGGTATACACTTAAATATGCAGCAACTCGCAGGAGAAGTAGAGATATCTCGAAAACACTTTCAAGACCAAGTAGTAGAAGAGCTATGAAAATGCAATGATCAACATGAGCAGCAACAGGCAGTGAGTACCCAGTTGCATCAGAATATTGCCTTAAAAGGGTAAGTATGCTTTTCAAGAGATCAACAGTTAGAACAATTGAGCCAACAAGTACAAGCCCAAGTCAAAATTGACTGAGAACCACACGTGGCTGCAGACCAAAGGATGCAAGAAATAATGAACTTCATACAGTAACAATTAGTTTAAGTTGCTCACTCAGTAGCTCCCCCTTCCCTTCCAGCAAGACAGGTAACAGCAGAAACTGCTCCTGCTTCCTCCATGGGTTTCCTAGCTGGTAAGCCAAAAAAAGGAAAGAAAGTTGACTGAGGTCTACCAATCCCTGAACCTAGAGGAGGAGGAGGAGGAGGAGGGGGCAAAGGACCCCCAATGATGCATGGAGCTAGAGGTGGGGACCCTAACCCAAGCAGCAGTAGCTCTAGTAGTAATGATCACCCAGCCTCACCTCCCACATCAGGGGCAACAAGAAACCCCATCCCCAAAAAATAGCCCCAGGTGTGGATGATATATTGGAAATATTAGAAACTGTGATCACCAGAGGAAAATGAGAAGTGGCACATGATATGAAGAAAATCCCGTACAATAATAATATTGAAGAATAGCTCCTTCTGCTCAAAAACCTCAATATCAAAGGTAAGATGTCAGAAATCAGATAGAGGCTCCTAGTTGAAGACAAGTTCCCTGAACAAATCCAGAGAAGGCTCTCAGGAGAGATGTATGATTTCAATGAAGACTGGCTCAAAGCACTAAGAGGCTTTGGGAAATTAGAGGAACTTCAGCAAAAAAAAATCTTGCATCTGATGCATGGGCATTGTGTCCTGACACAAGCTACATTTCTCATGCGCCTGGTGCACCTGGTGCATCCTGAGTTTGTGTGGGACACTCGGTTGCATCCTGAGTTGGGAAGCTACACTCAGTTGTGCCTAGTGCATCCTGAGTTCTGCAGGGATGCTTGCTTGACTCCTGAGTTTAGATTGGACACTCAGTTGCATCCTGAGTTTGGAAGCTACACTCAGTTGCGCCTAATGTATCCTGAGTTCTGAAGAGATGCTCCGTTACCTCCTGAGTTTGGATTAGACACTCAGTTGCATCCTGAGTTCTGCAGGGATGCTCACTTGCCTCTTGAGTTTGGATTAGACATAAGGTTGCAGCCCGCCACATATTAGCCACTGACTGTGAAAGCTAAACCAAATTAGGCACAAAAAAAGGAGAAGACTCAAATAGCATATTATCTTGTCAAATTGGGTAGTGCCGGGGCAAGGTTTGATCACCCAAGCACATAATTAACAATAGATTAACAAAAGTTAAGGCTGCTTAACAGGAGTTAACATGATCTCCTTTGCCCCTTTTTGTTAAATCGTAGGCTCTATGGGGATTAGTTGTCTTGAAATGGAGATTAGAACCCTGTATAGAGATCCTTAATTTGATGAAATAATACAGTACACGGATATCCAAGTCTATTTTATTCTCATAACTCTGAAGGAAGTGAATATGACAGTTGCATTCATTCTAAAAACGAGTGATAGTTGTGATATCTTAGGTAATACAGTTTGTTATATTTTCATACACGCGTTTTCTGATCATTCTTTTTAGTTATACCTCCCACATCCTTCTGGCATCACTCTCCACCAAGCGACAGGCTGCTATGGAAATAGTCTTGACCGGTGAATTTCTGCTAACTTTGAAGACAGATATCACGATGCCCAGGCATTCGCTCATGCCTTCAGACGTGTTTCTGAATCCTCTCGATGCCAGCTTTCCAACGGCGCCTCCCCCATCCTCCTGGCATCAGTCCCTGCCAAGCTACAGGCTGCTATGGAAATAGTCTTTACCAGTGAATTTCTGCTAAATTTGAAGACAGATAGCTCGACACCCAGCCATTCGCTCGCGCCGGTCAGATATGTTCTGGAATCCCCTCGATGCCAGCTTTCCAATGGCGTCTCCCACGTCCTCCTGGCATCAGTCCCCACTGAGCTACAGGCTGCTGTGGAAATGGTCTTTACTGGTGAATTTCTGCTAAGTTTGAAGACGGATATCTCGACGCTCAGCCATTCGCTCGCGCCCAACAGATATGTTCTGGAATCCCCTCGATGCCAGCCCTCCACCGGCATCTCCCACATCCTCCTGGCATCAGTTCCTGCCGAGCTACAGGCTGCTTAGGAAATGGTCTTTACTGGTAAATTTCTGCTAACTTTGAAGACAGATATCTAGACGCCCAGCTATTCACTTACACTTGTCAGATATGTTCTGGAATCCCCTCGATGCCAGCCTTCCAACGGCCTCTCCCACGTCCTCCTGGCATCAGTCCCCGCCGAGCTACAGGCTACTTTGGAAATGGTCTTTACTGGTAAATTTCTGCTAACTTTGAAGACAGATATCTCGACGCCCAGCCATTCGCTCACGCCTGTCAGACATGTTCCGGAATCTCATTGTTGGCAACCTTGCAATGGCGACTCCCACGGCCTCCTGGTGTCAGTCCCCACCGAGTTACAGGCTATTATGCAACTGGTCTTTACTGGTAAATCTTTGCTAACTTTGAAGATAGATATCTCAATGCCCAGCTATTCGCTTGCGCCTGTCAGATATGTTCTGGAATCCCCTCGATGCTAGCTTTCCAAGGGCGTCTCCCACATCCTCCTGGAAGCACTCCCGCCGAGCTACATGCTGCTTTGGAAATGGTCTTTACTGGTGAATTTCTGCTAACTTTGAAGACAGATATCTCGACACCCAGCCATTCACTTGTGCCCATCAGACATGTTCCGGAATCCCCTTGATGCCAGCGTTCCAACGGGGGCTCCCACGACCTCCTGGCACCAGCCCCCACCGAGCTACAGGCTGTTATAGAACTGGTCTTTACTGGTGAATTTTTGCTAACTTTGAAGACAGATAGCTCGACGCCCAGCCATTCGCTTGCGCCTGTCAGACATGTTCCGGAATCCCCTTGATGCCAGCTTTCCAACGGCGGCTCCCACGGCCTCCTGGTGCCAGTCTCCACCGAGCTACAGGCTGTTATGGAACTGGTCTTTACTGGTGAATTTTTGCTAACTTTGAAGACAGATAGCCTGATGCTCAGCCATTCGCTTGCGCCCGTCAGACATGTTCCTAAATCCCCTTGATGCCAGCTTTCCAACGGTATCTTCTATGTCCTCCTGGCATCGGTCCCCGCCGAGCTACAGGCTGCTATGAAAATAGTCATTACTGGTGAATTTCCGCTAACTTTAAAGACAGATATCTCAATGCTCAGCTATTCGCTTGCGCCCGTCAGGCATGTTCCTGAACCCCCTTGATGCCAGCTTTCCAACGGTATCTTCTACGCCCTCCTGGCATCAGTCCCCGCCGAGCTACAGGCTGCTATGGAAATAGTCTTTACTGGTGAATTTCTGCTAACCTTAAAGACAGATATCTCAACGCCCAGCCATTCGCTCACGCTCATCAGACATGTTCTGGAATCCCCTCGATGCCAGCTTTCCAACGGCGCCTCCCATATCCTGCTCGCATCGGTCTCTGCCGAGCTACAGGCTGCTATTGAACTGGTCTTTACTGGTGAACCTTTGCTAACTTTGAAGATAGATATCTTGATGCCCAGCTATTCGCTTGTGCCTGTCAGATATGGTCTGGAGTCCCCTCGGTGCCAGCATTCCAACGGCACCTCTCACGGCCTTTTGGCGTCAGTCCCCACCGAACTACAAGCTGTTATGGAACTGGTCTTTACTGGTGAATTTCTGCTAAGTTTGAAGACAGATATCTCGATGCCCAGCCATTCGCTTGTGCCTGTCAGATATGTTCCGAAATCCCCTTGATGCCAGCTTTCTAACAGCGCTTCCCACGTCCTCCTGGCATCAGCCCCTACCAAGCTACAGGCTGCTATGCAAATGGTCTTTACTGGTGAATTTTTGCTAATTTTGAAGACAGATATCTCGACGTCCAGCTATTTGCTTGCGCCTGTCAGATATGTTCTGGATTCCCCTCGATGCCAGCTTTCCAACGGTGGCTCCCATGGCCTCCTGGTATCAGTCCCTGCCGAGCTACAGGCTGCTATAGAAATGGTCTTTACTGGTAAATTTCTATTAACTTTGAACACAGATATCTCGATGCCCAGACATTCCCTCATGCCTGTCAGACATGTTTCTGAATCCCCTCAATGCCGGCTTTCTAATGGCGCCTCCCACAACCTCCTGGCGTCAGTCTCTGGGAAGCTATAGCCTGTTAAGAAACTATTATTTGTCTGTTAAAGGAATGCTCTTGCGAAATCTATCTTGCTCATGTATACTAGTTATAAATTTATATAGAATAGATGAAACCGAAATAGTTTTACTAAAAGAAACTTTGTGACCTAAGTCCTACATATGGGTCACACTGCTGGTATGCTAGTGTCAGGAGTTTTGAATTTTAGACGCTCTCCTCAGATGTTATTATGATATACTTGCTTAGGACCAGATGGCCTTGGGATGCAACAGTTGAGGACCAGATGTCATCAGGATTCAACCTTGAAGTGCCAGGCATTGTCAGGTCACACCAGGCGTAGGGGTCTGTGTCCAGATTCTGTCCAGACGCACCCGGCGCATGCCTTAATGTCAGGATGCAATCTCACTTCAATGTCGCATCCTGGTTAACAGTTATCATTATGTGCACCCTGTGCATCAGATGCACAGGATGCACCTGGTGCTAGACATTATTTTTGCTGATGAATCTTTCTTAGAATGCCAAAACCTTTCTCAAGCAATGGGAAAGAGGCAAGAAAATTCCATGAAAAGAAAACGAGGCAATGAGAATAAAGGTTCCAGTACCAGGTTCAATAAGAATCCTGGATCACAAAAATCTGCCATGACAGGTTCAAAGTTGCAAAAAGCCAACTCAGGAGAAAGCAATCCAATGCCGATACATACGTATTGGAGAAATGCTCATAAGGGAGTCCTCCAGACTTTGATAGACAAGAGGCAAGAAACTCAGGGCTCATGTACCTGTTGTGGACTTACCAACAACAAATAGGTCCTATGTAGAAGAGCAGCCATGGTTAGGACTGTAACTTGACACAGGCAACTAAAGAGATAGAACACTCAGTTAGAGGTCCAGGCCCCCCAAGAAAGGCGGCTACAGGTTGGTCAAGTGGCAATAAATAGGCTACTACAACAACTTTGGGAATTATTCAACCTGGGATCCAACTGAGTAGAATTTCTTCGAGGTCTACATACCCTCTTCTCAGCTGAAGAGTATTGAACTGGTCACCATCTAATTAAAATGGTTATGCCCGATACTAATTCAGGTCTGTGCATAAGCTTAAGGAGGCAAAGGGGTTGAGTAGACAGGGAATGGTTTTGGTACCATACAGTGATGGTGTATGGGTACTTGTGGTCTAGCACAAATTCGAAATAGGGGCTTATACCCCACCAGTGTTGAATCTTAGCCCATGCTAATAGCACTGGTAGATTGTGCCCATGCTTTATCCTAAAACACTGGTCAGGTTATGTCAGGAACCCTTCAACAAGGGGTAAAGACCACTCATAGTGGGCTGCCCAATAACCACATCAGAATTTGGAATTACATCACCAAGTACACCTGAGGAGACCTTATTGGTCGAAACTGTCCAGACATGGTAGTGAACATCTATTACCATTACCTACCTATGAATACAAGAATGACTTCAGCTTTCGACTATATTTTGGAACGATCAACAGAACCAGTAACTATTAACTGCTTCTCCATGTTTGAAGAGATTTTTACAAACAAATTAAAGGAAATACAATTTTCAAAACTTATCACACACCCCAATGAACTATCTTGATTCACTGAAACCTATTCAGAACCTTTTTACAGGTAGGATGAACCATCTTAGTGGGCTGACCCTTTGAGAGTCTGGAATAAAAAAGATTTCTTTGAGCTCTATGCCTATTGGTACAGTAAGGATTTCACTTGACATCCTCCAGGCGAAACAAGCAAGTGGCAGTGGGACTTGGAATAGTCCCTTGACTCCGAAGAAAGTACAGGGGAATTCCTCACCCAGAGGCCAGATGATTGGAGATTTTTTGAACAATTTCTATATGAATGTCGAAGTGAAGACATATTGAGACAGAGCTGTCAGGCAAGCAGTGCACACTTATCGCCCCACCACCTACATTTTACCAGTACCTGGAGGGTCATATACACCTCTATGTTGCTGGAAAACACTATTGAATCCAAGTCCTACTGCACTCTGGAGCTGATGTTTTTGTTTTAAATGAGAAGCTGGTTGTTACGTTCGGCTATAAGATCTCTCCTATCTTATATCCCACAACAGGCAATGACTTCTATTCTTCTTCTATTAGTTGGAAAATACTTACCTCGACTTCTCTTCTCCTTTGGGAGTTCTAATACGTTGTTGTCTTATGTTATGTCTTAAATATTGACTGTTGCCAATACTAAGTCCTTATAATGCCAACTGATATTATTCTTGTTCTTCTTTCATGATAGTTGGTCTTTGTAGATAAAGAGCATAAAGATGTTTTATTGATAACTTATAAGATAGGAAATAACTGAGGTGGTTGCATGAAGAACTAACTTATCAGGTCCTACTGACCTCCTTATATAGTTCTTCCAGCAACTCACTTACAAATCACATGAGTCACAACTGTGACTCATACACTCACGTAACATATAACCTCATGACCATACTTAGTCATGCGCAAAAGTCCCATGACCTTAAAGGGGTCATGTGCAAAACCTCATGACTTGTATAAATGAAGTCATGCCTCTTAATCCTCATAACTCATATGCCCACATATGAGTCAATGCTCAACCTACCAATCAAATTCAAACATAAATAACTATGAGTCATGTGAGATCCTATGACTCGTATATGAGTCATAGTGCAAAAACATAACATCATATGACTCAACTGAGTCATATGCAAAACCTTTAACAAATTAAAATATTATGACATACAATCATATGTCATGTGAAACCATTACAAACCATGCCAGGTTGGTAATACTGGTACAAGAATTGAATATGCCCTATGTGATTCACAAAAATCACATCCCAATTAAGAACTTTACAGGCAGCATTACAAAGTCAAGTGGCAAACAGTATACTATCCCCATAAAAACGGAAATAGGGATAAATCTATACACTACCAAAGTTTCCCATGAGGTGGCACCTACGAATAGATAGGGAATGATAATACCCTATGGTTGGCTCAAAGAACACCCCATATCTAACATCACATGTTCTCATATGTGGGAATTTCAGGATAGGAAATGCCATGACCATTGTAGCTCAGGCACATGGTGCAATATGGATGAACTGTTTGAATGGGATCACAATGTAGCTCACAACCCCAATGCAATTGTTTTTTGTCTCATTATGTCTATTGACGAGAGTAAGGAACTGGTGATCAGTCAGTTGCTGGCAGAATACCTGGATTATACTATCCTTTTTCTGCTATTGGCCATTGAAAAGCTGTCCCTGAGAAGGATGTTTGACCATGCCATTGACCTCAAGGAAGGTCTCAGCCCCCCTTGGGGACAGATTTACAAGCTTTCCACCTGTCAATTGTAAGCTCTTCACATATACCTAAATGAGATGTTAGAACAAGGGAAAATTAGGCCTAGCATAGCACCATGCGAGGCTTCAATATTGTTTGTACCAAAGCCAAATAGTGGCTGGCACCTGTGCATTGATTATAGGGGTCTTAATAAGGTTACAGTATCTAACAAATACCTGCTCCCTCTGATGACAGAGCTACGAGACCAAGTGGTCAGTTCAACTACATTTACCAAGTTAGACCTAGAAGATGGATTCCACCTGATTAGAATTAAGGAAGGAGATGAATGGAAAATAGCTTTCCAGACCTACTAGGGACACTTTAAATACAAAATCAAGCTATTTAGGCTGGTTAATGCCCCAGCCACCTTCCAGGCAATGATGAATACCATTTTATGAGAATTTCTAGATCACGGCATGGTGGTTTACATAGATGACATTCTCATCTACTCGACAGATGAGGTAAGATACATTGAGGTAGTCCAAAAAGTTTTAGCTCACCTATAGGAATATCAACTGGTAGTCTCTATTGCAAAGTCTTACTTTCATGTCACCACAGTAGATTTCCTGGGCTACATGGTAACAACAAAAGAAATCTCCATGAGTGCAAAAAAAGTATAGTCTATCTGAAAGTGGAAACAACCAAAGTCTGTAAAAGATATACAAATCTTTATGGAATTTGCAAATTTCTATCAAAGATTTATTAAAGACATTTCAGCAATTTATAAATGAATTATGGAGCTCCTGAAGGGAAATTCCAAACATTTTGCCTATCAAAATGAGCAGGATGAGGCTTTTGAGTTCCTAAAACAACAATTGGTGACTGGACCAATTTTTTATCATTTTGACCCTATGAGAGAAACAATTATGGAAACTGATGGAAGCAATTTTGTGCTCAACTGCATTTTATCATAGCTCGTAAAGACGAAGCTATACTTGGCGGTGTTTCACTTGGGAAATTCAGCCCTGCTGAATGGAACTATGATGTTCATGATAAGAAATTGCTAGCAATTATAGCAGCCTTTAAAGAATAGCGCCACTATCTGGCAGTAACCAAGGTCCCCATTACCATTTACACTGATTATCAGAATTTACAGTACTACCTTATTACCAAGGCATGGAGTGCAAGGCAAATTAGATGTGCTCAGAAATTGGTGGATTTTAATTTCCATATTATTTACTTGCCGGGACCCTGAGGTGGCAAACTGGATGCACTGAGTAGATAGCCAGAGTACCATCCTGAAGGGAGAGCAACCCACAAGAAACAGTCAATTTTGAAGCCTGAAAACTTCCTATAAATAGCTGTGGTTTGGAAAACCTCTAGGGACAAAAGGTTAACCCCCATAGATGATATAGAACTCGACCCTAGGCCAGAAGATAACCGGATGTTGGAGATGGAAGACTCAGACAGAAGCATAGAACCACAAAGAATCTGTGTCCATAAATTGGTAGAGGTCACTTGGATTCCTACTAGAGGATCCACTTTTGTAGCCAGATATGAATTGTATAGTATGAATATACTAACCATCCCTGTAAAGGTACAAGCCCTCATTGCAACAGGAATAGCTATAAGGCTCCACAAGGGAACCCATGAGCAAATCATACCTCAAAGTGGATTAGCGCTCAGACATGGCATACACATAGGTGTCGGGGTGATAGATGCAGACTATACTGATGAAATAAAGGTTTTAATAGTCAACGTGATAGATGTAGACTACAAGGTTGCAAAGGAGTACCAAATAGCCCAAATGATTGTTGAAAAAATCGACAACACAGAACTCCAGGAAGGGGTGCACTTAGTGATAACAGAACGAGCTGCCACTGACTTCAGAAGCAGTGACCTGCTCGGGAAAAAGCCTATAGTGTGCTTTTTACAAGTAAGATCTAGAAACAATGAGCATTTCAACCATTACAATGAGGAGCATATTCCCAAATTACCAGAGGAAATAGTAATGTTGTCCAATGCCATCATGGCAAGAGTGGGAATAAGAAGGTTCGATGCCGACTTCATAGCAAAGGTTAAGGAAGCAGTCAAACAAGATGAAGAATGGGTCACAAGAAGGCAGGAGTTGGAAAGATTAAGAAATGACTGTATGGAACTCCCAAAGTTTTGAACCTTGACAGATGGATTAGTATATCGCAAGGACCAACTTTCTATCCTGGCAGATGCAGATATCCAAACTCTTATAATGAATGGATACCATGATTGAAAGGTCAGTAGACACTTTGGTCAGGAAAAAACCCTTGAGATAGTCACACTAGACTTCTACTGGAAAGGGCTAACAGGTGGGGTCAATGATTACATCAGATCCTGAGATGAGTGTCAACATAATAAATCCCCAAGACATGCAAGGTATAGATTACTTTAACCTTTACAAGTACCATATACTGCTTAGATGTCTATCTCAATAGATTTCATTGTTCAACTACTCCAGTCACAGGGACACACCCAAATCATGGTCATAGTGGATCAGTTCACCAAAATGGTACACTTCATCTGTCTAAAGGAAAACACGACTGCAAAAGATGTCACTAAAGTCTTCCTACAAGAAGTATGGAAACTCCATAGGCTACCTACAGAAATCATTTCTGACATGGATGCAAAGTTTCATGGTGAATTTTGGGATTCATTGTGCAAGGTTCTGGGAATTAAAAGAATAATGTCAACAGCCTATCACCCTCTGACTGATGGGCAAACAGAAAGAACTAACCAAGTACTGGAAGGTTACTTATGAAGCTTTGTTAACTATGATTAGAACGATTGGAATCACCTTCTCCCATTGGTGGAATGTGCCTACAACAACTCTACCACCAATGTACACAAAACGACTCCTTTCTTTACAAACTATAGTTTCTATCCACAGACTGAATAGATAAGAGAATGTGAGGCTCAAAATCCGGGTGTAGCTATTTATGCACACTGGATGAAAAATATACATAGGCTGGCCAAGGAGCCATTAGAGTCAATACGGAAGGCTATGTCAAGATATTATGATCAAAAAGCCAGAGAGCAACCAGACATAAAAATTAGAGACCAAGTCATGCTCAACAGCAAGAAAATGCAATCAAAAAGACCCTCAAAAAAATTGCACCCGAAGCTCTATAGACCTTTCAAAGTATTAGAGAAGAAAGGTGAATGAGCCTACAAACTCCAAATACCTGATGGGTGGAAAATTCATCTGGTATTTCATGGGGCGCTGCTTGAGCTCTACTGAGTTTCTATTTGGCCTGAACAGTCACAGCCAGCCTGCGACCCAGGAGAAATCGAAGGCAATTTAGAGTGGGAAGTGGAGAGAATTGGGAGGAGTGAAATAATCTCCTATACAAGAAGAGTTAGCGGACGAAATAAAGTCCTCCAAGAGCTGTGATATTTTGTAAAATGGAAAGGTTGTTCTGAAGATGAGAACACCTGGGAGCTGCCAGAGCACCTAGAACATGTGGTGGAATTGTTCAAGGAATTTGATAGGTTAAACCCTGAAATGCCAGGAAGGTCAGAATTGGAATAATATGGCAAGGTTTTCTTTGTATGTCTACGCAAATGTGTAAAGTTTTTTACCCTAACATGTTGAGTTCCTAAGGAAGGTTTTTTATTTTTTATTTTTTATTTTTTTATTTTATTTTATATTTTATTTTAAAAGAGACATTTAAGATGAAGTCTTGGGAGGGGAAGATACTATTAGGTATATGGAGATAAAGGGCCAAAATCACCTAGCCTTCACTTAGGATTATTTCTACCATACCCCTGCAGCCCTGATATAGGGACCAGGCATCATTACAGTATTATGGACGAGTTGTGTCCTGACACTTTAGCAACATCAAATGAAGCCTTCAACATTATACCATATACATCATCACTGTCTGTCCGACTGGATGCTGTCCATAGGATATATGAGAGGGCACCATTGGCAACTCATGAGAAGTAACTTGAAGAGATTTGGTTAAGTTTTGAGCAAGCTGTTATCCTGTACATCAGCAGTGAAATATTATGGCTGATAGGTAATCAGACAATTTGGGAAGAAACCTTTAGTGACTTGAATATCGCAAGCCTATGGCATCAAAGAGTAGCCATAGGGCAGAGACTCTCACTTTGAAAGAAGTAGCACCCCAAGAGGGACTACTTGAGAGTTGGTATCAGAGGTTTTGGCCTGGCAAGCTATTGGCTTGATCCAGGTCTAGAATCCTTTTCATGTCTAATGGGTTTTGCAATGCATAATTATGAAATGCAATAGCTGCACTCATTCATTAAAGCTGACCACTTTATGTTTTGAGGTAGAACGATTGGTATGGTCACTATTAGGGTGACATATTCAATATAAGTTCATATAGTGGAGTGATTGAAGACTACCTACTGGCAGAGTGTTTGCACACTCAGAAACAAATAGGAGTTTGAAGAGATCAAAGCTAAGCTGGGTAAATATTCTCAGGGTCAGGAGTGTTCGCACTCAGGAAAAATAAGAGGTTTTCAACAGAGGTACTTAGATAGTATGGGAGTTGGTTGTAGCCCATGATAACCCAGACACGGAATATAAATATCGAGGTACTCCCTAGCTATTAGAAACATCAAGCAATAGAAAAGAGAGCTTATTAATATATTTATTATTTTACTCTTGAAAAAATCATTACACATACAACTCTCTAAGCCTGCCTTGACAATCTTTGTTTTCATCCTACTTTACTTTACTTTACTTCAAGAAGCATACAGCTTAGACCAATCAAACTATCAACAGTTGCTTTACTCCATAACAGGTTATTGTGTTCGCTCCTTTGTGTGCATTTGGCTCACCTCATGCACTCAAAGATGTCTTTATTGTGCTTTGTGATGCTTGTATCCAGTATGATACTTCAAATTTTGCTTACAAAACCCTTGTTATCATGCCAAGATGCATTATACCCATAAAGGAAATGAAACTTCAATCTTGCGACATGAGTACTTGAGTACTCATACACAGGTATCAACCATTAACTGGAACAGACAGGGATATATTTGGCTTGTTAACCTGAAATAACTGTTCCATAACTTCTTGCCAGACCTGGTCCTTATTGCCAGAGCAACGATGCTAACCTTTCCTAGTTTGTCTACTGCAGAATCTGGCCATATAGAGACTGTTGCCAAGCTGGTTGCGTACAGGATTGACATTGAGCTATACTATATTAGGAAGGAAAAAACAAAAAGAAATATCAATAGAAAGACTACTCGAGTTTTTATCCTGTAACCATGTCAAGGTTGTTGCTCCGCCACAAACCAGGATTTCTTGCTCACTTACAACCTTGAGCACCCATAAGTGGGTGCCCGACAGCTCAACACCAGATTCAGCTCAACACCAGATTTTGAAGATTTAGAAAACTACAAATACAATTTCTCAGCCACTTCTACAGATCTGCTTCCTCTGTCTTTTCTGCTTTGTAATATATCTTCTCAACTCTTGAAATATGGGCTTCCATATTTTTTTACGGTCCTGAACAGCCTCCTTTTTTGCCCATTCAAGTTCCCACTCAATCTGCACTAGCTTCTTCTGCACAGTATCTTCTGCTTTTTTATGCACAATTACCCATGCCTGATGTGCATACAACACTCCCCTTTTTTGGACTGATCGACTTGTATGATTCTGACAAGTTTCCTGTACTTGCTCTGCTGCCTATTTCTTTGCTAGCTCCTCATAGGCATGAGCTCCAGATTGTGCACAGGTAAGACTGACCTTAATAAATCAGTCAAGGTTTGTCTTGAAGGTTGGCGAAACAGGATTGGCATCATTAAGATACTGGGCTTGCTGCTTGAGCGATCTAACAGTGTAGGGAGTAGAGAGGATAAGAGGAGGTAGTATTGTTGGAGGTGGAGTAGTCAGAGCTAGGTGCTGTAAAGTGGTATGACTCTTGTGAAGCTGAGTTAAAACCTTTGCAGGATCATAGGGAATGAGGCCAGTCTTCTGAAATGCAGAGATGATTGTGCATTTCTTAAAGACTTGTGCTCGAATCGATGTAAGTGCTGATAGGAATTCAATCTTATTAAAGTCCAAACAGCCTGTAGGTATTGCACAATCGATTGCCTCTGCGTGAAAGTATGTCAATGGCTGAAAAACTATGACATCAAGTGGTTGAATTAGATGTGTAGTGTATGCCGGGAGACAAAATAGGATGATTTTCTTATCATCACAAAAGGTAATGAAGTCATGCATGCAATGTGACCCATGGCCATTGAGCAGGAGCATACGATATACCCCCACTTGCCTCTGTGCTGAAAATCGATCAAAGTGTTTTACCCATTCTAACCCAAGCAGGTCATTTGAATAGCCAGTGTCCGAGACTGACAATAAAACATCATCCTCCAAATCAGTTTTAGTTGTCCAGTCTTCAAGGTTCAGTGCGCCAGCAATAATCAACATTGAGGGGAGTGCATAGCCATCGGCAGTAACAACCTTGCATGAAGATACCAATTCATGATTCGTGGAGCTTGCTAAATATGATTGATGATCAGGATCCAAAGTCACGATCCACTGATCTCGTCCTATACCGATATGAAAGCCTGTCCTATCATAGTTGTATAGATCTTGTGGCTGGATTCCCTTCTCTTCATATACTGACTTGAAGTGACCAAACCAGTCAAGTATATCTTCAGGATTGTAAGTGTTCAGCCATTGATAATCCAAGGTCTTTTGCTTTCTCACATGGAACTCAGGATACCAGGCAAGAAAGCGTTTTGTCCAAGCTAAGCTTACAGTTGGTGGGGGGATCTCAGGATGAACAGTATGGTAATTCTGTTTCAGTATACCGTTGGTGCAGTTGGTGACCATATGAAGCTGTGATGATGTTCCAATCTTGTCTAATCAGCGCAGATAGAGACAAACAGCAAGCTCTTCCTCCTCCAATAATTTTCTGTTCACCGCTGGCCTGTCAGCCTTCATTTGATGGCTATTCCATCGTGCATGCAATCGAGTCTCCGGAACTTCAAACTCTTGTACAGTAGCCACAATATTCAGTTTTGCATATTCTGAAAATGCCTCACATGCAAGCCCAATTCTGGCTTCAATCTCATCATAGCTTTCAGTCATTTTTATCCAGTATTGATGGATAGAATGGCTGGTTCGAGAGGTTTGATGAAGAATCTGGTGTTGAGCCGAATCTGGCATTGAGCTGTTGGGCACACACTTGTGGGTGCCAAAGGTTGTGGCAGAGCCACAACCTTGGCACAATTAGTTTAAATTCTACTTGGTGATCCTCCATTTCAAGAAGCTCCATATTTTCTGCCTCCACTGTACCATAGCACATTTCAGCTTCCGATCATGCCCAATCACTAATTGCTAGTTCTTCCTGAGTAAACCCTTTGATTTTTAACTTGTGATCACATAAGCCATCAACTGGTAATGAAATGCCAGTATCTCAGAAGGTTTAAATCACAATTTTCCACCATAAATCACTTTGATGCCATTCCTGCCAAGCTCTACCTACAGCCTCAGTTGTAACAATCTGGTGTTGACTGACACTCCATTTGTCAATTTCCTCTTTTTTTTTCCTTCAGCTCTCTGAGTTCTACCCTAAACTCTTTCACTAATCCTTTGAAAGGCTTATTGATTGCAATATCCAGAGGCTGTGTCATAGGTGTAGTTCTGGCTGGGATTAGGGAGGGGATAATATTGTTGTCACGGCAGGTCTTAATAATAGGAGAGGTTCCTTTCATGTCTTAACTGAGCTCCCAAATAAGTATAGCTTAGCACACAACTCCCTTGGCAACGGTCTCTATATAGCCAGATTCTACAGTAAGTGCACTGTGGCTCAACTTTTGTACTAGTGTGGCCAATAGATATATTAGTCACGTGTCTTATCACCGCAAGCTTGAAAAAAGAAGCCTCACCAAAACTTTGCTTATCATTTTCACGTGACGACTAATATATCTATCGGCCACGCTAGTAAAGTCTTAAGAACAGTTCTTAAATAAGGCTGTCGTAACAGGCCTTTGTCTACACTGTTGTTTACCAAATTTTGGTGTAATTGGCACTAACACCTTAAGCGCAAACTTTGCAACCGACACCAAGTTTTGAACTGTACTTAGCAAAATCTTAAATGTTCTGACCTGGTTGCAACACACATACAGTACCCGCTACAAAATAAGTATAGTTCAATTTACGACGGTCGTACCATAGCAGAACCTCCCTAATGACCATTCACAGTCGCCACTCAAGCTCAGGTATCGACCACACCCCTGTGTTTCAATTGGGAAAAACCTTTCCCATACCCTCCGGCACATTGCATACCATACGCTAAAGTCTAAATGAAAATATGTGCAAAGGTTGGACGGTCAAAGCTTGCTTGTGCAACATGTGAGAGTTACTGGATGTGTATTGCACATATGGTGCAAGAAAACCAAAACATGCACCGGAATCTGTATGTTCTCTGCACTTCAAAATCGGCTCCATCCAACACTTGATAAAGATAAAAAAACCACTATCAGAAAGCGAAAGCTAGCTAGAATCCTGTAGTGGTTTTTTAATATCCAGTAACTGCTTAATAAAGATGATTTTGACGGTTGAAAAGGCCGTATTTTGGCCGGTAAACATTAAACAATGCAACACCATCTCAACCGCACCTCAGAGTTTGATTGGGTAAAACATGTCTCAAGCCTGGTCACTGCGGATACCGATAGGAATCTTAGAGCTTCACTCAGAATCTTGGCACTGATCCGGTTGCATCTTGGCGGTGATTCTGGTGCACGTTTTGGTTTTCTTGCACTATACTCGAACTGAGATGGCTCTTATTGATGGAGTTGAGCTACCAATTGGCAAACGAGAAAACCTTTTCTTTGCCATGCACTTGGTATTGAAAAACACTTTTTTCGACGGGTCAGGTTCAGAGCACCAAATGAGAACAAACTGATCGATCAGGTCTGGCTTCTCGATCACTAACAACAACCAAACAACAATGCCCACAGTAAACAGGTTCGCTCAATGAAAAAGAAAACAGCCAAGCATCAATCAATTCTGTAGAAACTAATCTCCTAACAAGAAGTCCGAAAACCACAATCAAACCCGAAAAGAGAAATCAATCCAAGCCAAAGAAAGTCCAACTGATCCCAGTTGTCCAACTATCTATGTTGAATTCCTCTAAATACAATTTTCCCGTAGTCTTCCTCAATGCCAAATTCCCTCGTCGTCTCTTCTTGTTCTTCCTTCCTCGTTCCTGCGTTTTTTCTAAGGGAGGTGTGGGGATAAGCCCGTTATATAGGCCTGTCCTCATAGGCCGCGTAAGCTAACAAACAAACTAGCAAACAAATGATGACGCGTCCCCAGTCTATGTACTTAGGCCGCGTAATCCCTCCAATTTCTAGCTAAATAGAGTTCCTTCACAAATAATGATTCGATTCAAGCAAACTAGCTACCACGTGATTAAAAATGCAAAAACAAATTTTTCCCTTGACAGTATACTACATTCTTTTTATACAATTTGAATCTCGCTGCCAAAAAGAAAAATTTTGAACTCTCCTGCTCCCTTCGAAGTTAATGATCTTCCATGACAATCGCAATAGCTACAGTAAGTCTGTGCTTCTCCTTTTGGTCTGTTTTTTTTTATTTTCTCCGTCCAGGTTTCATTTTTTTTTGGATGGTATGTTTCTCGGTGAATGGTATCAGAGAGAGGGTTTTCCGCCAAGAGCATGGCCACTGAAAAGACCCACTCGAGATTCTACAGTTGTACCAATTATTCTGTGCGCTACCGCAGAAACTCGAATACCATATAAACTCGAAAAACTCGGTATGCAGCCAAGCCCCTCATGCATGGTCTGGGGTACGGACCACCTGCATGGCGTACTATTTTAGAGAGCAGGACTCAAGGTACGCTGGTATATTTTCTCTAGTCCGCCCATACACATCCTGGTCTCCTGAATACGGTGTGAGAGTTGCTTCTCAGAATGGGGTTCATTACCGCTTGTTGTCATTGCTGCTTCTTTTAGGCACTAGTGCGCGGCTCAAATGCTCATTATCCCTGCCCGTGCATACCGAGTTTTTCGAGTTTATACGGTAGTCTACTTCTTTGCATGCCCGTTGATATTCCCAATATCAACCCTAACCTTATATCCTTAAATCCCTTAATGCCGGGATGCCGGTAAGTCCCTTATCTCCCGAGCATCCACACCTTTTACTAACTCGTCATCCTCCAACCAATCCGTTTCCTCACCAGCCCTTCCACGGCCGTTGTGACCGGTAATACGATCTGCCACATGAACACCGTGATATTCAACAATACTTTCAGAACTCCTCACGTGTCAATTGTATCTTCCATCGGGAAGATAACTTTATCCAAGTCACTAAGGTACTGTATGGAATCCTTCCGAAGAAGCTTACTGGTACTGATAATGCTTTGTTAAGGAAATATCCAGAATCCACAAGGACATCGGTGCAATCAAGGGAGATTTGGGTGAAATCAGGGGGCTGATGGGGACGATGAAATGGCAGCTCAGGGTTATGCTCACCATATGCTTAGGTGGGAGTGGCTCGGTAATTGATCAGTAAAGTGCTTTTTAGTGTTGATGGGCTAATGTATCTCATCTAGCTACTCCTATACCTGCTCAAGAAACACTTTGATGAACCAAAGAGTTGGTCTGCTCATAAGACTGAGATGCAGATGCAGCAGATTCTCAGTACTCCTGATGGTATAAAGTCTGCAGATTTGGCCAAGAAAAGGGTTCCGAAGGCATGAGCAATAATTCTAGAAAGTCTTTCTGGGCCCAGACAGTTTTTCCGGGCCCTGGTGTTTGAAACAGAATGAACCTTAATGGTACCATTGTATAGAGGCTGGTTGGCTGGTGTTTAGCTTTCTATTAGCTGGCATAGGGCTGTGGCCTGAGAGAGGTTGTATTATAAGTAGAGGGGGTTTCTGCCTCTTAATTCGTTATAAGATCATATGCAATAAGTTCGACGAAGGACCTACAGCACGGAGTAACAATGATTACGCAGGAGGTTTATGACAAGTTACACATACCGGTAAGATAAATCGAAACACAGGGGTGCGGTCGATACCCAAGCCTGAGTCGTGACCATGGTGGCAAATATATGCTATAACTGACACTGCAAAAATTCTAATCCTACCAGCATGTGTGGAGGTGTGTTCTCACTTTTGAGGTGTCATTGGAGCATGGATTGTCTTTCATATCGCAGATCGTGTTATATCAAATTTTGCTGCTAATCTCTCCATAGACCATTTAGCGTCCTCATACAAACATTGAACTGACATCGCTGCTTGTAGGTAAGATGTCACTTGTGTTTCGACGCCTCTAGATCATGGTCAACAGGAAGAGACTCAGACATGTTATTGGTATTGACTATGGAAAGTACCGTATTCTTTCACAGAAGTCCGATTTGTGCTAAGGAGGGTCTGTCCAATCGCTATTTGACTTTTGCTTAAAGTGTGGCGATTTGGGAGCCTTCGCGCTCTCTTGTTGGCTCAGTTGCCCTTAGCTCCAATCCGACTTTTACGAAAGGATACAGTAGATGCATGGAAACAGCAACAGTACTGTTTCCTCTCCCTCCGGAGGTAGGCGATTCGTTAAAGGCTGAGGGTTGGCACGAAGCTTGGTCACTTTTCCCGGGTCACAAAGTACTGAAGCAAACCAGAGCCAAACACAGCAACTAAAATTCCCACTGTCTGGGTATACTGTACTTCTCTCTCTAACTATCTCTGTAAAAGCGTCAAGGTAAAAGAAAGAGAAAAGAAACTAAGCTCTCGAATTCTCTGTGATGGTCTGTTGCGGCCGTCGATGTCTTCGTTGCATTTCTCGATGTCCCTCTATGCGTGGTTGTTGCTTGTCTGGCCCTCGTTGTGTTGCTGTCCTCTGGTTGTTGGTTGCCAGATGTAGGATGGATCTGTTGAAACAAGCTAAGGCAGGACCTAGTGTTTCGGCAACCTCATCAGAATCCTTCGGTGTTTTCTTTGTAGTTAGTGGAAACGTAGTGTGTTAGTGGAAACATTGGATGTTGGAAAACGAAATAGTTGATACCTTCTCTTTACTCTAGTTGTATCAATATTGTTTGGTATTGTTTGAAGATTCGGGAGTGTGGAGGATCTCTATTTTTTATATGTTTTTCTCTTTAGTCTGTGTTTTTCTTCTAGCCAACTCTGTCTATAAAAGACACAGAACTTTGTCTTTTCTTTCATTAATCAATCAATTCGATTCATTCTTTCACTATATCGATAGATATATATATTTCCTCACTCGTTATACAATATCAATCTTTATCTACTCTTTTGTCAATCTCCTTATTGCTCTTTGTAGAAGCAAATATATCGGTACCCACACGTTACCCTCCTTTTATATTTTAACAGGATCGATGACGGTTGACCACCACAGAAAATTCCCAAGTGACCCAAGAGGCCATATTCACGTCACACGTCCCAACCAGAAAAACAGACTAGCTAAGAAACAAAAGTACAGCGACTAAGACCTAGCTACAATCCAGGGTCACCCAACTCTAGTACGATATAAATTACCCTCCACAGTACAGCCGCATTCGCAAAATTCTCGTACCCTGGTTGGTACCAATCCCTGGCTTGGCAATAATAGATGTATTATTTTGTATGATAGCAAAACATCAACGAGTATGTCCACCATTCGCTGAAATCACAGCTCCCACCCGGTCAGGCATACTATCTACAAGTCTATCAAGAGCAATTTGGTCAATCGCCTCCCATTCTTCCTGGACCGCCATCCACAGCTGATCTTCAGTATGGGGTCGATGTTACACTATGATACATCATAATACATCTGGTATAGCCAAGCCAGGTATTGGTACCAACCAAGGTACGAGAACTTTGCGAATGCGGCTGTACTCTATATAAATACAGCATCCACAAAACCTGCCATTGCAACCTATTACTTCAGCTATTCCTAGTATTGACGTCTTTACCCTCCAATAGGGAGGTTCTGCTACGACTGTCGTAACATGAATTGTACTGTACTGGTACTCATGTCGCCGGATTGAAGTTGCGTTTCCTTTTTGGGTATAATGCGTCTTGGCGTGGTAACGGTGGTTGTTTTGTAAGCAAAATTCGAAGTACCGGATGTGAGCATTATCACATCATACCCGAGCATCAAAGACACACCGCATGGGGGAAACAACAATTGTGATGGATGGTGGAGAATATGAGCATAAGGGATGGCTGTTATGTTCGCTCCTTTGTGTACATTTGGCTCATCTCACGCGCCCATAGATGTCTTCGTTGTGCTTCGTGATGCTTGTATCCGGTATGATACTTCGAATTTTGCTTACAAAACAACCCCCGTTACCACGCCAAGACGCATTATACCCACAAAAGAAATGCAACTTCAATCCGGCGACATGAGTACAAGGGTATGGACCATTAACCGGAACAGACAGGGATATATTTGGCTTGTTAACCTGAAATAACTGTTCCATAACTTCTTGCCGGACCTTGTACCGGATAATTGTAGTCGTGACCCGCTCACTATACCGGGAGATTGGAAGGGTAGACTTGACCCCGGATAGATACGGATAGATACGGTGTAACGCTGCCGATAGGCGATAAAGGGAACACACGAGAAAGCTAAGCCCAATAGAAGTGAAGTGATGATTGGATTGACCGTTAAAGGAAGGTGTGGTTGCACTTGTCTAACTGAGGAAACACGAAAGTGCGTTATAAGCAGAAAACTCTGCACGCCAAGCTATCTACTAGGCAAGTCACAGTGGGCGAAAATTTTCCACGAGACTGCCCAACTACCCTATGCTATCGCCCTAGTCCACACCGGTACTTATTTGCCAGAGCAACGACGCTAACCTTTCCTAGTTTGTCTAAGTGCACTGTGGCTCAACTTTTGTACTAGCGCGGCCGATAGATATATTAGTCACGTGTCTTATCACCGCAAGCTTGAAAAAAGAAGCCTCATCAAAACTTTACTTATCATTTTCACGTGACTAATATACCTATCGGCCGCGCTAGTAAAGTGTTAAGAACAGTTCTTAAACAAGGCTGTCGTAACAGGCCTTTGTCTACACTGTTGTTTACCAAATTTTGGTGTGATTGGCACCGACGCCTTAAGCGCAAACTTTGCAACCGACACCAAGTTTCGAACTGTACTTAGCAAAGTCTTCAATGTTCTGACCTGGTTGCAACACACATACCCGCCACAAAATAAGTGTAGTTCAATTTACGACGGTCGTAACATAGCAGAACCTCCCTAATGACCATTCACAGTCGCCACTCAAGCTCAAGTATCGACCGTACCCCTTTCTTTCAATTGGGAAAAACCTTTCCCATACCCTCCGGCACATTGCATACGCTGAAGTCTAAATGAAAATATGTGCAAAAGTTGGACGGTCAAAGCTTGCTTGTGCAATGCGCGAGAGTTACTGGATGCGTATTGCACGTATGGTGCAAGAAAACCAAAACATGCACCGGAATTTGTATGTTCTCTGCGCTTCAAAATCGGCTCCATCCAACACTTGATAAAGATAAAAAAACCACTACCAGAAAGCGAAAGCTAGCTAGAATCCTGTAGTGGTTTTTTAATATCCAGTAATAACTGCTTAATAAAGATGATTTTGAACGGTTGAAAAGGCCTTGTTTTTGCGGGTAAACATTAAACAATGCAACACCATCTCAGCCGCACCTCAGAGTTTGATTGGGTAAAACATGTCTCAAGCCTGGTCACTGCGGATACCGATAGGAATCTTAGAGCTTCACTCGAAATCTTGGCACTGATCCGGTTGCATCTTGGCGGTGATTCTGGTGCACGTTTTGGTTTTCTTGCACTATTCAAACTGAGATGGCTCTTATTGATGGAGTTGAGGTACCAATTGGCAAACGAGAAAACCTTTTCTTTGCCATGTGCTTGGTGTACTGTACCAACTTTTCGGATACCCACCACCGAGGAATATACCATCGTAAAAGTGTAAAACCTCCAGCTTTGATCACAGTTTCTACCGCAACTGCGAATAGACCATCAAAACAATAAAATTCAGTCTGTGTGTTTTTAAACAAATAGAGTGAATAAAACAGACTGATTTGAGGCTCTGTAGACCCATTTTCAATACCCTCAAACTACACTATTTGAATGTCGCTTCCAAAAAAAAATGAACTCTCCCGCCCCAATGGTATCCAGGAGGTTTTTTCGCCAAGAGCATGGTGTTGAAAAGGTTCACTCGCTCCACCACACAGTAAAGCTTGGCGTGGCGCTGCATGGAGAAGGCATGGTATCAGACCGTAGACTATCCCTTGGAGGGACGACACAGTCAAACTTGACAATTGATCCGTGCCCAGCTTTTTGAGAAACTTTATTGGAGGAGGAGGGGCAACACAGCCACTTCATGATGAGAACTTCTCGCAAATAATTTCTCGTCACTAAGAAAGTAGAGTGTGCACGGGCCAGGTGACAAGTTTGACCATGCCATTCGTCCAAGGGATAATTCGACAAAAGTCTGATTGGATCTAAAGGGAACTCTAAGGGAAACTAAGGAAGCGAGGCAACAGGAGGGAACGAAGTCCGCCGGCTTGCCACACATAGACGGTGAGCGGGCTCAATGAACAGGAGGGTTCAACAAACAAGCCATACAACATCAGCATTCGACAAGACATTTTGTATGAGAAAATCTACAATAGCGCCAATCCAACCTTTGCCTGATTATATAGCATAAGTAGGGGGCTAATCCCCCGTCCTGGGGAAGAAGTAAGCGATTCAGCGACTTGGATTTCAGCACTTCATCATGTTTCGTATTACTACTCAGAGATTCCCACGTCAAATGTTCGCATGTCTTCAACGCAGAGGGTTTGCCCACAGCCAGGTAAGTTTTCTCTATCAGTGGCATCTCATTAAGATATTAATTGGATCGGTAGATGAGAAGTACCAACATACTGCTCAGTGCAGCGGACTCCAGTGGAGCAAAGTTCACCTTTCCTGCGGATAACACGGTCGGAGGGAGACTTCTCAAACTCGAAACGGACTATAAAGTCAGCACTGGAACCTTGACCGAGCAGATGAGCAACGTTAGCACCAATCTGACCAAAGTTGAGGCCAGGCTTGAGGGGAAGATTGGCAATATTGAGGCCAAGATTGACAAAGCTATGTGGGGGGTTTTCGCTTTTCTTGTGACGGGCGCAGGAACAGTAGGTTTTACAGTGCGTCGTCTCATAATTTATTCCCGCTGACATTAACAAGTTTGCAATAAAAGTCCTCCATTACGATAGGCAAGTGAAGAAGGAAGTGCTGGATACAGTGAACACGTTGGTTGCGGCTGTGGAGGATAGAATGCAGGTAGAGATAGTGAAGGAGGTCCGCGCTTCGGAGGACAGGATGAAGGAAGATACAGCGAAGCAGATCCGCACTTTGGAGGAAAGAATTTTGCACAAGTTGGATCAGCTGAAGGGTATGAAGTGATTGTGGTCATGTTGTTTTACTTTTATTAGATGGTGGTTACTAGCTTTTGTGTGGAAAACGGAGATTGTTAGACCTCAAAGCCGCTCTCAGAAATAAATATAAGAAAACTCTCGATCACTAACTCCCATTGCATCCCTCAATGCCTCCTAAAAATGATCCCACCTCTCCCACTCTAACGCTTCCTCCCACCAACTCTGACCCTTCCATCTCTCCTCATACTTCATAAACGCCCACTCCTCCAAGTACAACCTCAGCTCCCTTCCTACCTCCGTCCCCTTCCCCTTTTTCTGTTGGAACATTTCGGAGGCTACTTGATAAGAGGTAGAACTTGTTAGTAAGTTGCCGGAGGTTATTAGAAGATGGTGGATCTACGGTGGTGATTCAGGAAGTTTGGGGATTGTTGTCTGGCATTGTTGAAGGTTCCGGACAAGTGCAGAAGTGTGGAGAGAAGTGTGGGCAAGTGTGGAAATGTTGGGAAGGCACTTGGATATATGTTTTCCTTTATTCATTGATAATGTTTTTTTTTTTTTGGGTTGAGTAAGAAACTGGTAAGATACCAAAGAAGGTGTTCGAGAGGTTGGATTTGATATTATATGTATCATTATGTTTTCTGGTAGTTAGATTGAGGTTATGCGATTGGTTTCCTGGTTACCATACTAATAATATTTTTTTTCCCACGATCCAAGTTTCAATGTATTCAACACCATTTGACAGACTTATGCTCACCCTCGAGTACCTCTGTGCTACGTTATTTTGGCCGCGATGGATAGGGGAGGCGATGGCCACATAGGCAGCGGTGTAGTGTGAGTACAGGTGCTCCAAGCAACTAAAAACCCAGGCCAAGCACCAGGTAAGAATCTATCTTTAATTACTAAAACGGGAACCCACATACCAATTCTAAGATTTCACCCAGTGAGAACATTCCGCAGTGATTAGTCTGGATTGCCGCCAGCTAGACTTGGCGGAATGAGGCGACATGCAGGGATAATGATCTGTGACTAAGCATAAAGAATAATTTGTGTAAGAGGGAGGGGTTTCCCGACACTCTGGGAGAAGTAGACCAAGTCCTCCAACTCCACCATCCACAGACGGAGACAGAACAACATTGAAGGACGAATCTGTTTAATCTCACACTATGATTCTAGCTGGTTAAATCATGTGATGGGGACAAAGGTGTTGAGGTTCCTCAGCAAGCAAGCAGTCAATGCTGTTCCCAGATGCAGACTTCTTCTCTCCAGCAGTACCACCTAACGCCATGTGCATGACATGCAAGCTCTATATTCTGCGCCTCCAACTTACGATACAATTGCTCAACAGTCCTCTTTGCAGAACATATGGACGTATTTTGACTAGAAGCATCAGCATGATACTATGAAGAGTGATGGATTCATTGGTATTCATGATGTCAGGCCTGAAATTATTCCACCTCCGGAAGGTTACGATGTTTTGTTCTTGGGCGTCACTCACCAAACACTGGATATCACAATTGCGGAGGAATTGGGCTTACCATACTTGGGGGAGACTACTAAGGTTGATGCTGAAGAAAGGGTTCAGATGCTCGATGGCTATACATATGGCGCAAATGTGAGGACGATATTTCCGCTCGTTATTATCCATGGGGAGGTGGCTTGGTGAGTTTTTTATTATTATCCTTGACACTGGGTGTCCATGAACTTACCTTTCAACCGAAGTGAGCACCCCTACTTGTTTATTGAGAAAATGCTAACAGGGTTTAGGTAGACATTCCTCTCGGTATCCAGGAAGGAACAGGAGCATGGATGGATGAAAAGATGTTGTTCATGTAGTGCCATCAAAGCCTCAATCTAACCACCGGAAAATGCAATGATACATATAATATCAAATCCAACCTTTGAACACCTTTGGTATCCTACCAGTTTCTTACTCAACGCAAAAAAAAAAAACAAAAAAAACATTATCAATGAACAAAGGAAAACATATATCCAAGTATCTTCCCAACATTTCCACACTTGCCTACCTTCTCTCCACACTTCTGCACTTGTCCGGAACCTTCAACAAGGCTAGACAACAATCCTCAAACTTCCTTGATCACCACCATAGATCCACCATCTTCTAACAACCTCCGGCAACTTACTAACAAGTTCTAGCCTCCGGAATGTTCCAACACATTTCGAATACTTAATTCACGCCTGTGTATTCTCGGACATGTATCTTAAATCCCTCATTCACTTTACAGATGTTACCTCACGTGATTATTGTTTCTGGACTGTATCCCAATGTTCTTATTCCCAATTCCAGTCATTCCTGACATTGTGTTTGATTTTCCCAATGCTCTCCTCATGCCTCACTTACAATTTCAGATTATTCTAGATGCAGTCCCAGGTGTACTCTATCTCCCCGATATATTCTTGATCCCTCCCTCCAAGGCTGTTGAAGTGTATTCTGGACGAGGTCCCAATCGGCGCCATCCAATACTCTACCTTCATGATGTGCTCTTGATACTTCAGTTTTTATTGGGGTGTGTTCCGGACATGGCCCCACCAGATGGTCTCCAATACCCAACCTTCCCGATGTTTTCCGCCTGCCTTGGTCTGCTCTATTCTGGGCATCGTCTCACATGAAGCCATATAGCGGATAATCTTCTCAATGTACTCACAATCTTTTAGTTCTTCACTTATCCTCTCAATGCAATGCTAACGTCCAATTCAGGCTCTGTTGTCGTCCACACACACTACTGTAATCTTGATTCTGTAACCTTCGCCATACCGTTTTCTGATTTCTCTCGAACATTGTTAGGCACAAACGCACCATCAATAAACCAACCCCCCCCGCTAACCCAAAGACTTTTCAGTCCCCCCTCCTCCCCCAAATTCCTCCTCTCAATCTCTTCCTCCGCCGTCTTCATGGCCTCGCGCTGCCTCTTCCCTGCTTTACTTCCCCACCCCTCCCCCTCACTCTCGTAATCTAGCGGTATCGGCTTATTCTTATCCACCGTCACTTCTTCCTCTTCCTCTCCCCACTTCCCCCATTCTTCCCCCGCTTTTAACAGCTGCATGTGTGCGTTGTGCGCGTAGATCAGGAACGCCCGGCGCAGGACGAGGTAGCCGTAGACTACCAAGTGTACGGTTGAGAGGATAGTGTATTGTCATCCCAGGAGGGTGAAGGCGATGGCGGGCTGAGGGACATGCTGGACGAAGCGGAGAGGATTGCGCGCGCACTGGGTGTTGCCGAGGAGGAACTTGGTGGTGGAGCGCGGGTTACTGGGATTTAAGCTGCGGTCAGGGGCCTTGTAGAGGCGGGAGGGTGGGGTTCTTGATTGGCGAGGAGGAGGTTAAGGCGACGCTGAGGGAGGATGGGGATATTGGGGGGGGCTGTGGGGAGGTAGACAGAAACCTCCCACCGCACACAAACCCCCTCTTTGACAAAGAATGGTGGAAACGCAGTCAAGTCAACAAGTACATAACATGAGATAGAAGAAATAGAAAGAGAGAAAAAAGACTACTGGAACAATCTGTCACAGCTAATGCGCGAGTTGTCCTTGGACGTGTTAGTGTCGTTACAGATATCGTATGGGTCAGGGTTTCATACCTTCAAGGAGATGGAGGAAGCGTTCTAGTCCCTCCGAACGCTCGAGGACGCACTCTGCTCGTTCAGAAAGCTCGTGGTTTTGAAAAGCGAGGTTCGCAAGCTCGTTGTGGACCCCTATCTCGTACTGACGGTGCTGGTAGCCTTATTTATTGTCGCGTTGGTGCAACATATTATGCAAGCTGTGGATCCTGGAGTCCAAATCGGGTAGAGTTGGTTCTTGTGACGGGGGTAGCTGAGGGTTATTCCCACCGACGGTTGGTGTTCTGATGAAATAGACATTTCATCACGGCCGGAATGGTGTAGCGATGTCGAAATGATGGACATCCTATCCCCGTGTCCAGAACAATGTTCTGACAAGGTGGAAATTGACATGAACATCTTGTATGCACGAGGACGCGTGGGCAGGCAGGTGAGGGGTGGTGGATCGTGAAGGAAGATGGAGAGGGGATCACGGGTGGGTGGGAGATATATATCCAATGTTACCCTGCCCATCCCAGACTCCTTTACCTATGGCTGCTGTACCCGTACCCTAAAAACTCGAATAATTGGACCGGGTGCTATGTAGTCAAAAATTCCCTTCTCTGGAAGGGGGGCGAAAAACACTGCAAACCAGAGCCCCTTTCCCTTTTCCGAGACAGAATAAAACACAAAATTTCTTAACCTTACTGAGAGAGGAAAGCCAATGACATAGCACACGGTCCAATTGTTCGAGCTTTTACGGTATTATCTTCTGTTATCCTGTTTTCCGCCAAGACAGGGAGTTATTTAAGGCTTGATGGTGCCTGTTGTCTGAAATCACCTCTTCAACCACCAAAGTTACAAGATAAAATTAAAATGAACCCAACCTAAATATAAAAGATTATTAAGAGACTTTTCGTACAACTACTAAAGAATTACTCTTCTTTACTCCTATCATCTTTTTTTTTTCTTATCATGTATGGATTGAGTGAGCAGAAATGTCTTTTATACATACCGGCACTTACTGGTTTCTAAGTGTCCAATAACATGTGGCTGCAGTTAAGAAAAGAAACTTTCTTGTAACTTATTGAGAAATCGCCAGTTACACACCCAAAATTGCGGTTTTGAGAAATTGGTGACAGACCCAAAAGAAGGATTTTCGGAAGCATAGATCCATAGATCGAATGTCATGCATCTTCTTTTCTTGCCCGGATTTTTTAAAAATCTTTAGGCCATTGGGGCTTGATGGATTCCTTCAAGTTGCTTGCTAATTAAGCATTTCGTGCCAAGGCGGCCTTCACCCAGCCAAAAAAACACTGTTTGCTCGTTAGGTTACCATGAACGCTTCAGGTTTGAGCCTACTAGTTCTAGGCCATTTATATGAGGGCTATTAGAGCTTGTAGTAGTAATTACTGGATGAAAGTAAAACTATCTATGGCGAGATTGAAATTTTTAAAGTTTTTCTTTCATATCATTGACTCTCCCAAGTACCTTACATTTGGTGTGGGACATGTAATTTCTCGAAACTTTCCTCGATTTTAGACACCAGGAACCCATAACGCCCTGTCTTGGCGGAAAACCGGATAACAGAAGATGATACGGTAAGGTAATACTGTACTTCGGAGTGTCTCGTCTACCTCCTCGAAGAAAGGTGCCGGGGGTTGAGCGTAAGTTTAGAAAACTGTAGTTTTAGTCATTACAAAATCGAAAAGTTTTTAATAAAAAAAATAAAATTAAAAAAAAGTATGTCAAACTGCCTCTCATTGGCTCGATGCACCTATCCACCACTCGGAGAGCATGATTTTACTCTAGCCACTGTACCAAGAGTTCTACACACTTTTTTCCATGACCAAAAATTAGCATAGATGGAGTGTTTCCCTCGATATTTCACATTACACACACGTAAATTCGGCCAACCAGAGCCAAGTTCGACAGACCTTTGTGCACACCCTAGTACTAGTACACTCTGTCTTGTATTTTCAAAAAAAAAACACACCTGTACCTACTTTTGTGTACCTTCACTGTACTGAAAACTTTGAACCTCCCTACTGCACTGCGCATCGCTCGCCGAACTCATTTATGCCCCTCACTTGACGTTGGACCACACCCACAGTAGTCCACGAATCCTCCCCCAGGCTAACGATTCACGAAAAAAGTCCCAATTACAGAACCAACAATCAAGCGCATTTCAAGAAACCATCTTCACTCCGAGAAATCCTCAGAGCTACAGTCATTATTATTATTATTATTATCCTACCGCAGAGTATTTCGAACGCGCCATCAATAAACCAATCCCCCCGCTAATCCAAACACTTCTTAATCCCCCCTCTCCTCCACCAAATTCCTCCTCTCAGCCTCTTCCTCCGCCCTCGCCGTCGCCTCGCGCTGCCTCTTCCACGCTTTGCTCCCCCACCACCCTCTCACTCTCGTAATTCAGCGGTATCGGCTTATTCTTATCCAGTGTCACTTCTTCCTCTCCCTCTCCCCGCTTCCCCTGCCGTTCCAGCGCTTTTAACTGCTGCATGTGTGCTTTGCACGCGTAGATCAGGAACGCCAGGCACAGGGCGAGGTAGCCGCAGACGCAGACTACCAAGCGTACGGTTGAGAGGACGGTGTATCGTCGCCCGAGGAGGGTGGAGGCGACGGCGTGCTGAGGGACGTGCTGGACAGCCAACCAAAACCGCCGAACCACCTAAAGGAATGCAATCCAACATAAGTATAAAGAAATGACATAGGATAACAACACACGAGAGACAAAGCAAGAGGCTTGTTTACGCCGGAAGACTATGTACCCAACAGGTTTGGGGCTAGGGACGAACTGCGACAGTGGCCTGAATCATCGGTGTAAGCTTCCACTTCTTCAATACGAATTGCCTGGAGCTTTCACCACATGTATTCTAGCTACAGCCATTACTGCCAACAATCGCTGGTATTTTTTTTTTTTACAAGATTCACTCCTAACTGTCTACCCAGTGCTTTCCGTACCTGTGTAAGTTCAATTCAGCCTACCATGTAGTACTTCATCACATATTTATAAGCTCCAGGACATACCCGGCCTTCCCTCATGCCAGTATCAGATACATAAGCAAACTAGTGAACTCAAGGGAAATAGATGAGGGGGTTAAAGACTTTCGCGTACCCGCAATTATTGTGTGTTTCTAAAGGGTAAGTCTTATTCCAGATTCCAGAGGACGGGGGGGATTTAGTCCCCTTAGCAACTCAATCCTATGGGGAAGCGAGATTTTGATTGACACGATGTTGTGGCTTGCTTGTGTCTATTTGCTATCCCGGAGTATTAGCATTCTTAATACCATAGGATCCAGACATTTCTGGACGGTCGGCAAAGCCTGTGAAAACCTTCCTACTGGCAGGATGATGTCGAAACTGTGCAAACCAGGGACAACTTGGGGAAATAAACCTAACCCTACTTCTCTCAGCAACTCGGCAACTGCGTCAGGCATATTCGAGTAATGTAAGGCAAATTGGAAAAATAATACTAAGGAAGAAGTAACTATCAACGGAGGCAAATGTTGCAAATCACTAGCGATCACTCGTTCACTTTGGTCCACTAACCTTGTGAATTAAGTTTCCTGATTTATCATATCTGACACTTCAAGAAGTAGTGGCACTAGGTTTACTGGGAGTGGGGTTCCTCATAAACTCGCCCACGCGCGGGTAGGGGAGATTTTGATGGGAGACAAACATTGGTGCATTGAATACATCATCATGGACACCTCATTATGACCACATCGTGGTGGACGCATCATCAGATCAATGTTTGCTTTTAGATAGGGCCCTGTGATTTTGGAAAAAGTAGAGCACTAACTTACATGGTTAACGATTCCCTTCATGTATCCCTTCAGCCATCCAGCCTTTCATGTCTGTGCCCTCGGGGAACCTATTAACTGTAATCAGCTATTGTACCATAAACTTTTTAGAGTAAAATCATTCTTGCCTACAACTCACTCGAAGGATTAAAGGAGTAGATTTAACATGGCACTGCTCTCTCATGAGCATTTGTTGTGTGTCTTGGTTTGATTTTCTGAGGCGTTGGTGAGCTAATGACCGTGGGGAGTGTTCGTGTAGGTGTTACTGACTCACACCAATCCAGTGGCTTACGGCCGCACAATCTGTCTTCTTTAATGTGAAACCGGTGGCCTGCGGCCGCACAATCCATCTTACACGACTCAAAGCTAGCGGCCCATGGCTCCATAATCCGCCTTCTGTAACTCGAAGCCAGCAGCCTGCGGCCGCCCAATCTATCTTCCATAACGCAAACTCTCACAACTAGAGAAAGGTTTGCAGGTTGTCATGATATACAGGGTTAGGGTTCTATATGTTCTGCAAGGTCATCTGTTTAAAAGCATCACCTCTAGTCTACCAGACCGAACACTAGCATACTGCAAAGTTGTCTACTCAACATCTGTGGTGTAAATTAAAGCAAATGTATTGAATAAGCTTATGGGATCAATGTTTATCTGTTGCCTCCATCTTCTCCGCGGTGCTTGGCCATGAGTGTAGCATTGAGGTCCGTCATCTGGCATCACTCGAAACGGGAGGGAGCATCAACCATACTGTCGTCAAATCACTTCAAATTCTAATCATTACACCTCGCGTTGAACCTATCGGAGAGGCGTGGGATGCACTCGGTCTATATTACTGATGTTTGATAGCGTGAAATACACTTAGCCTGGTTGTGGTACCCTAAGCTGCGGTGTTACCTTCAATTTTTACCTGATTTTCCACACAACCTCCATCACCACCATTTCAATACAAGGACATATCATTACCTTGGCCACATCGTTGTGGATACACCATCCCATCAGTGTTTGCTTTAAAATAAGGGGGTCAGGTAATTTTGAAAATGAGTATAAACCCCCCCTCGCCCCAAACCGTTCTCTATTCTTGGGATTGAGGAGGAAAGTTTTCTCTTATACTATTGGAGAGGACTAAGTAATTAGCAGCCCTCCAACCATCCGCCTATCCATCCACCTATCCATCCATCGACCAACCCATCCCCGCTTAATCTGTAATCTGCAAATAGTAAGTCTCTAGGGAGCTTGCCAGCTGTTCGCACCGGGTATCTCAAAGTTCATTGCATAATCCATAACTACAATCACGGAACACCACATACGCAACATGTTACACAACCTGCCCAAATACACAGTCGCCACTGATCGGCTTGTAGGTTAGAATTACTAAATTTTGCCCAATTAGTAGCTGGTGAGTGTTCTCCAGGGGATATTTTTGACGTGGTGTGTTTGGCTGTTCCTCCGTCGTAGAGGAGCCTATTCTCCACTCTAGTAAGAGTTATATGGGCTCCGTCGTACCACCGGATTAAGTGTTAGTTGAGTAAGTTGCCTTACCTTATAGATCCCTTCTTACGTTGTCAAGAACTTGCACTAACAGCATTGCTAACCTGTAGGGTGCAAAGTACAAGTGACAAAACAACTTGAATATCCTCCTAATGCCGTCGCAGATCCTCTTCATGGATTTACTGGTCAGGTCACAATTGAGGTTTATGGCCTTTCCTATTTATCATTGAATTTTGGTACCAAAATCTACCTCCTTTATACTAAAAGTGTGTGAAAACCGGGGCGGATGATGGGATGGTTAGCTAGCATGGAAGCGCGTAGGGGGACATGTAAAAAACGCGCCGAACAAGTCTCCGGGCCACCCACATCGTACCCTGCATATTATGTTCACACTCGACTTTGCAAAATGTTTGTACCCACCGATGATTCAGTTTTTTTAAAATTGCCAGACCTTCTGTACCATCAATTATGTACTTTAGTATGATACCTAAGCTGCGACATGACGGCGTGTTCAATGGGTAACGAACATGACCGCAACCATGGCGGACCCTGCGCGAGTCTACAAATATTCCCTTGATCGAATTCAATTCAGAAAATCGTAAGG
This sequence comes from Choiromyces venosus 120613-1, assembly GCA_003788595.2. NCBI lineage: Eukaryota > Fungi > Ascomycota > Pezizomycetes > Pezizales > Tuberaceae > Choiromyces > Choiromyces venosus. Next base: position 52,516 of record ML120397.1, read on the forward strand.
AGGGCGGTTACTACGCTCTCCATCACGAACTCCTGCACACAAAGTCACCTGTCAAAGATTCTCTCAACTAAATAAGCTTGATAACACTTCAGCAGTCTAAGGTAAGACAGCCTGTGGTAACTTCCCTTTCTACCATTTTTCAACATCGTCCTGCTATTCCTCTACATCGGTGAAGCCATTTTCCTCCTCTTATCCCTATCTGCCTATCCTTTTTCACAAACACAGTCTTAACAACTATCTCCACTCATCACACTTTTAGAGCCGCTCCAACGCACACCTACTGCTCCTCTGTCACATTTCACTTCTCCAGTTTACGTCCGGCAGAATTCCACAAGAACCCCTGCTATGACTGCACCAATCAAGTCCCTCCGGGTTGATGATGACACTCATCCTATCGCAACTGACTTTACACCTTCCAGCTCTACCTTCACCAAGCTAGCAGCACTCATCTCAGACTAGAGCAAGCTCCGCTTCTCCGCCACTATCGACCTGGCCATGGACAATGAAGTGAAAATTAAAGAATTTCTTGAATCAGGAACCGGTTGCTTCATGCTCGTCACCGGTGTCGCAGCACATATGGTTGAAGCCATGTATGAGGAACGAGCTATTCGGAAACTGGCCTGATTCATGTACGAGCAAACACTGGAATCGCTCATTGTCAAACTGATGCCTTGTGCTCCGCACGTGAGCTGGAGTTTCAGCAATTTGGTCATGGTCAAAGTTACGAACATTCCTGGTCATTCAGTTTCGTCTTTGAGTCCTGTTGGAAGCAGTGTTCCCAACTGTCCGGGGGCCCGGCGGGGCCCCACAGGGGGCTGCCAAGAGCCCTGGATGGGACGGGATGGTTATCTGTAGTCCGTCCGGGGCGGTCAAAGTGAAGGACGGCCGTCCTTGGGCCGGACGGCGAGCCCTACAGGGTGAGATATGTTGGTTCAGGGCAGGGGGGTGGACGGCGGTGGACTGCAGGGAATGGCAGGGGACAGCCGGGGATGGTGGAGGACAGCAGGGGATGGCTGGGGACAGTGGAGGACGGCCTGGGATGGTTGAGGACGGCAAGGAATGGCGAGAGACGGCGTGGGACTGTAGGGGACTGTAGGAGACAGCGGGGGATGGCATGAGTGATGTCTCATGATGCAATAATGATTCATTCAGAGGTGTAGGTTTCAACTCCCACCAGTAAAGGAGTGAAATGTCTGGTTTATCAATACTATGACTGAATGGTGATAAATAGGACATGATAAGCCATGTTCAGAATAAGGCAGACTCCAAGGATATAAGTATTATCTCTATAACTTAGAAGTACTTTATACCCTAGCTACAATTACTATTTATATCAACCCTTTTATCTCACATGATTTCAATACCTTGACAATATTGGAAGAAGGTAAGCTGAACCTTAGTCAAGCAACATCAATTGATACAATCTAGGGTTTTGAAATCAAAGAGATTGAAAATAAGTCATCTTTACCATTATTGATGATTGTAGGAGTCCAAGTACCAGTGCTCCTAGCAGACTATTAATCCCAATACTGAATGGTGATACAGCTGATAGAAGTAGTTTCAGCAGAGACAAGAGACTCTATGAGTAGGATAAGAAACTATAAAAGAGTTGAGTGTGATATCTAGAAAAGGAGGGAGAGTAGATAACAGCTGATGGTCATAAACAAGGGCATTATGCATGATGTAGGTTTTTTCATTCCTATAATATGACCTTCAACTAAGTGAATAGGTTCAAATAAGTATATTACTGCTACATTTTCCAATACCTCTACCAAAAATATGATTGAACACCTCTGTAGAAGTCATAAAATCAGCAAACATGGTCTTATTTGGGTCCAACTAGAGAAATGTCAAATACAAATAGAGAGCACTTTCAGGAATACATGCCATCAGATTGTTTTCAATCCAGAGGTATTCTGTAACATGCTTCTTCATTGGATAATTCAAATCAATATCAGTTTTTGTACTATTGAACAGACCAGCTTCTGAGTTCTCCTTGGGTATCTTGTCACTTGTATGAGTTCATATGAGAATTAATTTCATTACTTCCAAACTAGGGAAAATAAACCTAATTTTATTTTGTAGAAGATAACCTATAGAGAAATTCTACATACACTTTCATACTTAGGTGATACTATATGATCTTAGATAATTCACAGATATCAGAACATATAGTAATAGTAAATTAAATTCTCTTACAATATATATACCTATAACAGGTAGAAACCTGTAAGAATTAATACAATAAGGATCGACAGTAAGCCAGCTAGCGTTCGATTCCTAAGGGAGACTAGAGAGGTAAAGACAAGAAGGTCTTAGAAGAAGTGAAGGGAAAGGGAGTAAGAGAATTGCCGTTCAACCAAGTATATTTCTTATCTAGGTTCTGTCTGAAGTCTGGCATTTCCTACTAGTTAGGAAGCCTGTCTTAAATACATGATTTCCTCTACTCAAGGTAGAAGTTCCTGAAAACCTGCAACTACTGTCATTACTGGTAAGTGCATACTACCAGAATCTTGTGATCCTACCGGAATCCTGAAAACCTAAGGCAATCCTTCACCCAAGCCTTATCTCTACCACCAATATACATGATCATTCCTTCCCTTGGAATCCCTAGAGCAAAACCTTGCCGGTACAAAAAACATAACTAATACAAAACATAACAAGTAGCTGGAATCCTAATGATACTGGTAGTGAAACAATCATTCAATCAACATAAGCAAGAACCAATGAAATATCATAACAATGGAAAACACAAGTGTAACCTATATACAGTTGCCAGAACATGTACACATGTTACATTCCCACAATCTAAAATACCACATACTCTAGTCCAAGTCCTCCTGCTTGTTTCTATCCATGTGCCAAAAGAGGGAGTCATCATCGGTACTGAAGTAGTCGAATTCTGAATAGCTAGAGTCATATTCCTCATCATCATAGGGTTCCCAAAATTCATCAGGTACAGGTCGAGCTGTACAGGGAGTCTTCAAAACTTCCATTGGTTCCCAAACCATTTTAACATAGTGTGAATTGATCTTAGGTAGGGGGGCCACTGGGTGGTTTATAGCCCAGTATTCATGGATGATTTCCAAGGAGTTCTCTAGGTTCTCAATGGGTTCCCAAGAGTCGTCAGTCCTTTCATATACTTTCCAGTGCACCAGGAATTCGTCCATATTATTCTGGCATCTGTAGTTGAGGATCTGTTCTGCTTCCCATTCTTCAGTATTGTCAATGATGATAGGTGCTGGCCTGTTCATCCTTCGAGATGCAAATCTATCTGGGTCATTTTCGAGGTATTCCTTGAGGGAAGATACATGGAAGAAGAGTTTCTGCTGCTCTATTTGCTGGGGCAATTCAAACTTGTAGTTGTCAGTATTGACATTATGTTCCAATACCTTGAATGGTCCAAACCATCTGGGTTCTAACTTCCTTGATCGTCTAGGTGTAGAGGTGTAGGGCCATCCTCTAACCAATATTCTGGTGCCAATCTTGAAGGGGAGTCTGTGGAGTTTGCACTGTGTGTCTACTTGTACTGTTTGCCTGAATGTTGCATGCTTCCATGCTATATCCACTTCCATTCTTGTTGCTTTATGGGTATTCAATATTTCATCAACAGCCAGTACCTTGCTGGCTGATCACTGAACTGGGTTAAAGATTTTCCATGGTCATCCATAGAGGGCCTGGGAGGGTGAGATATCCAAGGATTCATAGGTGTACCATTCATAGCTGCTGCTATAGAACGGAGAGTCTGGGACCAGTTGTTCTAACTTTTGTGGACAAAGTTCCTCATTATCTGCTTAAGGGTGGGAATCCTGTGCTCCACTTAGCCATTGTTTTGCTGATGGTGTTGGGTGGCCATCCAGACCTGAATTCCCAATGATTTCATCATCTGAGACCAAAACTTAGAGGTAAACTGGGAGTCCTGGTCGAGTATTATACTGAGTAGAAGGCCATGAACATCAAAGATGGAACTTTAAAGCCTTTTGAAAGTCTTCTTAGAGGTGGCAAGGTCTCCAAGAGGGACAAGGTGGGTGTAAGATGTGAACCGGTCTATGATAACTATGATAGTATTGTATTTGCTTGATTTGGTAAAGAGTCTAGCAAAATCGATAGGTAAGGACTGGTATGCATCTTCTGGATCTGGGAGTGTGAGGGATTATCCTGTTGGGAGTGTAGTTGGTTTATTATTGATCTGACATTGGTCACAGGAGTGACAATAGGCAATAAAATCCTGTCACATCTGTGGCCACCAAAAGAAACAGGCTGCATATTGGTCACTTTTATGGGCTGAGAAATGCCCAAGGCCTTCATGAACTGTTTTGAGAATAAAATCCCGAAGGGATACTCCGCTTTCCAAAGTTCCCACAGGGATATAAAGGTTAGAATACCAATTGGTATTCTGTGAAATAAGTAGGCCATCTTGAATAGAATAGTATAGTTTGTTGCCAGTCTCCTGGACTGTGGCAAAGAGGGGGTCAAACTTAAGCACTGTAATAATCTCAAGGTAGAAATCGCTCATGAGTGTTGTATAGATTGTACCTAAGTAGGTGTTCACTTTTTTGGCTTCCTGGTTACTCCAGAAGAGTTTGCTATAGAGGGGTGAAGAAGAGGAAGCTGGGGAGGCATCTGGTAACTGGTCAAGTATCAATTTATCTGCTAAACCTTCCTGGTCTGCTATGAATCTGGGAGGGGGATGGGAAGAGAGGTAGAAGGCCATGTGGTGAGTGGAGGGGTACTCGCTGGTGAGGAGGAAATGATTGCACTTGCAGGTTTCTTTCCTTTGTCCTTCTTGCTTTGCTTCTACTTCTTGGGATCCTTAGGAAAGTAACTCGCTCCTTCCTTATTGGATTTGTGTATTTCACATTCATCATCATAGCATGCAGTCCAGGAGGTCACTGTGTGTGCTGCTTTCTTTTTGGATTGCTTGGGAAGTGTGACTTCATCCACCCAGGAGTTGCCTTTGGTGATAGAACTATTAGTACTGGCCTCGTTCCTGGGAGTGCTTTGGTTGCTGTCCTTTCGTTTCTGGGATTGGGTGACTGCATTGGTTTGAATTGTGTTCAACATGTAATTAGGGCTGGACCTGAGTATTGAATCTCGCATAGTGAGGGTTGGAGAGTATTGGCTTGCTGCTGAGGAGTACATGTCACTATCAGATTCTAAGCTGTAGGATGCTGAGGAGGTATAGTTGGTTCGAATATCTGATGCTTTAGGCCCTATTTGATATCTCCGATTAGTCAAAAAGTCTGAATTATCCCATAAGTCTGGACTTTCAGTCCTGTTGTGTTTGGTAGGCCAGGACTTGAACTGGATTTACTTTTCAGGATTAGATCAGGATTTTGAGTCTGGATTTTTGTAGAAAAACCAGTCAAAGAAAGTAAATGTCACTAGCCCTAATAATTCCTGGAATACCTATAGTATTTCTTTTCTACACCTATGTGAACAGAACATTAATTTCCATCTATTCCATCCAAGCAATGCAAACATTATCATGGCAGCCCCATTTTTTCCCTCGAAAGAACGAATACTGAAACAATACCCACAACGACAATAATTTATATACTTATTACCAAACCAGCTATCTTATCACTTGCAGAATTATTTTACCAATATTTTCCACAACTGAGTTTCTGCTCACCCCGTAGGTAATCCAGCAATTATACCTTTCTATTGGTCATCTTCGATACACTATTTGCTATCCCTCATCCTTGCTGCCCTTTGTTATCTTGCAGTCTTCCTCTACTATTTCTTTGAATATATGGGTTACTCTGAGTCCACCTGTCCAACCTCACCGATATCTCTATATTTTGACTTGACTCTTACCTTTTAAGTTAACTATCTTCTCTCTGCTTCTATCAAATTGATACCTAGAAGAATTTCCTTAAGCTTCTTTAATAAATGTGTTACCTTCTCTCTCTTTGATTGTTCTTTAAGTTTGAAAAAGTTACTAATACAATTTTTGAATTCGGAATTCTTGAAGCCTTCGAATGTTATCAACTCCGATAATGCAAAAAAGGGGGAGGGCAACCTAGGATGATGTTAAAGATAAGATTTTAATTGATGAGCTTCTCCACCAAGCATACATTGGTCGGAGAGCTTGGAATAGCTTTAAGTCAGAGGCATAGCAAGCAGCAACAACAGCTTATAATCGTAAGTTTGTACCAAATGTTGATGTTGAATAGGTCAAGAGTTGCATGAAATGTGTAAGTTATTCAATTTGGATTCTTTTCCATATTATATCTACTTAAGATGTACTAATAATTTGTGGTATTAGATGAAACAACTATATGAAATATTTCATCATCTTTGTGAGAATTCAGGATTTGGATAGGACAAGGTGAAAAAAACTGTTACCACAGCTAATGATGTTTGGGAAGCATATCTTAAGGTTTGTGAATATTATACTTATTGAGCACTATATCTAATACCAGTGTTAATAAAACACCATACACTTGAGTAATATTTTATTTCTTCTTGAATAATACTAATTGCACAATGCTTCTTAGGCAAACCCTGCAGCAAGGCAATTTAAAATGGAAGCTCTTACATATTATTTACAACTCCATGAGTTATTCCAACAAATAACAGCAACAGGTAATCATGCTTCTTGAACTCTTATGAAGAATAAGAAACGACAATATAGTAGTCTTGAAAGCAGTAGGAGTGATGACGATCCTGACGATAATGAAGATGACAACCCTATCCCCCTACCCTCTAGTTCAGGAACAATTATTCTTGATGATTCTGAGAAGAGAGAAAGTGATATTATCCCAACCACTCGAGGGTTATCACCAAGTCAGAACTTATTAAATCGGAAAATAAGACTACCTGCCCCATCCAGCTTTGACAACAGAAATCACTAGAAACATGTACAAGCAAGAGAAAGTTCTATCAGTATTGTGGCTGAGATCATTGCACAAGGGTTGTCAGATCTAGCAGACTCTGTTCAGAACCAGAAGCCAAATCCTGGAAGTAATAAACCATTTGCTAGTACCCCAAGTGCTAACACTGACCCAAGCCCCCTATCTCCTTAATGACATTGAATGCAATCACAAGTACTTTTCTCTCATAGACCTCCTATGCTAAAGCATTATCCTTGCTGAATAAGATACTTGCAGCTGGTGATCTCTTGATTTCAGAGTACTTGACTGCCTCCTGCTACTTTGAGAGCAACCCCCAGAAGATAATCTTTTTTATGATGGCACCAATGAATATTAGGTTGGCTTGGCTGAAGATATTATCTGAGAGTACTCCTTAAGAGGCAATCACCATACAGTATTTGTTGTACTTCTATTGACTCTCTGTTATTCTTAAGTACAAAGATTATAGTTTATTTTTCTCTCTTTTTCTTTCTATGTTTAAAGGTCAGCAATCTCAAGTTCTTGTTCCCAAGATACATATAATTTACTAATAGGAAATAGAGAATAGTTACTGTATTCTAGGCCAAATAAAGTTTTTAAATTCTATGTATCAATGCAGTGTCAAAGCTAGTATAAAGTACATACCAACCAGTTGATGTTTTCCTTATAATTTTCAATGAACCTCTGACTGGTTCTACTAATGTCTTACAATATGTCTTTGATAATCATGCCACATTACTCTTGCAATGATTGTTCTCAATTTATTGGCTCCTTTTTTTTTCTTGCCTTGCTTGCAGTGAGCTGGAATGCCCTTCAGGGTCTGGAGATGGATAAGTAACTCCTTGATGTGTAGGAGACAATGAGATCATGGGTTCATGGACTCTGTCTATCTCTGTAATTTCTGGACTCGATTGAGTATCTGTTCTCACTATTTAAAAGGTAGTTTGCTAATAATATTACTTTAATTCCTCCTGCTCCCAAACTGTACAACATTTATGGTGAATAGGGTAGCTAATTCAATACCTAAAGATGAAGACTGGAACTGGGAGGTTGGCTCAAATTGTGCAACAGTTCCATCCTCATATATTATAAAATTATGGAGGCAACAGAGTGCCTTAACAACTTTAACTTGTACATCAAAGTCAAAGGACATGGATGTCTTGAGAATGGGGAATCATGCTTTTAAAATTCCAAGAATATGTTCGACACTATTTCTGAGAGATGAATGCCTTAGGTTGAATAGTTCTTTAACATTCTGGGACCTACAATAGAAGAATCCTCTTAGTATGAGCATATTACCTTGCTATCAGACTAACAGTTATAGTTATAAACTATTTAGAAAGTAAACTTGAATCATACCCAGCAGTTCCTTGTCTGAATTCTTAGAGGGGGGTAATAACTGGGGTAATTGTTCCTGTGATTGAGGTAATGGTATGTAGGAACCAAATGGGAATAGCATCATAGGTGCAAGAAAAAAATTATTTACTTTAATCTTATCTTTATTATTTTACATCAGATACAAAGATTATTTTTATGTGATCAAAGGCTAAGTCTAAATCCTGTTGTGTTTGGTAAGCCCCATTTCCAAAGTCCAGATTTTAAAGCTTGTGGACTTTGGTTTTTAAGTCTAGACTTTAAGTCCAAATCTTAGTCTAATCCAGGCTACCAAACAAGGCCTTAGTGTCTGGTGTGATCTGGGTATTATGATTTTCAGAGGTGGGATCTTGGAGGATTATATCATAATCTGAAGATCCATCTTCATGAATTCTTGATAGGTAGTCTGCTAAGAAATTCATTGCTCCTGGCATATAGTGGATAGAAAAATTGAAGCGGCTTAGCTGCATTAACCATCTTTGCTGCTTGTCGCTTAGATTCTTTTATGTCATTAGCTTAGTTAGACTCTCATGATCAGTAACTATAGTGAATTTGGTGTGTGACAACAGGTGTGGGAAGGCTTCCACAGCCTCAATGATTGCAAGAGCCTCATGTTGATGTGTGGGATAGTTGCTTTTGGAGGGTGTCAATTTCTGGCTATGGAAAGCTGCTGGTCTAGCCTCCTCCCTGGTTGCTCCTTGTCCTACCCATGCACCTGATCTGGTGGGTGATGCATTGGTAAACAGCCATATCATATCTAGTTTGGAATATTTTATTGGTCGCAAGACCTGGTATTCTTCTGCCACCTTTTTAACTACCTAGAATGCAGCTTCCTGCAGGTCAGTCCAAAGCCATTCCATATCGCCAGTAAGTATTGTAAGTGGGGTAGTAATGGTAGTGATGTGGGGTAGGTATTGTGAGATATAATTAACCATTCCATTAAATTACTGAAGTTCCTTCTTATTCTTTGGTCTGGTCTAGTCCCTAACAGTCCTTATTTTTTCCAGTGCTGGATGTATGCCATTGTTATCGATTATATGGCCCAATATATCCAGTTCCTTTGCAAAGAAGACACTCCTTTTCAGATTTGCATATAGCTTTATCTGCTCTAGTCTCCTACAGACTGTTTTGATATGTTCCACATGGTCCTGGTATGTGTCGCTAAATATAAGGATATTATCATTGTAAACCCAAACAAAAATGCCTAGTTCATCCGAGAGGGTATCTTCCATAACACTCATAAATGTAGTTGGGGCATTTGTCTCTCTTTGCAGTATTACTCTGCATACAATTGCTCCAAAGGGTGTCTTAATAGTGTTGTATTTCTCGTCATCTGGGTGAACTCTGGTCTGAAAATAGGCATTGCTGAGGTCGATTTTACTTCTATATTTTGCTCCTCCAACTACATTAATTATTACCTGCTAGTTGGGTATCAGTGAATGGTCCTTTCTTGTGTTTAGATTCCTTTGCCGCAGATCTGCTAGTGGTCTTATGCCACTGTTTGGTTTGACTTGCACAATCATGCTCAATCCACTGGGTACTTCTACTCTGTAAATAACTCTTGCTTTTTTTGGCTTCTTGATCCATGCTTTGAATGGTAGTAGGAGCATTTCCGCTGTCTTGTAGTTTGGCATTTTTGGGTAAAGGTTGGGATCCTTTAGGTAGATTCGGTGATCTATGTTCCTTCTTGGTGACATGGTGGTAGGTACTTCTTTGACAAATACTTTAGGGAATCTCATCAGGAAATCTGGTACCTTTTCTACTTTTTGCCATTGCTAATCTCGGCTGAGTAGACTGTCCATTACAGTTCACTCTTACTTTGTGGTCAGGGAAGTATAGGCTATTTTTCCAGCCGTCTATCATTGCTCTGAGTTTGACAAGATTATCCATACTCAGTAGGACATCATAGTCTGACACTGGGGTGACCATCATCTTGATTCTCGGTATCTTCATCTTCCCTATCTGAATATCGATGGTACTGTTGTAATTGCTGCTTGATCTCAACCCCTTGACTGTCATTTTTAGAGTAACAGGCCACTTTTGAAATTGGTAAGGGATGTTTTGTGTGGTGACAAATTGGTTGCTTATCAAGCTTCCACCAATGGTTCTTGTATCTGCTAGCTCTCTTGCTTGTTTGCCATTCACTAGTATGTTGAATTTGTGGGCTTGGAAGGGTGTGCCAGGGTCATCCGGTACCCCAACAGTAGTCTTGTAGGTTCTTATAGTGTCCTGTCCATCCACCTCTTGTGTTGAGTCACTCTCTAACTCATATCCCTCATCACCACTGTCGGTATCATCCTCTGTGATCCTGACATGATTAGTTTTAACTTCTTTCTTGGGGCATTCAATTTGTTATATGTCCAACTTCTCTACAGTTGAAGCAAGCTCTTTCCTTTTTCCATCAATACATTTCTTTTTTGCTGGGTTTCTTGTTCTTTGCATAGGTTGTCTTCTTCACTGGTACCTTGCCTTTTCCTGTCATTTTGCTGTTCGATGTTTGACTTGTTGGTGGAGGGGCTGCCACTGCTGCCATAGCCTGCAGTTTTGAACATAGTTGCATCATATCTTTCTGCAATTCAGATTATCTGTGTCCAGTTATCTGTTTCCTGGATCTGTAGTTCTACATTTCTTCTGAGGCGAGAATTCATTGCATCTAAGAACCACTGCCTTTGTATGTAGTCTGATACGGATTCTCTGGGGAGGGTAGCTCTTAAGTCTTCTAGTTCTCCAGCAATCTTCGATATCCTTACTGGTTTTCCTGATATAGTTTGCGATACCTTCTGCCATTGTTAGTATAGTTCATCTGTATTTGTAAATGCTTCAAAGAGTTGCTTGAATCAGTTTCGAAAGGTCTCAAGGTTGGGTGTATCATCATGCTCATCCAGTAGTGTCAAGTATGCATTGTGTACTCACTTCTCTGTATAGGCTCTATAGTAATCAATCACATCTTCTATATCATCATTGATGCCATACTTTGAGTGGTACTTCTTTACTTCTCTGAGCCATTTCTTGAGTCTGTTGGGTTTTAGGTCATCTCCTTCCACACTGAACTTTGATGGTTGGGGGAATTTGATCTATGGCCTTTGTACTGCATCATCAGCAGGTCATTGTGCTGCATCACTCATTCCTGCTCCTCCTAATGGTGATGCTCGGTCTTCCGGGGGTCTTGAACCTTCTAGTTGCTTGCTCTTGCCTTAGGGTGTTTCGGGTTTCGCCGGTTTGGCTGGAGATTCCAGGAATCCTCTAGGAGGTGGCATTCATTCCCTGGATGCTGACTGGCTTGCTGCTTGGCTTGCTCTCTGAGATTAGACTCTACTCCTGAAGACTGCCTTGAAAAGGCTTCTGGATCTGTGTCTTGTTTCAGGGCTGTGACCTCTTGCTGCTCGCTGAAGGATCTGTTCTACAGTAAGATTGTCCTCTGGGTCAGAGTCAAGGTCTCCTAGTTGTAATGCGCTTCCAGCTTGTGCTGTAGCTTCAGTTTCTGAGTCTGAATTGCTGTCAGTTGCTAAGGGGTTCTGGAGGGACCCTAGCATGTGTGGTGGTCTGAATATCTTTCTGGACTGGGTCCTTTGATGACCGCTTTGTTCTGAAATTGTGAATGTAGAACCTGATTCAGGAGTATCTTTCCCTGCCTCTCCTGCTTCTAACTAGTTATCAAGATATAGGAAGGGTGATTAATCCTATCTGGTGTTCTCGTCCTGAGAACCTATGAGTACCTGTAGAAGGTTAACTTACCTGCTGAGATGAAAAAAATATAACAGGTGGTAACCTGTATGAACTAATACAATAGGAATCAATGGTAGGTCAGCTAGTGTTCGATTCCTAAGGGAGACTAGAAAGGTAAAGACAAGAAGGTCTCAGAAGAAGCAAAGGGAAAGGGAGCAAGAGAATCACCGTTCAACCAAGTATATTTCTTATCTAGCTTCTCTCTGAAGTCTGGTGATTCCTGCTAGTCAGGAAGCCTATCTTAAATATATGATGTCCTCCACCCAAGATAAAGGTTTCTGAAAACCTGCAACCACTATTATTATCGGTAAGTGCATACTACCAGAATCTTGTGATCCTACTAGAATCCTGTAAGTCTAAGGTAATCTTTCACCTAAGCCTTAACTCTACTGTTGGTGTACTTGACTATTCCTTCCCTTGAAATCCCTAGGGTAAAGCCTTACCAGTAAAGAAGCATAACCAATACAAACATAAATAAGTTACTGGAATCCTAATGATATTGGTAGTGAAACAATCAATCAACCAACATAAGCAAGAATAAATAAAATAATACAATAAGGAAAATATAAGCATAACTAGTATGCAGTTACCAGAATATGTATACATGTTATATTCCCCCAATCTAAAACACTATATACTCTAGTCCAAGTCTCCTTGCTCATTCCTATCTATGTAGCAAAGAAGGTAGTCATTATTGGTACTGAAGTAATCGAATTCTGAATAGCTAGAGTGATATTCCTCATCATCATAAGGTTCTTAAAATTTGTCCTGGATAGGTCCAGCTGTGCAGGGGGTTTCCAAAACAACTGTTGGTTCCCAAACTGTCCTGATATAGTATGAGTTAATATTAGGTAAGGGGGCCACTAGGTAGTTTATAGTCCAATATTCTTGGATGATTTCTAAGGAGTTCTCCAGGTTCTGGATGGGTTCTCAAGAATCATCAGTCCTTTCATATCTTTTCCAGTACACCAAAAATTCATCTCCATCATTCTGGCATCTGTAATTGAGGACTTCCACTACCTCCTATTCTTCTGCATTGTCAATAATGATAGCTGCTTACTTATCCATTCTTCGAGATGTAAATCTATCCAGATTGTTCTCTTTGTATTCTTTGAGTGAGGACACATAGAAGAAGGGTTTCTGATACTCTATTCATTGAGACAATTCAAGCTTATAGTTATCGGTATACATATCATATTCTAATAGCATGAAAGAGCCAAACCTGCTGAGTTCTAGCTTCCTCAATCATCTAGGAGTAGAGGTGTAGCATTGTCCTCTAACCAGTACTTTAGTTCTAATCTAGAAGGGGTATCTCTGTAGTTTGTGTCTCTTTTCTTCTTGTACAGTTTGCCTGAATATTGTATGCTTCCATGCTATATCTACTTCTATTCTCATCAGCAAAAATATTATCTTGTACCCGCTGCGTCCTGTACGTCTGATGCACAGGGTGCCCGTAATGATAACCGTTAACCGGGACGTACTGTCGAGCCGACGTCGCATCCTGACATCGAGTCGTGCGCCTGGTACCTCCTGACGGTATCCGGGCACGGACCCCTATGCTAGGTGCGCCCTGACAATGTCTGATTCTGCGCTCTTGCATCCTAACAACATCTGATCCTCAGGTGTTGCATCCTAACAACGTCTGATTCTCGGGTGTTGCATCCTAACACGATCTGATCCTAGCCTGTTGCATCCGGACGCTACTTGATCCTAAGCTCTTACATTGTGGTGACACCTAATTCTGGCGTCTTCCACCCTGATGTCGCATCCTCACCTGTGTGCATCGGGATTCCATGATACTCACGATGCACACCCTGGCGCCGCCTATCATCAGGCGTTTCCATCCAGATTCTTTCTACATGACGCTCCTCTCGTCTGGATCCCCCCCTGCATACACGATGCGCCCAGATTTCACCTCGACCACGACATCTCATCTTGATGCTACTACTTCATGTCTGGACCTCCTCAGGATGCCTTCCGAAGTGTGGTGAATTACCCCTGACGCTGTCTGCATGTTGCGCCCAGTATTGCCCAATCTTTCCAACTCCCTCCTGATATCCGATATACTACATTGTGATCGCCCTGACACCCTCTGGATGGCTGCTTTTCATAGATTCTACTGTGAATATCGCCCTGATTATTCCTTTGCACTATGTCCTTTGGTTTCTATTGTAGTCTCGTCATAGTAAGCTAAATCAAATCTATTACACATAATCTTTACATGTTCTTAATTCCCCTTAATCACCCTCGGTGACGGTCCTACCCCCCCACTCGTCATCATCCGGCTTACAACGACATCCCCGCTGGTGCTGCTTGCGCTTCCTGAGAATCCCCAAGGCTCAACGAGACCCCCCGAGATAGAGAAGGGATCCCCACTGGTGCTGCTTGCGCTTCCTGGGAATCATCTAGACTCAGAGGACCCAAACCTTGTAACTGAAGCTCCCAGGCTACCGATGTCTGGCTCAAGTCACACCAGCTGTCAGTTTCGGGTGATGGATTCTGATGTTCCTGATGTCCAACTAGGTCCAAGTTCCGGTCATTAGTGTGTCACGGTACAGGCTGTGTAGAAGTGTGGTTGGGTATCCGACTCTCGAGCTCAGCGCTTACGGCTTCCCAATCGTCTTCATATCCTTCACGGCGGTCCCGCTGCACCCTATGAACATGCGCAACCCTCTTATCGATTGTTGCTCGAATATTTTCAACAATCATATCCTGGATCCTCTGTGGGTACTTCCCCTAAGTTTCTTTTTGCTGGTCAAAAAGGTCTTGTATGTTTGGTAACAGGTTAGCCGCCCCGGTCGCGAATGAACAGTTGGATGATTCGGAGACTCACCCCCGGCTCCCTCAGGCTTGAAGTCCCTGGGCTCCTGATATATCCCCGTTTGCCATGCACGCAGTGTATAGCAGATTACGGTGCACGTCAAGCAGATCATAGTGCCATTGATGCGCGCAAGAAACCCGGGATCCACAATACCTTGCATCTTCTTCCCTGCAAAGTACTTACGGAAAATCGCCTCAGGAATCTGGGGCGCAAGGAATCGTAATGTCAGGCCCTGGGTTACGTCCAATTACAGTCAGTAGTGGTCACTATATGGTAGGCATCTGGTGGAGACAAATATTGTACCCTCTTGGGTCGCACATAAACCTGTCCCATTCCAGCAGATAATCAACTCTGCGCGCCATAGCTGTGGGATCGTCCGGCAGACTGTATAACTCCACAATCTCTTTCTTCACCTCATGTACAAACTGGGATCGTACCCCAGAGTGTTTTTGGCGTATCTTTCTAGGTTAGTATTGCATTCTGCATTGCGTCATATCTGTCTGAGTCCACTTACCAAACTTATGCACTGCTCTGAGGGTTGGATGTTTTCGGCATCTGCAATATTAGCAAGCGCGGCATCCCAAACTTTGTGCACCTGGGCCATCAGAGCAACAATATTTGGGAGTGGCTGCTCAAACAGGGTGTACTGTAGAATCAGAGTCTTCGCATCATCTAATATGGCCCTTTCCGCACCTGTCACTAGATTTCGCCGAGAGTGAGGAGCTGGACTAGAGATCAGGGTACCAGACGCAGGACCACGCATGTTACCCAGTGGGGACGATAACCATGTATCACTCGATGATGGGAACATTGGAGGACTGTAGGCTCTCCGCCGAATTATGGGTCCAAGATCCGTGGTCATAAGCCAAGCAGGACCTATCTCCTGAGACCCTGATGTGGTCGAAATGCGCATAGTTCTCGCCCGATTGTCTCCCTTTCTGTTAGCTACTTGTGAGCCATGATCATGTCTTGATCCGGGGCCATCTGCAATATCGATGCCTTCTCCATCAGGTTCGGTGTCTGATTCCGTTTCGTCTGGTCTGTGCGAGATTTGGTACTCATCACTACTATTGTCCAATAGATGCACTGTTTGGGTATTTGGTTGATCATTGAGTTCAGTTTCGGGTTCTGCATGCGCCGTGGTCAGCATCGTGCCCTTCTGTTGGCGCTTCGGTGCTCTTCCTAGTAGGCTTGCAATCGGGGGTGGAGAAGAATCCTGAGTTGAGGACGCATCTTGAGATTCGTTTTGACATGTTCTGGATCTCCCTTGTCCGGATCCCATGGTACCGGGTTGCATGTCGCGTCTACCTCTGTATAGATTGCCAACTCGGGGCGCTGGCTGACTGCGTGTATTGGCCTGTTGCTTACTCATGGTGTAATAGTGTAGTTAGAGTAAGGTAAGTTAGGATTCAGGCTGCAGTAAAATCGTAGGTATCTCAAGCACAGTTTGGTCAAGATGAGAAGTTTGTATAGCTTTCTTGTGTTGTATACGACGTGTCAGCTCTTATACACAGGGCTCCCCAGGGGGGGAGGGGGCGCGCAGGTTCACTGACTATTACTCATTATTGAAGCAAGAGATTTGCCTGCAAAATGGCGTTTTCAGAGTGTTCAATATTATGTTCGTAATAATCTAAGCATTCTCAACTACGATTGGACTCAAGACTCCGGCATGAAAAAATTAGAATCCGTTCCTCTCTTATGACATCGCGGTTATCACAGTCATTTGTTATGACAAGCACCGATCTAAAATAATTCGGTGGGTGGGATTGTTTTGGGAGTAAAGC